>JAMWYP010000021.1:3563275-4163275 GCA_025563575.1 Acacia pycnantha | reverse complement strand
TTTCGCCAGCACTTCGTTACTTTGGCTCCGATTTTCCAAAATTTTGCCAGAACTTCGACGCCATTTTGATTTTCGAAAATAAAGACTAAAATAGCTGTAATATCACAAATTTTGGGACAGAGAGTTTTGGAATTAGATTGAGATAAATAGATTGCTAAACGAATAAGAGTCCAAAGTCTTAAGCTTTTCATGAGAAAAGGCTTAAGATAATTGTTAAAGTTATTTTTGGACCTTGAAAAAAAGGGGGGACTATGAAATATTATTTTGAGGATCTAGATATATATTATGAAAAGTTAGCCTACATAATTATAAAAGCTATTTTTTTTATGGAATTTAAGGCTTATTTTTAGGAAAATTCAAGGAGAAGAAACGTGAGATTTACAAAATGGACCAAGAAGATTATGAAAGGAGAAATGCTTATTACGGGATTATTTTAATTGATGGGCCCCAACCAATAGAATATTCATTCCTAAGCTCCTATACACTCCTCCCTCCATGTACTCATGCATTACCATTTTTCTCATTTATCCATTTACTCATTTTATTTGGTTAAACACATTCGGCCCAACAGAACCTATCCAGCGTCCTTGTAATTCATTCTCCATTAGGCTAAGCACTCAGCCCATTATGCTCAATTCGAATAAACAAAACAGCAAAAGACACAACAAGACATATATACTCCCTTAATTAATTCAATCTCTTCGGCCCAGACATGCGAAACACAAAGAATGAGTTGAGATAGTGAGAGATTACAGCTGTTCCATTCTACTTACGACACCTCACCTCTCCACATGCAGCTCCCTCATTTAACCAATTAATCCATTCGGCTATACCCTTCCCATTTTTAATTCTCATTCATTTCTTACGTTAGAACCTATTCCAGCCCTCTTCATTCTTTTAGTCATTTAACGAACATGGCGAGAGTGAGAGAGAGAGTTCGAGAGAGCTAAGATCGAGAGGGAGCATTGGAGAAGGAGGAACCCTCATGCAATATTGGATTTGGATTTAGGTGAGCTTCCCGGATCCTTTCCCACCTGCAATCTGTTGTATTACTTATGTTTGGGGATAGAAAAATAATGGAATCTTGGTTTGGAAATAAGAAATCTGTGATTAAGGCTTTGAAAAGGTATCTAAAGGTAGAATAAAGCATATAATCGTTGTTGCATGTATTTGTTTGGTTCTGTTTCTGTTATGACCGAACCTGCTCTGTTTTGTTGGGTATATCCTCTGTTTATCTAAGGGAAGGATGAGAGGAATTATACATGATTAAAGGTTCATGATAGAAGTGTTCTTTGATCGGTTGATGTTTGTTGATATTGTTGGTCTTGGTGAGTTGCTGTCAAAAGGCAAGAAGGTGTCTTGAAGGTTTATATATGGATGCTGATGTTTGAGAAGGTATGGGAGATGATGTGTAGAACCAATTATTTTTAGGATACGGATGGATGCCTCTGTTCAAAACATTTATCTTGGATGTTGGAATGTATTTGAATGCTAAATAAGTGCCTAACACAAGGGTTTATGCGTGTCTGATGTTACAGGCCATGGGAGTTTGATTATGGGCTTCATTGTTTGAGTAAAAAGTTGCTGCAAATGATTTCCATATTTAATTAAAAAGGGGCTGTTAAAAATTCTGCTAGAGGGAGTGTTTATATGCTAGCTATATAGCATGAATCAAGTTGTTTTGATTAAAGGTAGATAGCTACCGTGGAAACAAATAATGATGCTAGAAACTGAATGAGTGCTAGAGTAATATGATTATAAAAGAAGTGTGTATATGATGGCTTTAAGGATAAGTATAAAGCTAGGAATTTTCAGAACCTAGAGAGGTGTTGTACATGTGTTTGGGTGTCAAAAGAGTTCCTAAATGAGGATTGAATCAGTGTTTTGAAGTTGACTTTAGAAGAATTGAGATTTATAAATATAGATAACTGAGTGATAGGAGTGATTGGAGGATGTTTTGGTACATATAGATTTTTTTTTTACAATCAGTAGGTAAATTCTATTAGACATTCCATTAAATATTGATATATATTTTAAAATTTATAGGAATTGACAATTGCTTGAGCTCAAGAGAAAAGTGAACCCAAAGGATTTTGGTGAAGGTATAGTTTCAGAAGGAGCAACAGGTGAGTGAATAACGTCCCTAATTTTTATAAATGATTTTTGTTGTTGAACGTTTATATTAATTTTCATATTTAAAAGTATGATTTGTGAAGGAATATTTGTCGATAATATATGTGTAAAGAAGGATGATTTTATTTGTTATTATGGATTTTCTTCCAATGGTTTTAAAGTATAAATTATGTTTATACACTTTTATGGAAATGAAGACTTTTGATGAATTTTATATTGATATGATCTTGGAATTTGGAAAGTTTATGAGTTAGAATTTATTGTTTGAAATGAAATATTTTCACACAAGTTCTTGATGTTTTGAAAGGATTTTATGGATAGATTGAATTTGAAGGAAAGTCTTGGATTGTTGTTTACGAAACTTCATGCTTGGGATTGATTATGAAGTATGAGATGACATTATCTTAAAAGAATAACTTTTATGGCTTTGAGAAATTGACCCCATGCATGCTTGAAAATGTTTTGAGAGAGCAGAATACGATCATTGGTTACTAACAAAGAAGACTGTTAGTCTTGGTGCACCATGTTAACCTCGAGCTCGCTTGATTCATGGGATTTGTTCTCATGCCTGTTTCATGGACTGTGTGTCCATGCCGGATTCATGGACTGTGTGTCCATGCCTGTTTTATGGACTGTGTGTCCATACCTGTTTCATGACTTGAGTCATGCCTGTTAGTTACCCTCATGGACTATGTGTCCATGCCTGTTTCATGGTTTTGAACCATGCCTGGTTAGTTACCCTCGTGGACTGTGTGGCCACGCTTGTTATTCGTTCTGTAAGAAGTTCTAAGAAAAGATGTGGTTTGAGAATTATGGTTTAAATTGATTACGTTAATTTCAAAGGTTTTAGTGCATTCTTGAAATTATTGATTTAATGATATATTGTATAGAGTGTTATTTTGTTTTATGATCTTATGATTTTAGAAATGGAAGTTATTGCCAAATTGATACTGTCAAAAGAGAAAGATATTTAAGTTTTTATTTTTGTATTTTATTAAGTTAAGAATGGGACGTTATTCACCGGAAAATTTGCTTGTATCAGAAATTAGAGTTGATCCTGTGCCTCCTGCTGAGCGGTGAAGAACTTACGAATCAAGGCTTACGGTCTCATTTTGTAGAGCTACCAGTTGATGTAATTATAATCCTAGACTTTTGTATTACTATCAATGGTAGATGCTCCACGTAGTCTATAGGTAGGATCCCTACCTTCCTTTGTTGTATGAGACTTATGAATACTTTAAATTATGTTATTATGAGTATTAATTAGAATTCGTATATAACTTTAAGGCTTTCGGAATGTGAATCCTCTCATATTCCGTGCCGGTCACCCCTTAGGTTTCGGGGCGTGACAATAGCCCTCCCATATGATATCCAATCATACTTGAAAATTTAAAGGCTATTCTAGCATTACAACCCCTACTTTTGAAAGAACTACAAAAGTTTCAACTTTTCGGAGACTCGATCCCTACCATGTTTTTACCTCTTCGTGCATATTTTTCAATGCAATGAGGCCTAAAAACAAGAATAGGAATTTCATCCCCTACTTCCTAAATCTAACTAACAATTCTACCAACTACCGAACTAAAAACTAGAACTTAAAAGCTAAAGACCGAAGAACTTACCCGTTGAAGACTTCTTCAAAATTTTTCCAGAGCTTCTCTCTCTTCTTTCTCCCTCTAGGCTCGGCCAAACAAGGGAAAATGGTGTGAGATTTTGTGAAGAGAGGCATGCCTTTATATAGGCAAGAAGTGGGTAAGTTGTGCAATTTTCACAAACCAACTTTGTGCCCAAAGTTGTAATTTTCCCTTTGATTATAACCATGGAAAAATAAGACCAAAATGTTGTAAAATTCTTGTCCATGAAAGGGTGTTGGTCGACATAAGGGGAGTGATGTGGCAGCAAGGGAGTGGTCCGAAAATGGTGATCATCTTACTTTATGCTCGGTCTAATAGAATTTCCCCGATCGGTACCCGATTCGTGTGATTTCAGAGAAATCTCAAACTTTTGAATTCATAACTCTGAAGATCTTCTCTTCGTCATCAATAATATCTAATTTAACTTAGATTTCGGTCTCTTACAGGGTTCCAACAGTCCAGTTGAAGTTTTCTCGAAAAGCGTGTCCGAACGTGTCCGATTTCAGAACGCATTTCTGGAATCATTAACTTTTTCAGAAAAATTCACTGATTCCAAATATGTCTAGATAAATTCAAACTCATTCCTAGATGTTGAGTCATAATTTATTTTCTTCATATCCAAAAATGTGCCTATCTACATTTTTCCCTATTTTGTTCTATTAGGAAAAGCACAATCGACGTCGGAATTAACTTCCGGAAGAGGTCACTTGAAAGTAAAAACTCACTGAGCAATATTTTACCTGACTTTGGAATTCCTATTCCTAGATCTCTAGATAGGATCCGTTTCTTAATTTTTAAATTACTATTCATCATTTTTCACTTTAATTAATTATATTATTTAAATATTTGCAAGTTGCAAGAATTTTTTTTTCCTTTTTCTCTTTTTTTTCTGCCCTTTTTTTATTTCGTTTTTATTTTTATTTTTTTATTTGATTAATTATTTAATTAATTATTTTAATTAATTAAATAATTACTTTTACATAATTTTTTTACAAAAGTTTCCTATTGGTCTATTCTTGCATTTAGGCTTAAAAATACCTAAACTCAACTATTTTTCTCAAAAATTTCCAATTAATTAGTAAATATACTTTTACTAATTTTCAACCATTTTGCGCTAATTTTTGAGCTTTACATAATTATCTCTGAATTTCCTTTGCTTAAGCTTAAGTAATTAGCCCAATATTACTTAATTACTTAATTATCACAATTTGATATTTTTCTTAATTAGAACATCCCATTGCCTCACAATTCTAGCTCTGACATTTTCATTTCCATGTCTTCTGCATTATTTTATAATTTACAAGGGTATTTTAATCATTTTAATGCTTTTTGATAATTATTTCCTTGCCTTTTAGGATTTTTCACAATTTTTCCTAAGTTATTTATGTCCCTTAGGGGCATTTTCGTCATTTGGCACTTTGGCCCTTAAATTCTCTAATTTCCAAGAGATTTCTCTGTAGAAAATAAAATAATTATAACTTAATATTTGATATCCCATATTCACCTACTTTCTATAGGTTTAACTTTACCAGATTATGATATAGATTTTTAGGGTATTACAGTTACTGTAGCATCCCATTTTTCAAAAGCAGTATAGAATTTTTTCGTCAGAGTAGAGCATTGGAACAAGAGTGTAACTGATATATATATTCAAAATGCCCACGGGCTAATTATAGAGACAGTACGATAACCGAGAGTTTTTAAAATAACAACAGAAGTGTCTCCCTGGCAATCCCCATGTCGTGGCAACAAAAGATAGTCTTCAGCCCGGCATCTAAGCGTGCTGCTTGCCCCTATCCTCAGTCCTCGGTCCTTCTGATCCTGAGGCTATGTTAAGAGCTGAGGTCCACACCGGACCCCAGGTAACGATTAACCTCATATTCACATATACAGTATATGGATCACAGTCATTCACCACATTAACAGTATAACAGATGTATCACACGGAGTGCATGTAGATGTACCACACGGAGTGCATATAGATGTATCACACGGAGTGCATGTAAATGTATCACACGGAGTGCATGTATCTAAAAGCACATAACAATACTCACAACATATCAACAAACCATCAACCACATATACGCTTACAATACTCATACTACATACATGCATACAGTAAACATCAGAGTTAGTGTTACAGTACGCGAACGTACCTTCGTTGACGATATACGGTACAACCGTTGGTCAGAACGTAATCACAGGTATCCTATAAGGACAATAGCGTACTTGTTACAAATCAATCATTATAACAGTCATTTTAGTCAAAAATGACCATTTTACCCCTGACCCCCTAATCAGCGGAATTTCGCCAGAGCTTCGCTACTTTGACTCTAATCTTCCAAAATTTTTGCCACAACTCTTTCTCCAACATAATTTTCGAAATATATATCATATTTAATCCTAAAAAATTAGCCATTAATTATTTATTTAATCCCCTACTAATTGTTGATAATTTTCTTAATTAGGATTAACCATTTCCTCACAACTATTGGACTGACATTGATATTTTATGCTCCATATATTAGTTTAAAAATCATTGGACAACTTATGTCTCCCAAAATAATATTTAATTTTGCCTCATTATTTTCCAAGCAAATTAATCCCAAAAATTATCTAAACTAGAGACAACATACTCTCTAATTTTTAATAATTATTTTATTGCCTCACAGGATTTATCATAGTATTTTATGACTCATACGGCATTTAGGGCTTGTTTGGCACTTTATCTCTTCCATTTTTGATAAACATAGCCCTAGAAATAATATCTAATTTTGAGACCACATTTTTACCTATTTCCAATAGGTATTATTTACTAATTTATGATATTTATCATAAATACGATTTTTAGGGTATTACAGTTACACCCGCCACCCCACTCACCTAAACTTTTACTTTTAGCTCTTGATATGAAGGATATGCTTGAGAGGGCGAGATATAAGACAAATTCCACACAACTCGATTAAGATAAATTTAGAGCTATATATGGTTAATTATTCTCAATGAATTTAAATTTATATATACGCTTGACTGAATTCAAGTTCAAATTATAAGGCTGTGTATGGCAACGATTTTGTTCCCCAGCATTGTTTCTGATATGAAACAGTTTTTTCTGATTCTGTGCCTGAGAAGAGTTTTGAGAATCAGAATGACGTTTGTTAACTCATTTTATTTTTACTCCGAGAATCAGAAATACGTTTGGTAACACAATTTTTTTTTCATTCCGATAATCAGAATTACGTTTGTTAACACATTTTTATTTTTATTCTTAGAATTACCTAATACAATACAAATCTATTTCTATATTTTTTGTTTACAGGTTTCATTAACGGTAGAAAATAATATATTTCTTTACGTTTGCTCTCATTTTTTACTATCATATTATTACCTTAATATTAATTATACAAATGAATAAATAAATAAATAAATCTACATTAGTCACATGACTCAACTAAATTTCCATGATATCACAATAATTTAAAGCAAAAATAATTGATGTTGTATTGAACAAAAAAATATGACAAGTCTCCAATGTATTTCGAATATGTCTCTTAATCTATCAACATCATATTGGAGGCAATTGATTGTCTCTAGCTAATTGGTTTGCAATATTTTTCTTAATAATGTTTATTTCAGTCACTTGATCTGAAGGGCCTTCATCATCTATAGCTGCAGATGTATGGGTTGCTGCTGCGATGTTGGGATTTGCATAATGTGCTAGATTTTTGTTTGCTATCTGATGATCCCTAATAAAGTTATGTACTGCACAACATGCAATCACAATGAAAGCTTGCTTCCGAAACGAAAATGGAGGCATTTTTCGTAAAATTGGGAACCTATTCAAAGCTCCAAATGACCGTTCGATTACATTTCTCAAAGAAGAGTGCCTATGGTTGAACAACTCCTTAGTTGACCTGGGTTGATTTCGCCTTCCTCTATAATCATTCAAATGGTAGCGCTCTCCTTTGAATGGTGTTAAATAACCATCCTTTGTTGGGTATCCAGAATCAACGGAGCCGAGAGCCTGAGACTGGAGGAGAATCCGAGAGCCTGAGACAGAGCCACGGAGGAGACGACTGAGACTGAAGTTTGAGGAGGAGCCGAGATTGGAGGAGGAGGAGCCGAGCACCGAGAGCCTTAGGAAGAGGAAGGACGCCGCGAGAGAGAGGAGCGAACACCGAGAGCCTGAAGAGGAAGGACGCTGCGAAAGAATATCGTGAGAAGAGAGGTTTCGGGTGAGGAATAAATTCTGATTTTGTGCCGAGAAATAGAAAAGCAGAAATTTTCTGCTTCTTTTTTTTTTTTATTCCCTAGCACAAAATATAAGCCGGTTCATCCCAGGAACAAAAAAAAAACGGATTTACCAAACGCATTTCCTATCCAATTTTGTTCCCGGGAACAAAAATTAAGAAAAAATTCATTCCGGGAGCGTTACCATGCACACCCTAAACTTCACTTCTTATTGTATAATTTTTTATTAACTATTAGTGACATTTCTTTAAATTTGGTTATTCTAGTTTTTACACTTAAAATTTTTCATTGAATTTGTTGGCAAAATAAAAGCGAAATCAAAGAGTTTAATTGCCTAAGATTCCAAAGCAGACATAACTGATCGATTTTCCATAAATAGCTGCAAGACACGTTTGATTCTATCTGTTGGGCATACTTGAAATCGATATCTATGATATCGATTAACTGGTTAGATGGTTAGAAGGCTGATTTCTTCAAATTCCCCAAATCTAGATCTTGAAGCCTTAACTTTGATGTCTCAAATCTATAAAATTATATTAGAAAGATGAAGATAACAAGGTAGGTCATAGTGATTCACTAGAGTGTCGAAGACCCAAATCAACCGCTAAGGGGCTGTGAATTCGTACCCTTGAAGAGAAAAATCAAGCCTCCCACAAAATTCCCCTTTTCTAACATGTTCTGAGGTTAAAAATTGCGTCTTATAGGACAAAGTTTTGTTGTTTGCCATGGCAAATGACATAACAAGGGTTTCCCCGACTTCAAAAATTCAGAAATCCCAAATTTAGCCTCTTGGCCTGATTAGAAATTTATTAAAAGGGTAGCCTTGAATTAGAATTTTCGTATTTAAATTGCTTTTAATTGGAACTTTCCCCATAGGTAATATATATTTAACAAATATTATCTCGGTGTTATCTACTCGATCAACATAACATTATTTTTAAATTTTAAAATACATTCAACTTATAATTTTATGGCAAAGAGAAATCATATTTTATAGTCACGAATAATATATTGAAAAAAATATTCAAATATGTGACTTCCTTACTTGAAACATTTAAAATAAATGGTGTTTTTATATTAAAATATTAGGAATTTATTTAATAATTTTCACTTGCTCCATCAAATCTTTTTAAAAGATACTTTTGGCATTTTCACAAAACTAAAGAGATGATGTTATGTCACTAACTCTATTTGAAATTGAAGAAGCTTTTGACTATACTCACATTTGAACCATAATGTAAGAATATTAAATAGAAGAAGAATAAACATTAAGGAAGGAAAATATTAAAAGAAAATTTTGTAAGGAAGGCCTCATAATAATACCAACTATCTCTTTTCCTTCTTTCTCATTTGTAAATGGGTGATGAGTTTACTTAATATATAAAATAATTAGAATGTTAATTTTTATAATCACATTCACATCCAGATTCTCTTGTCTTTCACCTCAAAACCCATCTATTTGATTCCTTTCTCAACTTCATTAAACACACACCCCCAATGTAACATCCTAAGATTTAAAGCCAAATTTTTGTGACATCCGCGCCCTAGCGAAGAGGGCATTCTCCACGGTGAATGTCTCAAAATCCAATGTCCCTTTTCTGTGCCCTTTGCCCTGTCGAAGGCCAACGACATAGTAACCTAGCTCCTCTGTGTTTATTAAAGTTTTTATGTTTTAAAATATTTTTATTTAATGAGTACTAGGACCTTGGCTTTAGAATATTTTGTTGAATTCGTTATTATATTGTATAACAATTTTGGTGAAATTCTATACTATGATTTGTTCATTTTCGGCAGTGTGGATATGGAGGTATATTTATATTATACAACGTGGTGAGGCCTTTATTCAGAGCTCATTGGCTGGGCCAGTTGTATCCCATCAGTTCATGAGGGGTATGATGCCCCACTTGTTCATGAGGGGTTACACCTCTCCCCAAATCTTTTAAAGGCTACGATATCCCACTAGTTTCATAAAAGGGAACCCACAGTCAAATTTTGATGTGAAAATGAGCCGTTTCTTTTTCTATCCATGAGAGACATCTTTTGGTATGCTCTACTCATTTAATTATTTAGCCAAGGCTTTTTCAACTGGAGTAGATCTTTGAGTGAACTATTTTCCTTTTCCACCATTGTAGTTTCGTAACATCCTAACACCGCGCTCTCAAAATTGTGTTTTTGGGGTCACAATACCCCTCATGGTTTTAAAACTTGTCAAAAAGGGGAGGTATTTAGACCCTTACGCCTATTCTTTGTTTCTCTCCCCATCCGATGTGGGAATTCACAATCCACCCTCATGGGGTTCAGCATCCACGTTGACACACCGACTCGAGCTTGGCTCTAATTTTGCATGAAGTCCTACATCAGCTGGGGAAGGAAACAAAGAATAGGCACAAGGGTCTGCACTCAAACATGGATGGATCATGGCAGCAAGGCCACTCTACCACTTACAAAACCCAATCGCGTATTTAAGTCGTCCGCAAAGGATTCTACCTGCCGCTCGACAAGAATTTCTTCAACGCGTCCCTTGTGACTCATCCGAGGAATGTGTCAAAATTTAGACGTGACATGTAACATCCCATTTTCCAAAAGCAGTATATATATATATTTTTTTCATCAAAACATCATTTCAAATAATCAGAGAAGAGCATCGGAGCGATTGAGTAACTGATATGTATATATATAAAATGCCGTAAGTCTGGCTGGATACAACAGCAGTACAAAAATCGTGTGGTTCAACAGTATACTACGACAGAAAGAAATCTTCAACCGGATCTTCTACGTGGCCTGCTTGCTTCTCTCCTCGGCCCTCGGTCCTCCGGACCCTGAAGCTATAACTGAGATCCAATTTACCACATTGGATCTCAGGTAACGGTTAACCTCATGCTTATAAACAACATATGCGTAACAGATATTTCTAGAATTACAGAAATGATCCATATAGGAAAACAATACAGCATTATCATGACTATAACCCGTAAAAACTGTAATAGTGATCTAAGTACGGTTCCATAGACACAGTGCATCTATGTACGATTCCATAGACACGGTGCATCTATGTACGATTCCATAGACACGGTGCATATAGCACCGAATAGAATGGCCAGGTAAGTGTCTATCATGGGGGCCTCACCGAATTTACGGCGACTAATTGGCACACCCACATAGACTAGCCTTGCCTTCGGCATCAAACTATTCACACAACATATCATCACATATATGCATTCAATAATCATGAGAGCTAGTGTTACAGTACGCGAACGTACATACACCACATATACACATACCATAAACATAACATACAATACATATATCACATATATGCATACAATAAACATCAGCGTTAGTGTTACAGTACGCGAACGTACCTCCGTTGACAATATACGATACTTCTGGTAAGTTTTGACGGAAACAGCGAGCTGACAGCGGTGCGTCGGACAGCGTAACGACAGCAGATCAAGATTACTGATATCCTATAATGATAATATCACCATTATCAATATTTGACATCATAACAGGCATTTGAGTTACAAATTACTATTTTGCCCCTAGTTGCCAAATCGGCGGAATTTCGCCAGCGCTTCGCTACTTTGACTCTAATCTTCCAAAATTTTGCCAGAACTTCGACCCCACCTTGATTTTCGAAATAATGACTAAAATACCCCTATCATATGATATCTAATCATACTTGGAAGATTTAAAGACTAATCTAACATTTCTACTCTAACTACCGAAAGAACTACGGAAGCTTAAGACGAAGGACTGAAGAACTTACCCGTTGAAGAACTTCACTACAACTTCTCCGAGCTCCTCTCTCTAACTTCTCTCTAAAATGGCTTGTGAATTGGTGAGAAATGAAGGAGAATGTGAAGGCTATTTATAGGGAAAAATTGGGAACAACTTGGTAATTTTCCCTTCAAACTTGGTAATTTTCTCATCAACCTTAACCATGGAATTTAGGGTTTCTTGAAGGATGATTCTTGGCCACACAACACACCAAAAACGTCCAGCCCCTCCTCCAAGCAAAGATGAGTCACCAAACTACTTTTGCTTTTTGCCTCCTACTAAAAGTTCCCGATCGGTATCCTAATCGCGTAATCTTACAAAATCTGAAAATTCCGGAATGATAACTTTGAAGTTTTTTTCTCACTCATTAGAAATGTCTGGGTTAACTAAATTTTTTATCCCTTCTAGGTCTTCTCCGGCCCTGCCGAAGATTTACGAAAAAACGCGTCGGTTACGGAACGAACTTCCGGAATCATCAATTTCTGGACAAAAATTCACTGATTCCAAATATGTCCAGATAATTATGAAATCATCCCCAGATGTTGAGTTATAATTTATTTTCTTCAAACGCCAATTCGTGACTATCTGCCTTTTTCACAGATTACCCTATTTCGTCTTATGGAAGTATTCTACCGATCACGGAAATGACTTCTGAGACAGACCCTTCCGAGATAAAATTATACTTGTCCATAATATTGTCTGACTTTAGAAACCTATTTCTTGGTTTTCTAGATAGGATTTAATTTCTATCCGTGGTCATTTATCCTATTTGCTTTTTACATAAACTATATTATTAAAATAATACAAGTTGCAAGATTAATATCTAGATATTTTTCTTTCATTCTTATCCATATTTTTCCCTCAAATTTCGGCAGGCCCTATTTTAATTATAATAAATATTTATTTTCGTTTTTATTTAATTAATAATTAATTAATATTATATAAAATAATTATTTAATAATTATTTTGTATAATTTTTTTTACAAAATTTCCCTATTGGTCCATACTTGTCTTTAGGCTTAAAATTACTTATTCCCATATATTTTTCTTCATATTTTCTAATTAATTAGCAAATATATTTTATGCTAATTTTAGCCATAAACCACTAATTATAGGGTTTTTCATAATTATCTGTTGATTTTCCTTTGTTTAAGCCCAAATAATTAGCCAATAATTATTTAATTAATTACCCACTAACTGTCGATAATTTTCTCAATTAGAATAACTCATTTCCTCACAAAAATTGCACTGACATTGCTATTTTATCGCCCATGTAAAATATCAATAATTATGGAGTTAGTTATGATCTCCAAATACTTTATGATTTTTCTCCTTTAATTTTCCAAGCTTATAATTTATTAAATTACCAAAATTAGAGACAATATACTCTCTAAATTTTAATAATTATTTTACTGCCTTCTTGAATTTATCATAATTTCCTAGCCTATTTTATGCTCTATAAGGGCATTTTCGTAGTTTTTTGACCCATTATTATTTCTTCCTAATTTCCAAGAGATTTTTCCCTAGAAAATACAATAACTATATCACAGATATTGAGACTACATATTCACTTATCCAAAAATAGCCATCTCATTTGTCCGGGTATTACATTTCTCCCACCGTTAAACAAAATTTCGTCCACGAAATTTGCACTCTACCATCAAATCTTTGTACTATCTAGCCGTTGCACAAACCAGACTCCGGACCATACGCTCTGGATACTTATTCTATCAGAACATTTGTCCGGGTATTACATTTCTCCCCCCGTTAAACAAAATTCCGTCCTCGAAATTTGCACTCTACCATCAAATCTTTGTACTATCTAGCCGTTGCACTAACCAGACTCCGGACCATACGCTGCGGATACTTATTCTATCAGAACATTTTTTTAGATCATTTCTTTCGGTGATCGAGAATTCGTTTCAGCTTGATTATAAAGTTTTTATCATGTTTTAAATTGATATATAGTGTTTTCTGTGGCGTCAAAACACCGCGTACTTTATATATATATTGCTTCCGTGGCGCCCAAAACACCGCGTACTTTAGTGTTTTAGCGTTTCCGTGGCGCCCATAACACCGCGTACATAAGTGTTTCCGTGGCACCCATAACACCGCGTACTACACATTCATCATGTCGTACTTTGATATACAGTATCCCCGTGGTTCCCATACACCGTGGCAACACCATATATCTCATACTCATGGATATCATGTCGTACTTCGATATATTATGTTCCCATGGTTCCCATACACCGTGGCAACATAAGATACCTTATACTTAATGATACTATCGTGATTTGTTTTATAGTTACTTAAGAAACATGATAATGATTATCACTATGTTATGCGTGGATTGGTTCGACTTTAAGAGACTTGAGAGTGGTAAGTCATCACACTGTCATGCTGCACCTAGACATATCCCGATCCATTCCTATTGGTACCATTAGACAATCTACTTGGATTTGGGATAACCAATTTCTTGGTGCTGTGACCAACTTCCCTTTCAATCCATGAAATCTTGTCTCACAGTCTTTGTTTAACATTAATGATTTTGTTTCCTACTTGTGAACTTTGTTTAATTTATGAAAGATTCTTCATGAATCTGCGGTACTATCCCGCTAGATCCAAAAACTATATATTTATGACACAATCGCGGTCAGAAGGTAATAACCAAGAATCAAGGAACACGTCACGGAGGTTTAGTCAAATTTGGCGGTAATACGATCTAAAATCTCGATTGGTCTTTCGTAATACGGACTGCAAGTTCGCCTTTGAAGTGTTCTACTGACACTAACCACCAAGGATATTCGTAGAAACATAGAATTATTGATTTCGAACCTTTTTTTTTTTTGAAGAATAACATTAAGAAGAAATAGTCACCAAGGGTTCTTCGCAAACACGTATATATTAAACATATGCTTAAGATGTTATAGTCATCTGTGCTTCTACTTGTCAATCTAGTCTATACAAAAATTCACTGATTCCAAATATGTTCAGATAATTATCAAATCATCCCCAGATGTTGAGTTATAGTTTATTTTCTTCAAACTCCAATTCGTGACTATCTGCCTTTTTCACAGATTACCCTATTTCGTCTTATTACCTAAGTATTCTACCGATCACGGAAATGACATCTGAGACAACCCATTCCGAGATAAAATTATACTTGTCCATAATATTCTCTGACTTTAGAAACCTAGTTCTTGGTTTTTTAGATAGGATTTAATTTCTATCCGTGGTCATTTATCCTATTTGCTTTTTACATAAATTATATTATTAAAATAATACAAGTTGCAAGATTAATATCTAGATATTTTTCTTTCATTCTTATCCATATTTTTCCCTCAAATTTCGGCTAGCCCTATTTTAATTATAATAAATATATATTTTCGTTTTTATTTAATTAATAATTATTTAATATTATATAAAATAATTATTTAATAATTTTTTTATATAATTTTTTTACAAAATTTCCCTATTGGTCCATACTTGTCTTTAGGCTTAAAATTACTTATTCCCATATATTTTTCTTCATATTTTCCAAATAATTAGCAAATATATTTTATGCTAATTTTAGCAATAAACCACTAATTATAGGGTTTTACGTACATAATTATTTGTGGATTTTCCTTTGTTTAAGCCCAAATAATTAGCCAATAATTATTTAATTAATTACCCACTAACTTTCGATAATTTTCTCAATTAGAATAACTCATTTCCTCACAAAAATTGCACTGACATTGCTATTTTATCTCCCATGTAAAATATCAATAATTATGGAGTTAGTTATGATCTCCAAATACTTTATGATTTTTCTCCTTTAATTTTCCCAAGCTTATAATTTTTTAAATTACCAAAATTAGAGACAATATACTCTCTGAATTTTAATAATTATTTTACTACCTTCTTGAATTTATCATAATTTCCTAGGCCATTTTATGCTCTATAAGGGCATTTTTGTAATTTTTTGACCCATTATTATTTCTTCCTAATTTCCAAGAGATTTTTCCCTAGAAAATACAATAACTATATCACAGATATTGAGACTACATATTCAGTTATCCAAAAATAGCCATATCATTTGTCCGGGTATTACATGACAATGAGCTTTTTTTTTTTTAATCTATGATAAATATCTTATGGAATGTTTTGTTGTTTTCTATCTTGGATGGTTTGTAAAGCATGATGTTTCCTTTCCTAGCCATCATAGTGCATGATGGTTGCTAGGATTTCTCTTTTCTATCATGGTTAGCTGATCAAACTATTAAGTGTTCTTTTATAACTTTGATAGTACCCATCGCATGCTAGTTTTTTCCATTTCTATGAAGCTTAACTACTAGGACGATGTAAGGTTGTTTTTAATGACCATGGTAGCAGGTGATGTGTATGAAAAGCTCTTTTTCTATCATGGTTATCCTTTAATTAATCAGTAAAGGTTTTTGCTACTATGTTACATGTTTGAGTCAACTGTCATACATTTCTACTACAGTAGTTCTTTCTCAAATGTTTTGAAAATGATTGAGCATTAGATATCATAAGGGGGAGAGTTACACCCGCAACCCCGCTTACCGAAACTTCTAGCTCATGATAAGAAAGACTTACAAAGCAATAAAGAGTGCTTCTTATGCTTGAGAGGGCTAGTGATATGATTCCCGAAAGAAAGGGATGATTGGATCAACTAGGAATGGAATTTCGCACCGAAAATTCCAGGCTCCAGCACGTCCTGAAAGAACAGCACGTATCTCACGCTACAGACCTCAGAATTGAGTGATTCCAAAACGACGTGAAAGATGGCTTTCTGAAACGCGATTTTGGCTCAAGAAACACCGAAAAAGGATAAGGGAATCGGGAGATACGAAACCAAGAAGTATAGAACGAAAACTGAAGTTTATGGATTATAGGAAGGCGCCACAATTCCAAAGAATTGATAAGCCTAAGAACGCCACAAGGATCGATGCCCTTTATAAGTTCAGAGATTCTCAAAAGAACCCTAGAGAAGCTTGTCTCTCACAAAAGGTTAATTCTGAATTCTGACGTCCCCTCAAAAAGGCTATGGTGTTCCCTTATATAGTGGGCAACATCCATATTGAGTTTAACCTAAATATGCTTACACACAAAGCCCAATAAGCCTTATTACAAAAGTTTAACTAATTGTAAGAAAAATAAAACTAATAGCAGAATTTGTCCTCCAAGTTTGTTGCCTTGGTCATGCCGCCTCCTATGTTCTCATCATTCCCTCCTTCTTCAGAAGAATTTGTCCTCAAATTGTAATCCTCTTCTCCTGCATCAAAAAGGGACAAATCAGCCACATTAAAAGTAGCACTTACACCATACTCACCAGGGAGATATATTTTATAGGCATTATCATTAATCTTGGATAGCACTTGGAAAGGACCATCTCCCCTTTGTTGAAGCTTGGATTTCCTTTGGGCAGGAAACCTCTCTTTTCTCAAATGAACCCAAACCCATTCACCTGGGTCAAACACTACCTTTTTCCTTCCTTTGTTCGCTTGCTTGACATAACTCTCTACCTTTTTTTCAATGTTTGCCTTTACCTTCTCATGTAGTTTCCGCACATATTCAGCCTTACTCTTACCATCTTTATGCTCACTTACATTCTTAGGAGTTGACCACTCTTGATTAGCTTTCACCTTCTCTTGATCAACCTGCACTCCTTGTGAGCTAACAACAAAACCAAGAAAAACTACATGGTCTATGCATAACACACATTTTTCCATGTTAGCATACAATTTCTCATGCCTAAGAGCTTCCACAACACACCTTAAATGCACAAGATGATCATCATAGGATTTGCTATAAATCAGAATATCATCAAAATACACCACAACAAACTTCCCTAAAAAGTCCCTTAACACATGATTCATTAATCCCATGAAGGTACTAGGAGCATTAGTTAAACCAAATGGCATAACCAACCATTCATACAGCCCATATTTAGTTTTAAAAGCTATTTTCCATTCATCCCCTTCTCTAATCCTAATTTGATGGTATCCACCCTTTAGATCAATTTTAGAGAAGAAACAAGCACCATGCAATTCATCCAATAAATCATCCAATCGAGGAATGGGATGTCTATACTTTACCGTGATGTTATTGATGGCTCTACAATCAGTGCACATCCTCCATGTTCCATCTTTCTTAGGTACTAGAATGACTGGAACTGCACATGGACTTAAGCTTTCTTGCACCCACCCTTTTTGCATCAAGTCTCCAACTTGTCTTTGAATCTCCTTGGTATCTTGGGGGTTACTCCTATAGGCGGGCCTGTTAGGCAATGAAGCTCTTGGAATGAGATCAATTTGATGTTCTATGCCTCTTAGAGGTGGTAGTCCGTGAGGTACCTCTTTAGGAAAAAACATCTTTAAATTCCTGCAACAAATTAGAAGCCTCATTTGGAAGCGAGTTAGTAGGACTTGCATCCATAAAATTATTCTCTTCACTCAAAAGCAAGAGCATTGGATTTTTCAAATGCATTGTCTTTTTCACCTCTTTTTCTTTTATAAACAAGTTTGGTGCTTTTCTCTCTTTTTCTATTTTTTTTCTTGCTCTCTTCCACTCTCTTTTCTCTCTTGCTTTCTTTTTTCTCTCATTTTAAAATTATCCTCACTAACTTCTCTTGGTATCAAAGGTGCAAGAATAGTCTTGCGTTCTTTATGTACAAAGAGAACTTGTTGGTGTAACCATCATGCATAACTTTCTTATCATATTGCCAATGTCTCCCAAGAAGCAAATGACAAGCCTCCATTGGTACCACATCACATAAAACTGTATCATCATACTTTCCTACGGAGAAGTTCACCTCCACTTGTTTGCTTATGGTCACTTCACCATCCTCACTAAGCCATTGAAGCTTGTATGGCAGCGGGTGAGGTTTGGTTGCCATGCTCAATTTAGACGCCATTCGAGCACTTGCAACATTGGTACAACTCCCTCCATCAATAATTAAAGAACATACCTTTCCTTGGATAAGACATCTAGTATGAAAGATGTTCTCTCTTTGACTATCATCCATGTCTTTTGCTTGGCTACCCAACATCCTTCTTACCATAAACAAATCTCCTTCTGGAATCATTTCTTCAATATACTCATCTTCATCATCATGTGAGGCAGAATCTGAAGAAGACTCACTAGTAAGATCTCCATCCTCTTTAAGTAACATAGTCTTCTTAGTTGGACATTCTGAAGCTATGTGACCTCTCCCCAAACACTTGAAGCATTTTATTTCACTACTCCTTGTCTTTTTAGGGATCTCATTGGATTTAGTTTGAGTCCTTTGAGGTGTAGCAGTGAGATTGCTTGATGAAGTACCTCCCTCCTTCTTATTTTTATCCTTCCAGCTTGAAGAATTAAAATTTGAAGAGTTTTTCCTCATGACACCCTTTCTCTTGAGTTGTTGTTCTACCTTAGTAGCTTGTTGCACTAAATCCTCCAACTCCACATAATTTTGCAACTCCACAACATCCCTTATATCACTATTCAGCCCATGCAAGAAACGTGCCATAGTAGCCTCCCGTTCTTCACTAATATTTGCTCTAATCAAGGACACCTCCATCTCTTTAAAATACTCATCTACATTCTTGTTACCTTGTGTGAGCCTTTGAAGTTTATTGTGAAGGTCTCGATGATAATGGGAAGGAACAAATCTTCTTCTCATTAGCATTTTCATCTCCACCCAACTATCCACCAATGGTTCTTCATATCTCACCCTCTCCTTTTGCAATTGGTCCCACCAAATGAGAGCATAATCACTAAACTCCATGGCTGCCACCTTCATTTTCTTCTCTTCAGTATAATTGTGACATACAAATAAGTGCTCAATCTTCATTTCCCACTCTAAATAGGCCTCCGGATCACTTTTCCCTTGAAAAGATGGTATATTAAGCTTCACTCCCTTAATTCTATCCTCTCTAGCATCATACTCATTACCTCTTCTTCTCCTTCTTTCATCCCTCCCTCTCTGTCTATCTTCATCATGATTCCCTTGATTTTCTATTCTCTCAATTCTCTCATATAACTCCTCTGTGTGTTCCCTCATCATCCTTTGCATTTGAGTTGTAATGGCTTCAATTAGCAATCTATTATCACCTTCACCACCTGGTCCTGCCATAATTAAAGCAAAAGAACAAGAATAAAAGTAATAGGACCTCACCACACGCTCACGTGTTTACACTCTTAAAAATGTATCACTCGTGTTTGTTGCTCTCTTTAAGGCTTTTGTGTAGTGTGCTCTCTTGCCTTTTACCACTCAATAGCTCTCTTTAAGTTCTTAACAGAATCTCCAAGAACACTCAAGCGTACAATCCCAAACCCAAGAATTGGTGGTGACTCACAACACAAATTGGAAAAGATGTCAAAGAAGACAAGACAAAGAAAACCAAAACAACTTGGAGGAATTATTCAAGGAAGACACTTTGGACTTGATTCACAAGTAGTAGTGTGTGTAATTGAATAGCAAGGTGATGTATAGTATTTTTTTCTCTCTTTTCTTTTTCTTTTTTTTAAACACCTGATTCTTCAACAAAAGGAATTTGTGATTTTGGAATCAAACTTTGGAATTGTACTAATTCAGAACCAAATTAGATAGAATTCCCCACAAACTAAGCTATTACTTAACACACTAACAACATACTACTCAAGAAACATGAATTGAAAGGATTAAAATTCAAGAACAATGATGAACAAGGAATGAACACCAAGAACCAAGTGCAGAAATATGTGAACTAAACAAGAAAAGGAAAGAAACAACAACCAGAAGATTGAAAGAGCAAATTAGGAACAACAACAACAACGGCTAAAACAGAATTGCACAATTCAAACTCAAAAACAGAAATTTTAGGGACTAGGGTTACCAAATGTGTGACCAGATTGGATGTAAACAATTGGAGAAAAGATAACCCAATTCCAATCCTAGAACCGAGAGCTCTAATACCAGATGATATGATTCCTGAAAGAAAGGGATGATTGGATCAACTAGGAATGGAATTTCGCACCGAAAATTCCAGGCTCCAGCACGTCCTGAAAGAACAGCACGTATCTCACGCTACAGACCTCGAAATTGAGTGATTCCAAAACGACGTGAAAGATGGCTTTCTGAAACGCGATTTTGGCTCAAGAAACACCGAAAAGGGATAAGGGAATCAGGAGATACGAAACCAAGAAATATAGAACGAAAACTGAAGTTTATGGATTATAGGAAGGCGCCACAATTCCAAAGAATTGATAAGCCCAAGAACGTCACAAGGATCGATGCCCTTGATAAGTTCAGAGATTCTCAAAAGAACCCTAGAGAAGCTTGTCTCTCACCAAAAAGGTTAATTCTGAATTCTGACGTCCCCTAAAAAAGGCTATGGTGTTCCCTTATATAGTGGACAACATCCATATTGAGTTTAACCTAAATATGCTTACACACAAAGCCCAATAAGCCTTATTACAAAAGTTTAACTAATTGTAAGAAAAATAAAACTAATAGCAGAATTTGTTCTCCAAGTTTGTTGCCTTGGTCATGCCGCCTCCTATGTTCTCATCAGCTAGCTATAAGACAAATTCCTGACAAGTCGGTTAAGATAAAGCGAAAATTAAAATCAAGGACCTATAGCAGATAATATTTATTGAGAAGGATTGTAAAAGTTGTAATTATTTAGAAGGACCAATTAACAAAATAAAAATTTAAAAATACTAAATTGCCCCTAGTCAAACCTCCTACATTTTCTCTTACATTCTATGTTTAAAACTAATATGAATTTCTAATTTTAATTAAATTAAACACAATTTCTCTCATCATAGATATTTATAGAAAAAATAACACAAACATCTTTCACTTTTTTCAAAATCATAATTTTATTTTTAAAATTGACACAAACTTTAATTGAAAAATATATAATTTTAGGAAAAACTCAAAAAAATTAATAATTTATTATAAAAATTAAAGAAATGTTACACACACACATATATATAATTAATAGGGTCATGTTTAGTACGAGCGTGTCTTCCAGTGTCAAAAAATATTAACACATTATAATATTTCAATTTTTGATACAATACAGTAATGCTTTATTTTTGTTATGTGAGCCTACACAACTAGTTCTAATAAGATACAAAAATGCGTATAATTTTTTATTTTGATTGATAAGGTTTCTTTGATGGAGCTTTTTTTTTTTTTTCTGGATTCACATATAAATCAAGAAAAAAGCTTAATGATATAAAAGGGTTAAAAGGCCAAATATCTATGTTACCAATAATAGTTAAATTATATAATGATAAGATATGAAATGCATTTAATTTTTTATTGTGTTTGATAAAGTTCCTTCGATAGAGCTTTTTTTTTCCTGATTTTTATAAAATTATGTAAATCAAGAAAAAATAACTCAATGATATAAAAGGGTTAAAGGGCCAATATCTACCTTGTTACGAGTAATAATTTAATGATATGATTAAGTAGATATTAGTGAAGGTTAAAAAATGATGATTTTGGCGGGAGTGATTTTGGTGGGGAAAAAAATTAAATCACTTTCAAGGGTAATTTAGTATTTCAAGATTTATATTTTGGTAATTGGTCATTCTAAATAATTACAATTTTTACGGTCATTCCTAATAAATATTATTCTCTATAGGTCCTCCTATCTAATTCTCCCTAAGATAAATTTAAAGCTATATATAGTTAATTATTCTCAATCTATTTAAATTTATTTATACCTTGACCGAATTCAAGTTCAAATTATAAACTTCACTTCTTATTCCATAATTTTTTATTAACTATTAGTGACATTTCTTTAAATTTGGTTATTCTAGTTTTTACATTTAAAATTTTTCGTTGAATTTGTTGGCAAAAGAAAAACGAAATCAAAGAGTTTAATTGCCTAAGATTCCTAAGCAGACATAACTGATGAATTTTTCCATAAATAGCTGCAAGACACGTTTGATTCTATCTCTTAGGCATACTTGAAATCAATATGTAAGATATGGCAACAGTAAGTCTATAATTAGCCCTAGGCCATGCTTATAAATACTGATAAGCACAAATGGAAATAATCATAAAAGAGTTGGATTATTTCACCAAATGTCAGCACCCAAAGCTTGTGCTCTTTTTCTCGTACTATTAGCCGTTGTTTCTCAATGTAATGCCCTCAATGGAACCCTGCATGTAGATGTTGGCTCTGGAAGGCCTATTCCTGAAAATTTCTTTGGTGTATTTTTTGAGGTGAATATGCGATGCAATATTTAATGTTTTGTTTGTTTATGTGTCATGCATATGGTTAACTGTTTGTTTTGCAGGAGATTAATCATGCAGGGTCTGGAGGATTATGGGCAGAACTTGTAAATAATAGAGGTGATTAATTATTCAAAAGAATACTTCCTATATATGCAAGTTTCTTTGCTTCCAAATACCATAATAGGATAATCAATCTTGATGAATTTTTACGAATGTGTTAAGGTTTTGAAGCTGGGGGTACAATGGTCCCTACAAGTATTTTTCCGTGGACAATAATTGGAGATGATTCCACTATACAAGTCACTACTGAACTTGCTTCTAGCTTTCGTCGCAATAAGGTTGCTGTGAAATTGAACGTCCTTTGTCATTCTCCAGAGAAATGCCCTCAAGGTGTTGGTCTCTCTAACCCTGGGTTTTGGGGCATGGTATGTATATATAGTCTTAACTTTTCATTTTATATTACTCATGATAGATTGCACTATGTTAACTCTAAATATATGAGTCTTATTCCTGTAGAATATTGAGCAAGGGAAGGAATACAAAGTGGTATTCTTTGTTCGTTCATCAACCTCAATTGATTTGAAAGTTTCCTTCATGGGAGCGAATGGGGTGGAATTGGCTTCTAATAACATCAGGTTATTAATTAGGATCATCTCGCCTATAAGGATTTCTATTTTCCTTATATTTATTGTTGATTCAGTAATTAAACATTAAAACTATATATAATGAATAATTTATATATGTAGGGCTTCTGAAAAACTTGTTTCAAAGTGGACGAGGATGGAAACTACTCTTGAAGCCAAGGCGTCAGACTTCAATTCCAGCCTCCAAATTACAACAACTCAGAAAGGAGTGATTTGGTTGGACCAAATTTCAGCTATGCCCATGGATACTTACAAGGTCTGTAAATATGGAGTAACCATCTTTAACTATATAAATAGGGAAGTTTCTGCATGAGAAAAGATCTTTTAGGGAAAGAAGGGCATTCGTCACCTTTACGGGCCACGTAGGGATACAAATGGGGCCTAGTTTCTTTTTTTCCCATCTTTAATGCATGCTTCAAGAGACCTTGGTTCTTTATACTCTTTTCTTTTACTTGGTATTAGTTGGGTTACATTTCCTTTTCACATTAGGGACATGGATTTCGGAAGGACCTTTATCAAATGGTAGCCGACTTGAAACCAAAATTTCTTCGGTTCCCAGGTATAAACATGTAGTATGGTATATATCAATAGGAATCTTGAAAATAATTATTCATTGATCTCCTAACGACACAGTGGTCCATTAAATTGTCTCAGGTGGTACTTATGTTGAAGGAGATCATTTGAGAAATGCATATAGGTGGAAGGATACCGTCGGACCATGGGAGCAAAGACCGGGTCATTTTAATGATATATGGAACTATTGGACTGATGATGGTATTGGTTTTCTAGAGTGTCTCCAAGTATGTACTTTTCAATTAGTGTTACATTGCTGAATTTAATTTGTTCATAGACACACGTGTTGATATATTCTCACACTTTGTTATATTTGAGTAGCTCGCAGAAGACCTCGGTGCATTTCCAGTATGGGTATTTAATGCTGGTATTAGCCGCCATGACGAAATCAATACAACTGACATATGGCCTTTCGTACAAGTATACTTTGCCTTGAAAAGCTCCTAAGAATTTTTTAAGTTGATCGTTATTCTTTTTCTTGTCAGAATAATGGTGTTTTGTATCAATGTTTGCAGGAAGCTCTCGATGGGATTGAGTTTGCAAGAGGTCCTCTCAAATCAAAGTGGGGCAAGATAAGAGCATCCTTGGGACACCCCGAACCCTTTGATCTGCGATATGTTGCTATAGGGAATGAGGATTGTCCGTTGCCTAACTACCTAGGAAACTACTTAAAGTTCTATAATGCCATAAAGCATTACTATCCTGATATTAAAATCATATCAAATTGCGATGCTACTACTTCTCCCTTAGATCATCCAGCGGACATTTTTGATTTCCATGTTTATACAAGTTCGAGGGGTATCTTCTCAATGTATAACAAATTTGATTCTTTGAATCGTTCTGGTCCAAAAGCTTTTATAAGCGAGTACGCTGTTTGGAAACAAGATGCTGGATTTGGATCCCTCTTGTCTGCATTGGGTGAAGCCGGATTCCTCATGGGATTGGAAAAGAACAGGTTCATATGGGTCTCTTAATTATGAAACTTTCATGTTTAATTATTTTTGTTAGGTTACAAATTACTTGGTTTGTTCATATACTGACGAATA
This sequence comes from Acacia pycnantha, assembly GCA_025563575.1. Classification (NCBI taxonomy): domain Eukaryota; kingdom Viridiplantae; phylum Streptophyta; class Magnoliopsida; order Fabales; family Fabaceae; genus Acacia; species Acacia pycnantha. The sequence goes on along the minus strand of JAMWYP010000021.1, from coordinate 4,137,984 downwards.
TTCTTTCCTGTTATGATGCAGTGACGTGGTCGAAATGGTATCATATGCCCCACTTTTTGTAAATATAAATGACAAAAAGTAATAAGTTTAATCATTTTCTTCCGTGCTTATCCATATTTATTTGTATAATACAAAATTGAGATTGTCGTATTTTTTGTGGATATATAGGTGGATACCAGATGCCATTGTATTTGACTCAAATCGAAGTTATGGAATTCCCGCTTATTGGTTGCAACAGCTATTCTCTCAATCAAGTGGAGCTACATATCTTAACTCAACGCTTCAAGCCCCATCTTCAATTGTTGCAACATCAATTGTTTGGGAAAATCCGGAGAGTAAAAAGAGTTATTTGAGAATCAAGGTAAGACATGGATGACCGATTTTTGACTTAACGATGACGGAGAACACTACTCATTTGAAATTCCAAATATTTCTGCAGGTTGTCAATTTTAATGACAAGGAAGCAACTCTTGATATTACAATTAATGGCCTAGACTCAAATGCAAATCTTTCGGATCGACATTTACATTGCTCACGTCGCCAACGTCATGGATGAGAATTCCTTTGAGGATCCCAAGAAGGTATAACTGGTGACATTTTAAATATTATTCCAGCGTTGACGTAAGAAAATCCTTAATACCAATCAATCTTAAGTAAAAATAATCAAAACCACAAAGTTGCTGTGAAATGCTCATTCCAAAATTTTCCTCTTACAATTAATTTTGTGTGTCATATGTGTAGGTTGTACCAAAAGTGAGCCAACTTGAGAATCCTCGCTCAAATATGTCAGTTGTACTCCCTCCCAACTCAATCGTCTCACTTGAATTTCCAAAATGAATCGCATGTGCTGTTTGAAGGCATATTGAACTTGCTCTCCTGGATTATCTATGTACAAAAATCTAAGAAATAATGTGAGATGATATATACCATTTTGGTTTGTGTATGTGTATTTATTTGTTTACATGATCCGTAGTTTTCATATGTAAGACATTATTCAAGCAATAAATTTCTAAGTTATTATACTAAATCTTTATAAAATTTCGTCATTTTATTTCAAATGCTTAAAACCCATTCCATTCCCAAACAAATTAAAGTTATGAGATTTCCAAAGTCTATAATGAGGAGCATGTCATGAAAAAAACAAAATAAACTCAGAGCAAATTATGAATTATATGGGCTAAGTTGATAATTTAACCTTCTTATAATCAATTGTTACAAATGATGTTTTTAATATTTTGACTAATTGCCAATATAAAATTTGACCCAAATTTTCCTTTCTAACATCTAAGTATTAAAACAAAAAAGCTAATTGATGATAATAGTATATGTTTGTGGTTGACATTTTTTAATGATGAATTAATTACGACAAGTGACGAATTTAAACAAAGAGGCCAGGCCCAAACCTTCGACTATATCTAATTGACTAAATAGGTCATGCCCATCTACTTAAAGATGGCATGTAGGCCTACTAGGCCTACATTTTTATATCTTTATATTATATGAATATGAATAAAATAATGTATATTTTATAATTTTTATAAACATATATTTAGTGATTTATAAATGTATAAATTACGCATTAATAAAAATTAATTGTATTTCTTCATCGTAAAACTACCTTTTTAATTAAGAAATTTAAACAGGGGTTAAGGTGCAAAAATAGACATATGCTTTTTTCCCAGGAGCGCCCAGTAGCAAATGTTTTTTTCAGGTGCAAAAGTAACTATGTGGTTACAAATTAGGTGCAAAAATAGCGTTTGACCGTTAAGTTTGACTTTTGACTGTTAAGTTTGACTTTTTTTGCTGATCGACGATGACGTGGCATTTCAAAGGTGCAAAAATAATTTTAGGATCTTGAAAAATATTTCGGTATTGATCGGTACTAAAAGGATACTGAAAAAATATTTCGTGGTACCGACAGTACTAAAAAGTATTTTCGGGATACCGATTGGTACAAAAATATTTCATAATTTTGAAAAATTATTTTAGGATCTTGAAAAATATTTCGGGTATTGACCGGTACTAAAAGGATATCAAAAAGCCACGTCATCGTCCATCGGCAAAAAGTCAAACTTAACGGTCAAAAGTCAAATTTAACGGTCAAACGCTATTTTTGCACCTAATTTGTAACCACATAGTTACTTTTGCACCTGAAAAAAGCATTTGCTACTGGACGCTCCTCGGAGAAAAACTCATGTCTATTTTTGCACCTTAACCCCTTTAAACAATAAACAACATGAATATTGATTTTATATAGACAGGGTATGTAATATTATATATATAGTATGATATAATTTAATTTAAATGTTAACAATAGGAAATAGGCGCCAGATGACTGGCCTGATTAAATCACGGCCTGACCTTGCTGCTAAACAAGAAACACTACAAAAAAAATGTCACTTTGTGGCGGTTAATTTGTAGCGGTCAAAATAAACCGCTACAAATATGCGAATTTGTAGCGGTTTATACCGAAACCGCTACAAATTTGTAGCGGTATGACTCGCGCTGGTTCGTGAACGACATTTGTAACGGTTATCATAAACTAACCGCTGCAAAATATGGCGCGAAGTTGGCGCCAAATTTGTAGCGGTTATTTTGTAGCGGTTTATTTATATAAACCGTTACAAAATGTAAAAAAACCTCTACAAATGTGAACCGCTACAAAATCACATCAACTGCTACAAAGTGTGTAATATTGAAATTTGAATATTTCAATCCCGCCAAGTTTATTTTTTTAAAAAAATATGTTCATATTTGTAGCGGTTATTAGGATAACCGCTACAAAATGTGATATATTGAATTTTTTTTTTTAAAAAAATACCAATCAATTTTTGTAGAGGTTTTGAAACCGCTACAAAACGCAAAAAAAACCGCTACAAATGTGAACCGCTACAAAAACTGTTACATCAACCGCTACAAAGTGTGTAATATTGAAATTTGAATATTTTGAATCCCGCTAACGTTCATTCATTTGTAGCGGTTGTTAGTGTAACCGTTACAAAATTTGAAAATTATATATTTTTTTAAATACTAATGAATTTTTGTAGCGGTTTTTAACCGCTACAAAACATTAAACCGTTACAAAACCGTCACATCAACCGCTACAAATGTTACGTATATCCCTATAAATATCCCCACCACACCTCATCTCACACACTCATTCATTTCTTCCCACTCACTTCTCTCTCGTTTTCTCTCATTTCTTCCCACTCCTTCTAAAATCTTTGATTTCAATGTTTTATTTTTTACTTCTTATAATATTGATACTATTTTTTTTTCCTTATCCAGAACTTTAAGTATATTTCCTCAATATTCCTTCTATCATCATCAACTTTCTTTATATAATCAAATATCATCTAATGCACAACATAATTTTTTTGCTCAGAGTGGACAACACAATAAATCCTTATTATCTACATATTCTCAATATTATACCTACATAATATTTATACTTATCTAACTTAAGTTAATCAGTTTTTTTAAATATTAACTATTATCATTTAATTTGTCACTTAAATAATAAAAATATTCAATATAATATTGTAACAATGGACACAAATTACGATTTTTTTTTCAATTTTTCAATATTTTGTAGCGGTTGTAAAACCGCTACAACAACCGCTACAAATTTCAATTTAAATTCGGATTAAATATTTGTAGCGGTTTTACAACCGTTACAAAATTTGGGCGCCATTTTTTCCAATATTTTGTAGCGGTTTTTTTTTTAACCGTTACAAATCGGCTTGCCACAGGCGTTTTTGTCACGGTTCCTCTAACCGCTACAAATGTTGTTTGTCACGTCAAAAACCGTTACAAATAGGTCATTTTAACCGCTACTAATTGTCGTTTTTTTTGTAGTGAAAGACCAAATTCAAACTTATATCTAGCTTTTAATACAAAACTTTCTCTAAAATGGAACAATTTTCGCAAGCCTTTTCACAAACTTGGGGAGTAACTTGAACTTGTTGTTCAACAGACTTGACCTTTTTCTTTGAAAGAATGAGTGTAACATCTAATTTTCAAAAGCAGTATATTTTTTTTTTATCAAAACGTCATTTCAAATCATCAGAGTAGAGCACCAGAGTGATTGAGTAACTGATATATGCATTCAAAAAAGCCGTAAGTCTGGCCAATTACAACAGCGGTACAGTAATCGAGTGGTTCAAAAGTGATATACAACAGTGGAAAGTCTTCGGCCGGATCCCTAAGCTTACTGCTTCCCTCTCTCCTCGGTCCTCGGTCCTCCTGACCCTGATGCTATGTTAAGAGCTGAGGTCCATTGCAATCGAACCCCAGGTAACGGTTATACCTCATGTTTACATACACAACATATGCATTACAGACATTCATATCACAAGTATCACATACATCAAGCGCATCCCAACAGCACATAAGCCCCCCGACAGATGTGTGGCCCTTAGCAAACGTATTTCTAACAACACATAAAATGTGTGGCCCTTAGCAAACGTATGGCCCTTAGCAGACGTACCCCAACAACACATAAAATGTGTGGCCCAGAGCAACGTAAACATATCAACAGTACATAACATACAGCAGAGTCATCATCTATCACACATAGACATACCACAAACATATCACATGTACGTATACAATAAAAAGCAGAGTTAGTGTTACAGTACGCGAACGTACCTTCGTTGACGATATACGGTATTTCTGTCGGAATACGGTATGACAGTAGGTCAGAATGTAATCAGGGATATCCTATCAAGATAACAACTTATTTGTTAAGGATCTATCATTACGACGGACATTTTAGTCATAAATGACCATTTTACCCCTGACCCCCTAATCGGCGGAATTTCGCCAGCACTTCGTTACTTTGACCCTAATCTTCCAGAATTTCAACATAACTCCTACTCCAACATAATTTTCGAAACATATATCATATTTAACCTTAAAACATGATATCTAAACTAACTTGGAATATTAAAGATCAAAACAACATTTCTACTATAACTACCGAATCGAAAACTAGAACTTAAGACTCGGTACCGAAAAATTACCCAGAGCTTCGCTGCTTCTTCCTCCGGACTCCTCCTTCTCTCTACCCTCTCTCTATATTTCGAACTTGCTCTAGGAAATGGTGTGAAGAATGAAGAGAAATGAGGTGCTATTTATAGAAGAAAAATGGGCCAACTTTGGTAATTTTCTCCAAACCTTTCCTTCAACCACAACCATGGAAATTAGGGTTTTGTGTTGGCTAATTCTCCTCCATGCAAAATACTTGGCCAAGAATATGGCCTTGTTGGCTTCTTCTACTCCTTTCATTTTGCTTTATGGAACTTTTACCGATAAAGTTCCCCGATCGGTGTCCTAATCGCGTAATCTCGGAAAATCTCAAAAATCCGGGAACATAGCCCTGAAGATCCTTTCTTCCTCTTTCAAAATATCTGGGTTAACTAAATTTTTGATCCCATTCAGGGCATCTCCTATTTCGCTGAAGATTTCAGGCAACCGCTGTCGCTTACGGAAATCGCTTCGGGTAATGTCAACTTCTGGACAAAATTACACTGATTCATAATACGTCTAGTTGTTTTCCACCTAATTCATGGATTTTGAGTTAGGATTTATTTTCTATCGGTTCTCATTTATCCTATTTGCTTTATCAACAAAATATTCCTTTAGAATATTCTTTGAACCACTTTCATGTTCACACTACATATTCAACATCTTTTTCTCTCTCCTTTCCCTTTTGCTTTTCAAAATGCATGTGCAATTCTTAACAAAAGATGTTGCTTTTCCTTTTCCTTATCTTTCCTCTTCATTTTCGAAATTAAAGATGCCCCCTTTTGGCCAAAGAATATGCTTCAATTATCCCATGCTTTATGCTCCCATTGGCTTGTGTTTAATGTTGACTTTTCAACTACTTTTTAAACAAGTTTTCTATTTCATTTTCACTCCCTCTATCCTTCATATTCGGCTGCACACTCACCTCCAACAATAATCCACTTGGTTTCCCACTTGCAACATAGAGTGTTCTTATTGGATAGTTGAAACCTTGACTTCTTAACAACTTCTACACTAAGTTTCCCTTTTTCTTTTCTTCTTATTTTTCTCCCATTTTTCGAAAATACAAGGCATCTTTTTGATAAAAGATGTTGCTTTAATATATCTTATATTATTTACCAAGAAATTCCCTCATTGGTTGCTAATCTCTAATTAGAGTTTCACATAATTAACTTCCTTTGTTCATCCTTAAACAATTATCAATTAATTACTTTTTTAATCATTTGCTAATTGTTGACAATTTTCTTAATTAGGATTAAACATTATCTCACACACTTTTTTTTACTGAAATTGGTATTTTATGTCCCATGTAAAATATTAAAAATCATGGGGTCAATTATGGCCCCCCAATACTTTTTGATTTTTCCCTCATTATTTTTCAAGGGAAATAATCCCAAAAATTCTCTAATTTAGAGACAACATACTCTCTAATTTTTAATAATTATTTTGTTGCCTTTTGGGATTTATCACAATATTTTCAGGGCATTTTATGACCCTAAAAATACATTTTAAGCCTTTTAATACCTCACAAGGGCATTTTAGTAATTTTGGCCCTTTAATTCCTCTAATTTCATTTGAAATTACCTTAGAAAATAAGATAATTATAACTTATCATTTGAGACCACATATTCACCTATTTTAAATAGGTATATTTTACTAATTTATGATACTTACCCTAAGTCGGATTTTAAGGTATTACAATGAGTTCTTTGGCTATTTTTTGAAATTCATAACATAAATCATTATATTCAAAAAGAAGTTCATCATAAGGAGGGTTAGTATCATATACCTCTTGGCTTTCATGTTATTCTTGGGCGACAAGGCAGATATTTTTGCTACTTCTTCTTCTTCATTTTTTTTTTCATCAGAAGAGTTGTCTCCCGAGATGGATGATACATATGCTCTCTTTTTGAATTTGTTGAATTTCTTCTTTTCCTTCTCTTTATTCTTCAACTGAGGACACTCGGATTTAATGTGTCCTAGTCTTTCTCACTCATAGTAGATGATGGGTTCCTTGGATTCTCGTTTGTTGCTAGGTCTTCCCTTGTGAAACTTTCGGAATCCCTAATCCCTCTTGTAAAACTTTTTGAATCTTCGGACCATCAATGTGAGTTCTTCATTTTCATCATTATCATTTTCTTCCTCCTTTTCTTCTTTAACAGCATTGAATGCAACTCCCTTGTTTTTGTTGCTAATCTCGTCCAAGCCTTTCTTGAATCTCATTTTTCCTTCATATTCGGATAAGTTTTCGAATAAGGCAGCCACAGACCTCATAGACTCTCCACGAGCTTCTTCTATTGCTGTGACATTTGCCTCCCAATCCTTAGTAAGTATATTTAGAATTTTCCTTACTTGGGAGTTTTGATCATATTCCTTTCCTAAGGCTAAGAGTTGGTTTATCAGATGCATGAACTTGAGCTGAAACTTCGCTATGGACTCCCCTGAATTCATTCGAATTAAATCATATTTGGTCATTAGAGTGTTGATTCGATTTTCTTATATACCCATAGTGCCTTTGTGTGCAATCACAAGAGCCTTCCACATTTCTTTGGCAAATGTTAGAGTGCATATTCAAAAATATTCCTTTTGGCTTAGTGTACTCTGGAGCATTAAGATGGCATTGCTGTTTAGAGAGATGAGACTTCTATCTTTCTCATCAAACTCATCTTTAGTTTTTGCTACACGAACTCCTTCCTCTATTCTTGTTATCAGATAGTCCCCTTGCTCAAACACTTTCTAGAGACCATATTCAAAAGCCATAACAAAGACTTTAAATTTGGCTTTCCAGAAGGAGTAATGCTCTCCATCAAAGCCAGTAGGTCTGTTGATCAAAGCTCTATCGAGCAAGATTTCGTGATCCTTCTTAGGGTGTTACTCCTTACAGAGAAGACCTTGCTCTGATATCAAATGAAGACAAGATATCACCCAAGAAAATTGGGGGTTTTAAAAAATTATTTCGAACTAAGCCCGAAAATCAAACTGACAAAGAGAACATAGAAGAAGAATGAAGAGTCGCTTTCACTTTTTCCGGAATGGGTCTCTGAACATATGATCATTTATCTTCTCTGAATTAGTTTTCGTGTTGATGCTCTATTTCTGCTATGCAATAAATGCTTCTAACACATATTTGCTTTTTGAAGATTTTCACGTTAACCTTCATTTGATCATCTGAAACTCACTAATAATAATCATTAAAGCATTGAGAATAGTTGTAACGGCGTAAGGATTAGAAAATTTGAATTTATGAAGACGATGATCAACTCTCAGACTCAGAAGAACTCGAGTTCTCAAAACATAACTTGAGTTACTAAACCTTACTTTCATATGTATTATTTTACATGCTTGCTTTGGGCTATAAGGTGTTTTCTAAACCTTACTTTCATATGTATTATTTGTATGTGTTTTGAAATATTATGTGTATATTTGAATATGAAATATTTGAGTCAACCGTCATAAATTTCTACTACAGAAGTTGTTTCTCAAATGTTTTGAAAATGATTGAGCGTTAGATATAATAAGGAAGAGAGTTACTGTAACATCCCATTTTTCAAAAGCAGTATAAAATTTTTTCGTCAGAGTAGAGCATTGGAACAAGAGTGTAACTGATATATATATTCAAAATGCCTACGGGCTAATTATAGAGACAGTACGATAACCGAGAGTTTTTAAAATAACAACAGAAGTGTCTCCCTGGCAATCCACATGCCGTGGCAACAAAAGATAGTCTTCAGCCCGGCATCTAAGCGTGCTGCTTGCCCCTATCCTCAGTCCTCGGTCCTTCTGATCCTGAGGCTATGTTAAGAGCTGAGGTCCACACCGGACCCCAGGTAACGGTTAACCTCATATTCACATATACAGTATATGGATCACAGTCATTCACCACATAACAGTATAACAGATGTATCACACGGAGTGCATGTAGATGTACCACACGGAGTGCATATAGATGCATCACACGGAGTGCATGTAGATGTATCACACGGAGTGCATGTAGATGTATCACACGGAGTGCATGTAAATGTATCACACGGAGTGCATGTATCTAAAAGCACATAACAATACTCACAACATATCAACAAACCATCAACCACATATACGCATACAATACTCATACTACATACATGCATACAGTAAACATCAGAGTTAGTGTTACAATACGCGAACGTACTTTCGTTGACGATATACGGTATAACCGTTGGTCAGAACGTAATCACAGGTATCCTATAAGGACAATAGCGTACTTGTTACAAATCAATCATTATAACAGTCATTTTAGTCAAAAATGACCATTTTACCCCTGACCCCTAATCGGCGGAATTTCGCGAGCTTCGCTACTTTGACTCTAATCTTCCAAAATTTTTGCCACAACTCTTTCTCCAACATAATTTTCGAAATATATATCATATTTAATCCTAAAAAATTAGCCATTAATTATTTATTTAATCCCCTACTAATTGTTGATAATTTTCTTAATTAGGATTAACCATTTCCTCACAACTATTGGACTGACATTGATATTTTATGCTCCATATATTAGTTTAAAAATCATTGGACAACTTATGTCTCCCAAAATAATATTTAATTTTGCCTCATTATTTTCCAAGCAAATTAATCCCAAAAATTATCTAAATTAGAGACAACATACTCTCTAATTTTTAATAATTATTTTATTGCCTCACAGGATTTATCATAGTATTTTATGACTCATACGGCATTTAGGGCTTGTTTGGCACTTTATCTCTTCCATTTTTGATAAAAATAGCCCTAGAAATAATATCTAATTTTGAGACCACATTTTTACCTATTTCCAATAGGTATTATTTATTAATTTATGATATTTATCATAAATACGATTTTTAGGGTATTACAGTTACACCCGCCACCCCACTCACCTAAACTTTTACTTTTAGCTCTTGATATGAAGGATATGCTTGAGAGGGCGAGATATAAGACAAATTCCACACAACTCGATTAAGATAAATTTAGAGCTATATATGGTTAATTATTCTCAATGCATTTAAATTTATATATACGCTTGACTGAATTCAAGTTCAAATTATAAGGTTGTGTATGGCAACGATTCTGTTCCCCAGCACTGTTTCTGATATGAACAGTTTTTTTTTGATTCTGTGCCTGGGAAGAGTTTTGAGAATCAGAATGACGTTTGTTAACTCATTTTATTTTTACTCCGAGAATCAGAAATACGTTTGGTAACACAATTTTTTTTTTTCATTCCGATAATCAGAATTACGTTTGTTAACACATTTTTATTTTTATTCTCAGAATTACCTAATACAATACAAATCTATTTCTATATTTTTTGTTTACAGGTTTCATTAACGGTAGAAAATAATATATTTCTTTACGTTTGCTCTCATTTTTTACTATCATATTATTACCTTAATATTAATTATAAAAATGAATAAATAAATAAATAAATCTACATTAGTCACATGACTCAACTAAATTTCCATGATATCACAATAATTTAAAGCAAAAGTAATTGATGTTGTATTGAACAAAAAAATATGACAAGTGTAATACCCGGATAATTATTTATCTGGAATATTATATTTTAATAAATAATACCTATTGGAAATAGGTGAATATGAGGTCTCAAAGACCTTGTGGGGAATTTATCTTATTTTTGGGGTAGTTTCTCATAAAAATAGAATAATTTTCAATTAGGTCCCTAAAACGTTTGGAAGTTTGCAATTAGGTCCCTAAATGCATTTGCTGGCCATAAAATACCCTGTGAAAGTTATAAAAGAGGCAAGTAAAAATCTATTTGAAATAGGGAAGGGTAATGTCTCTAATTTAGGTAATTCATTAAATTACTACCTTGGAAAAATAGTGAGGGAAAAGTTAAAAAGTTTATAATGACCAAAATGCCCCCGTGAATATTAATATAATGCGTGAGACATAAAACACTAATGTCAATGTAAAAGTTATGGGGTAATGAGGCATTCTAATTAATAAAATTATCAACTAGTGATAATAAAGTAATTAGGTAATTATTGGCTAATTACTTAAGCATAAGCAAAGGAAATTCAGGAATAATTGTGTAGAACCCTAAAAATAGTGGTTTTTGGCCAAGAATTAGTAAAAACATATATACTAATTAATTGGAAATTTTTGAGAAAAATAGTTGAGTTTAGGTATTTTTAAACCTAAATACAAGAATGAGCCAATTAGGGATTTTTGTGGAATTTTTGGGAAAATTAAAAATAAGTAAATAATTAAATAAATAATTAAAAAATAATATAAAATAAAAATATATTATATACATGGCTGCCGACATTTTTTTGGATAAAAGAAGAAAAAAAAGGAAAAAGAAAATAAAATGAATTAAATAATATATAAGAGTTGTTAAAATAATAAACTCTATTAAAATAATAAATAGTGAATAGTAAAAATATAAATAGGAAACGGATCCTGTCTATGGATCCAGGAATGGGAATTCCAAATTCAAGGTAAAATATTGATCGGTGAGTTTTTACCTTCAAGTGACCTCTTCCGGAAGTTTATTCCGAGGCCGTTAGCGCATTTTCCTAATAAAACAAAATAGGGAAAAAATGCAGATAGGCACATTTTTGGATCCGAAGAAAATAAATTCTAACTCAACATCTAGAAATGAGTTTGAAATTATCTGGACATATTTGGAATCAGTGAATTATTATCCAGAGGTTGATGATTCCGAAAACGAGTTCCGGCACCGGACGCGTTCGGACACGTTTTTCGAGGAACTTCAGACTGACTGTTGGAACCCTATATGGAATCAAAATTTAGGTTAAATTGGAAATTTCTAATAGGTGAGAAAATGTCTTCAAAGTTGTAATTCCGAATTTTTGAGATTTTTCCGAAATAACGCGAATCGGGTACCGATCGGGGAAATTCATCCGGGTAGCTTCTGGAAGGTGACACTTGGCCACCTCCCATTGGCCAAAACCTTGACTTTTGAGGCATGGAGGACGTCAAAGAGCAGAATGGGAAGAGGGAAAACTTGTTGAAAAAGTTTAAGATTCAACGGTCCAGATCGATTCTCACAAAGTTGATCCGACGGACGAAATCCTACACCTTCACCTATAAATACCCCCCTTCTCTTTGGTTTTTCACACCATTCCCTCTTGCCTATTTCGAATTCTAGAGAGAAGTTAGAGAGAGGAGCTCTGGAGGAAAATTTGCAAATAAGCTCTGTGTAAGTTTTTCGGTACCTAAGCTTTCGTAGTTCTTTCAGTAGATAGGGTAGAAATGCTAGTTTAGTCTTTAATCTTCCAAGTATGATTAGATATCATATGTTAGGGGTATTTTAGTCATTATTTCGAAAATCTTGGTGGGGTCGAAGTTCTGGCAAAATTTTGGAAGATTAGAGTTAAAATAGCGAAGCTCTGGCGAAATTCCGCCGATTAGGGGCATCAGGGGCAAAATGGTAATTTTTACCTAAAATGCCTGTTATGATGTGAATCATTAATTAATATGATTTATGTTTTGAAAATTATGTTGGAAGAGGAGTTATGTTGAAATTTTGGAAGATTAAGGTCAAAGTAACGAAGTGCTGGCGAAATTCCGCCGATTAAGGGGTCAGGGGTAAAATGGTCATTTTGACTAAAAATGTCCGTCGTAATGATAGATCCTTAACAAGTACGTTGTTATGTTGATAGGATATTGATAATTGAATATTTTATACACTTATTTTTGTCTCTTGAATAATAATTTAGGACCCTTTAGCTAATAAATAATGGCTCTTATGTTTATTTGGGCCTTGGGCCTTTTATTGCATTTTAGCCATTTTTAATAATAAAATTCCAGTTTTGTGTTGCTTCACTATTTCTACCATAAATCTTGAACCAGACATCGGATTTGCCTCATTTTTGTCTCATATTTCAGATGATTCAGAGAGCTACAATTGTTATGAAGACATCAAGAGCAAATTCGGTTAAGAAGGCGGTCAATTTTGGAGCCAAAGTCGGATGTACAATTCTGGATTTATTTTGGACCCGAATTTTGTAATTTAAGTCCAGTTTTATTTTATTTCTGTTTTGGGCTAAAACTATGAGAGCCCATTTCGTTTTAGGTTATTTTTAAGTATGGCAGCTGCCACAAACATATTCATTCACGTTTTTAACATTAGAGTGGATCAAAATACAAGTTTTCATTTTCTCTCATCTGTTCTTCGCGCGTTCTTCGTGTTCTTCGTTCGTTCTTCGATTTTCACAGCCATGATCGGCTAAACTCTTGTGATTAACCCAACGATGAGGATTCCATGATTCATCCAGAGAACTCGTGCCTAATCGGTAACTACTCGATTCTGTTTTCATCTTATCGGATTCGATTTCTAGAAATAGTTCGAATATTAGATTTAATATTCGGTGTGGTTCATCCCAAGGACTTAGTTCGGACTAGGTTACGGTGTTGCTGTGCGATTGCACGAGTGAGACGCCACTGTCCGGACAGATTCTAGGTGATCGTCTAGGCGAGGAATCTCGGATGAATGCGAGATTTCGATTCATCCGGAACCAAACGTGGGTTAGTTGTATTTTCGTTCAATGATGGAGGTTTAAGTCAATTCGTTGGGTTGATCATCTTTAATCTGTCTCTTTTATTTGATTCTGTTTGACTCTGTTTATTGCATTTTGGTTATGTCATTTCGTTTTGTTCTATTACATTAAACCAAACCCCCATTTTATCATTCTGTTTCACTATTGTTATTAAACAAGCCCGCTGCAAATTCGTTGGGAAATGACCCAGGTTCCCTAATTCTGCAAATTAATTACGAACTTGGTTGTTTTGGGAGATACGGCAATTAATCTTTCCAAAAATGGCGCTGTTGCCGAGGACTTTGCATCGGTTTGATTAGTAACAGTATTGTAAATAGCTTAGTTTAGGTAGTTTAGGTGGTTCGGGTGGCGGACAGAAATTTTCGACTCTGATCACTCAAACCAGGTCTTATTCACAAGGAATTGGGTGTTTTAAGCAGAAGTCACTTCCTAAGTGGAAGTGAGGTCTCACTCATTTTCCCCAAATTCCAACGTTTAGACCAATTTTTTCACTGTTTTAGGTTCTGCTTTTTTGATTTCCAACAGGACCATTTTTTTTTTTAGTATCTCTGTTTGAGTTGAAATTTGGTACAGTGATAGAAAATGGCGAATCATTAGACCCCCTTAGAAAATGTTCCGAACATTTTCCAAGGGCTATCCTCCGTTTCGCCAAATTCCATCGTTTAGGCCACTTTTTCAATTTTTGAAGTTTTTTTATTCCATTTTTGAGTCCCCCAATAGTCTAGGAGTTGCCCCTGTCCAAGTCCCAAAAATTTTAAAAATCATTTGATACTGTTTCTGGACTTGTTTTGGTCAATTTCTAGCATAGGTTTTTGCTTTTGTGTGTTTTGTCTCTGTGTCTCTTGGTGTTTTTCCACTTTTCACCACCTCTTGTGGCGTTTTCGTAATTCTGATTTTCTGGTGGCATTTCGGTAATTCTGAGTATTTGCCATTTCTGCTTTGTGTATATGTTGCATGAGTACTAGGAATACTACTAATCCAGAAGATTTGTTGCCATTTGATCCTGAAATAGAAAGAACAATTCTTCTTGCTAGAAGAGTTGTTAGGCTAAGTCATAAGATTAATACCGAACCTGGATACTCAATTAGAGTCGATTACGCCATTCGATTGTGTCCATTACGTTGATATTTCGATTGTGCTTCGATAGTATTCTGATAGTCTTGTTGTGTTCATGATTCTAGTAGCAACTTTGCTCGCTCGGACATTATGGCGGAGAGCGGGATAATCATCATACTTTGAAGGAATTGGGTGCACTGATGTTAATTATCAACCCTTGTGCATCCAATATCCTTACCTTCTTTGCTAACTTTGAGTGAAATCTGGTCTAATACACTTGTTGCCTAAGTTTCATGGTCTTGCGGGTGAGTGCCCCATTAAGCATTTGAAGGAATTCCATGTAGTATGCAGCACTATGAAACCTCATGCCATTGATGAATATCATATCAAGCTGAGAGCTTTTCCTTTCTCATTGGAGGGTGGAGCCAAGGATTGGTTCTTTGTACCTTGACCCTCATCTATTGGGAGCTGGGTGATATTCGAGGTTATTTACGGAGAAATATTTCCCTTCCTCAAGAGCAAGCGCAATCAAGAAGGAGATTGGCAACATTAAACAAGTCATTGGGAGACTATGTATGAGTATTGGGAGAGGTTCAAAGGTTATGTGCAAGCTGTCCACACCATCGGATATACGAAAAGACTTGATCAACTCTTTCTATGATGGTCTATCACCGGTAGACAAAGGGTTGGTGGATGCTTCTAGCGGTGGGGCTATGAGTAACAAGACACTGAAGAAGCCCGAGACTTGATATCCATTATGGCGAGATAACTCTCGGCGGTTTGGCACGGGGCCAATAGTACTCTGTTTACCATATTCAAGCTCCGAGTCCGGCATGATTCTCGAGAGATTAGAGACTAGACTTGATGATCGACCTCCCTTGTGAGGCGGTGGAAGTGACACGAGACGATGCAGTCTTCCCTTCTCGGCATGGGTACTCTTGTGGGTTTTGTTCGACCCTTATCATTCTCTCGACTCTTGCCCTACCTTGCATGATCCTACTTACCAAGATCGGTCGGTAGGCTGCGGACACCCCCTTTACCCTTGCAAGCACCACCTCCTCGACCAGCCATATGTCCACCTCCACAGGCGGCACAACAGCAGGCTAGTAGTGGTGGTGGTGGTTCCTCACTTGAAGAAATGATGAAGCAATTTGTCACAGCCAATATGCAGTTCCAACGACAAGCGATACTTCCATTCGAGTTTGCAAACACAGATTGGGCAATTGGCAACATCATTGAACCAGCTTCAACCTCAGGGATCCAATTCCCTTCCCTCACAAACAATTCTCAATCCTAAGGGAAATGTGAGTGCTATATCACTACGGTCTGGAAAGCAATTGGAGGAACCTAAGCAAGCTGCAGATGTGACTTCCACATCGAAAACGAGTCGGGAAATGTGAAGATTGACTCGAAAAGAAAAAGCGGTGCAGCAAGGTGAAGAGGAAGACATTCCTATCCCTCTTCCCTTCCCTCGAGAGCGATTCGGTCAAGAAGTTGGCGAGATAAAGCACAAGAGAAGGATATACTTGAGACATTCGAAGAGTAGAGATAAACATTCCTCTCTTAGATGCGGTCAAACAAATTCCTAAATATGCCAAGTTTACGAAGGAGTTGTGCACCAACAAGAGGCGGCGAAGGGAAATGAGCGAGTGAGCTTGAACCGAGAATGTCTCGGCACTCATCCGACCTACCATGCCTCGTAAATGCAAAGATCCGGGGACATTTTCTATCCCTTGCCTTATTGGTAACTATAGATTTGATGATTGCATGCTAGATTTAGGTGCTTCTATTAATGTCATGCATGCATCTGTTTATAGATCTCTTGGTCTTGGTCCCTTACGTCCAACTGGTGTCATTGTTTAGTTAGCTAATAGGAGTAATGCCCATCCTTCTGGTTTAGTTGAAGATGTATTAGTCAAAGTGAATGAATTGATATTCCCTGCTGATTTTTACATCTTGGATATGGAGGGTGAGTCTCCTAGTAGTAGGTCACCAATCATTCTAGGGAGACCTTTCATGAAAACAGCTAGGACTAAGATAGATGTGCATTCTGGTACTCTTTCCATGGAGTTTGGTGATATATCGTGAATTTCAATATCTTTGATGCCATGAAATATCCTAGGGAAGAGCATTACATTTTCTGTATTGATGTGATTGATGATCTTGTGGATGATGTTCTTAATGGTTGGTGTCTTGATTATCCTTATTTTCATCGAGTGATACCCCCATTTGTGCATGCGATGATAATGAATGGTGCTCTGTTTGCACTAATTTGGTTAAGACGCATTGTTTGGTGATTCGATTTGCTTGATGATTCTACATTACTTGTAGACTCGATATTGATTACGAGTTTGAGCTTCATCCCGATCCTAACGTGCATCCCGATTCGATTTTGATGAGCTTAATTCGATTTTGATGAGCTTAATTCGATTTTGATGAACCGAATTCGATGTTAACCTTGAGTTGTATAGACACGGCCCTTACCTTGTGCTTCTTTGAAAATGGTTTCGGTATTCCCGGTGTGATGACATCGAGTTGTTGCAACAACCACCCAAGCTTCTCCCTCCACCGAGCAACCGCCCAAACTAGAGTTGAAATCCCTTCCGGACCATCGAAGTATGCATTTACGGAGGTGAATGAGCGGTTGCCGATCATTGTGGCAAATAATCTTATGCCGAGATCAAGAAGAGAAGGCTGCTAAGCTTATTGAGGGTGAACAAGAAAGCTATTGGGTGGACATTGGTGACATAGTTGGCATTAGCCCTTCTATGTGCATGCACGGATTCTGTTGGAAGAGGACTCTAAGCGGTGAGGCAACCTCGAGAGACGCCTTAATCCTCTTATCCTTGATGTGGTGAAGAAGGAGGTCACTAAGCTTACGCAGGCCGGCATCATCTATCCTATTTCGATAGCCGGTGGGTTAGCCCGGTCCAGTGGTTCCCAAGAAGTCCTGAGTTCTTGTCGTAGCCAATCGGAAGAATGAGCTCATTCCTACTCGAGTTCGAATAGTTGGAGAGTTTGCATTGACTATAGGAGACTCAACCAAGCCACTCGCAAGGATCATTACCCTCTACCTTTCATTGATCGGATGTTAGAGCGATTGGTGGTAAGTCTCATTCTTGCTTCTGGATGGCTACTCTGGATACTTCCGATCCATATTGCTCCCGAGGATCGGGAGAAGACGACCTTTACATGCCCCTTTGGGACATATGCTTAGAAGGATGCCTTTTGGCCTCTGCAATGCACTGGCACCTTTCGGCGTTGTATGGTGAGTATTTTCTACGAGTTCCTAGAGGACTGCATGGAGGTTTTCATTGATGATTTCACTTGTATATGGGTCGATTTTGATGCATGCTTAGCTAATTTGTCTAGAGTCTTGCATAGGTGTATTGAATCTAATCTTGTCTTTGAATTATGAAAAGTGTCACTTTATGGTTGAGTCGGGCATAGTCTTGGGACACATAGTGTCTAGGAAAGGGATTGAGGTAGACCACTGCTAAGATCGATGTTATTCTTGCTTTGCCTTACCCCGCTTACGTGCGGGAGGTTCGCTCTTTTCTTGGTCATGCGGGTTTCTATCGACGTTTCATTCGAGATTTCAGCAAGGCTGCTCAACCCTTGTCCAACCTTACGCATAAGGACACCGACTTTGTCTTTGATGATGCGTGCAAGGCGGCCTTCGATCACTTGAAGCGTTGCCTTACCACGGCCCGCTGATTCAGCCCCCGATTGGCTCCTCCCTTTTGAGTTAATGTGCGATGCTTCCAACTATGCGGTTGGTGCTATCTTAGCACAACGGGTTGATAGAGCCTCCCATGTCATTGCATATGCTTCAAAGACTTTGGATTACTCGCTCGGTCTAATTACACCACCACCGAAAAGGAGTTGTTGGCCATTGTATTTGCCTTCGATAAGTTTAGGTCATATCGCTAGCTAGTAGAGTCATTGTTTTCTCGACCATGCGGCTTTAAAGTTTCTTTTGAAAAGGCGGATGCTAAGCCACGACTCATCCGGTGGATGTTGTTGCTCCAAGAGTTTGATGTGGAGATTCGAGATAGAAGTGGAGCACAAAGCGGGTAGCCGACCACTTGAGTCGTATCACTCATTCTCCCTCTCACCCCTCTTCTATTCGGGATGATTTCCACGATGAGCGGCTTCTACAGTGCAAGTTAAGATCCCATGGTATCTTTGATCTAGTTAACTACTTGGTAGTTGGTGTTTTCTCTGTAGACTCCACTAGGGCCCAAACCTTAAAATTGAAAAGTGAGTCTAAATACTATGTTTGGGATGACCCTTATACGTGGAAATTTTGTAGTGACCAAGTAGTTAGGAGATGTGTGCACGATCATGAGTTTCACTCTATATTGCATTTTGCTCATGCTTACGCTGTGGTGGTCACTTTGGACCCCAAAGAACTGCTAGGAAGGTGTTAGAATGTGGTTTGTTTTGGCCTTCCTGTTTCATGATGCCCATTTGTTTTGCAAGTCATGTGATAATTGTCGAGAGGCGGGAGTATTTCCGTAGGCATGAGATGCCCCAAAACCCTATATTGTTTTGTGAGATCTTTGATGTTTGGGGTATTGATTTCATGGGTCCATTTCTGCTTCATATGGTTACACTTACATTTCTTGTTTGTTGATTATGTTTCAAAATGGGTTGAGGCGAAAGCCACCGGACTAATGATTCTTCGTGGTGGTGGACTTTGTTAGGTCTAACATTTTCTGCAGGGTTTGGCATTCCTAGAGCTATTATCGGTGATCAGGGTTCCCATTTTTGCAATCGAAGCATGGGTGCCTTGCTACGCAAGTATGGAGTGCTTCACAAGGTTTCCACGACATACCATCCTCGGACCAATGGTCAAGTGAAGTCTCAAATAGAGAGATTAAGCAAATCCTTGAAAGACCGTCAACTCTACCGGAAAGATTGGAGTAAGCGACTAGATGATGCTTTGTGGGCATATCGCACCGCCTACAAGACTCCGATTGGGATGTCTCCTATCGGATTGTCTTTGGTAAGGCATGTCATCTTCGGTTGAGTTGGAGCATCAAGCCTATTGGGCTATTAAGCAATGCAACATGGATTTGGCTAAGTCAGGGATGGAGAGGAAGGCTGCATTGCAAGAGTTAGATGAGCTTAGATTGGATGCCTATGAAAGCTCACGGTTGTATAAGGAAAAGACTAAGGCATTCCATGATAAGCATATTCGAGGAAAGAATTCTCTGTGGGCGAGAAAGTTCTTCTATTTAATTCCCGTCTGAAGTTTATGCACGGTAGCTTCGATCTAGATGGGATGGCCCTTTTGTGATCACTAACATATTTCCATTTGGTCTTTGTTGAGCTATGTGATCCACCCACGGGACGGACTTTTAAGGTCAATGGGCATCGCCTCAAGCCATTTCATGAGGGATCCCCACGGCGGCTGAGGAAGCAGAGATTCTCCTCATTGATGCCACTTATCCTCCATAAACCCTTGGGGAGTATTCTTCTTTCTTCTCCCTCTCTCTCTTTTATTTGTTTTCCTTTTCTACTTTGCTTTTTGAAAATAAATACATTCTTTCTTTCTAATGATTGCTACATATTATGAACTAGGACATTTTGGTTTTAATGGATCATTCTATTTAGTCTGGAACTCTTGACTCTTCGATTACAAGTCTTGGTAGTTGATTTGATGTTGTTGATTACCTAAGTTGGTATTGACCTTGTGAGGTTTTGGGCCTGCATGAATGGAATTCATCTTTTGCCATTCTTTCTTTCATGTGTGCATCTCTCATGATTTGTGTTCTCTAGAACTTGCTCCTTTTCTTTTGAAACTACATTTTTCACTTACGTGCATAAGTATGATGGAAGCTTGTTTTCTTTCTTTTATTCTCCTCACTTTGGCCAAATAGCTTTCCCTTGCATTATGATTCCCTTGCCAGCCCCTTTGTGCCTTTTGACCCATTCTTTTCTAAGCCACATTACAAGCCTAAGCGTAAAACCATTCTATTCCGCACCTTGAAGATTTATTGAGCATTGGTTTCAACTTGTTTTGTGTTTAAGTGTGGGGGTTGCTCAGGAGTGCAACAGTTTAAGTGTGGGGGATATTTGATTTTGACATTGTAATTACGTATACAATGAAAGGAAAGAAAGAAAAGTAAAAGAAAAAAAGAAAAAAAAAAAGAAAAAGAAAAAGAAAAAAAAAAAAAAAGAAAAGAAAAGAAAAGAAAATACATAGAAAGGAATGTATATAAGAGTAGAATAAAAGTTTCATACATAGAGAATGATTGTGTTAATCAGTGCTCTTCCTTTTGATTTCTTTGGTGCTTAGCCTCTTATTCCATACTATTACCTACCTTCACCCTATCCCCGTTACAACCTTTAATTACAAGCTCTCTTGATTTGTGCATGTATGTGTTATGAGTAGTGGAGACGTAGAAGTTGAGCAAGCTTATGGTAGAACAAATTTCTTGAGTAGAATTTGAGCGATACACTTATTTACCTTAAACACTTGAGAGACTGATTGATTGAGCGCATCATTTGAGAGATCATCTTTTGTGATTAGCATCATTGATTGACACTACCATGAATTGTAATTTGAGATGAAGGGGTTTTGGTCTTGAATGATTGGTCTTTTGAAGCTTTGTGTCCCTTGATTCAATTTTTGCATTGTTAGCAATTATTAGTAAAGAAGAGTTTTTCCTTTAGGTCTTTCTCTTTGAATTTTGCTCGGGAGTGCAAAAAGATAAGTGTGGGGAATTTGATAATTGAATATTTTATACACTTATTTTTGTCTCTTGAATAATAATTTAGGACCCTTTAGCTAATAAATAATGGCTCTTATGTTTATTTGGGCCTTGGGCCTTTTATTGCATTTTAGCCATTTTTAATAATAAAATTCCAGTTTTGTGTTGCTTCACTATGTCTACCATAACTCTTGAACCAGACATCGGATTTGCCTCATTTTTGTCTCATATTTCAGATGATTCAGAGAGCTACAATTGTTATGAAGACATCAAGAGCAAATTCGGTCAAGAAGGCGGTCAATTTTGGAGCCAAAGTCGGATGTACAATTCTGGATTTATTTTGGACCCGAATTTTGTAATTTAAGTCCAGTTTTATTTTATTTCTGTTTTGGGCTAAAACTATGAGAGCCCATTTCGTTTTAGGTTATTTTTAAGTATGGCAGCTGTCACAAACATATTCATTCACGTTTTTAACATTAGAGTGGATCAAAATACAAGTTTTCATTTTCTCTCATCTGCTCTTCATGTTCTTCGCGCGTTCTTCGTGTTCTTCGTTCGTTCTTCGATTTTCCCAGCCATGATCGGCTAAACTCTTGTGATTAACCCAACGATGAGGATTCCATGATTCATCCAGAGAACTCGTGCCTAATCGGTAACTACTCGATTCTGTTTTCATCTTATCGGATTCGATTTCTAGAAATAGTTCGAATATTAGATTTAATATTCGGTTTGGTTCATCCCAAGGACTTAGTTCGGACTAGGTTACAGTGTTGCTGTGCGATTGCACAGTGAGACGCCACTGTCCGGACAGATTCTAGGTGATCGTCTAGGCGAGGGAATCTCCGGATGAATGCAGAGATTTCGATTCATCCGGAACCAAACGTGGGTTAGTTGTATTTTCGTTCAATGATGGAGGTTTCTGGAGTCAATTCGTTGGGTTGATCATCTTTAATCTATCTCTGTTTATTTGATTCTGTTTGACTCTGTTTATTGCATTTTGGTTATGTCATTTCGTTTTGTTCTATTCTGGTTGGGAAACGACCCAGGTTCCCTAATTCTGCAAATTAATTACGAACTTGGTTGTTTTGGGAGATACGGCAATTAATCTTTCCAGATATCCCTGATTTCGTTTTGACCAACCGTCGTGCCGAAATACCGTAAAACGTCAACGAAGGTACGTTCGCGTACTAGTAACACTAACTCTGATATTTTATGGTATGCGTGTATATTGTTTGGTGGATTGTATGAGTAGAGTTGTTATGTTGTTTGAGTATATAGTGTTGTTAGAGGATGATTGAACATATGCATGCACTGGGAGTGGTATATCTGTGTTCACCGGGAGTGGTATGTCCTGATTCACTGGGAGTGGTATATCTGCATTCGCTGGGAGCGGTACATTCACGTTGGTTAGGGGTGATTCGTTTGTTGTGTTTATATACTGTATATGTAAATATGAGGTTAACTGTTACCTGGGGTTCGATGCATGGACTCCAGCCCTTAACATAGCGTCAGGTTCCGGAGGATCGAGGACCGAGGAGAGAGGCAAGCAGCCCGAGTAGAAGACCCGACTGAAGACTTCCTTTTTGTTGTTCCAGCGGAAGCCTTTCTTTTGTTATATACTTTTGAACCACGCGGTTTCTGTATCGCTGTTGTAATTAGCCAGACTCACGGCATTCTAAATACAAGTATTAGTTACTCAATTGCTCTGTTGCTCTACTCTGATGAAAAATAAATAAATTTATACTGCTTTTGAAAAAGGAGGATGTTACAACAAGTCTCCAATGTATTTCGAATATGTCTCTTAATCTATCAACATCATATTGGAGGCAATTGATTGTCTCTAGCTAATTGGTTTGCAATATTTTTCTTAGTAATGTTTATTTCAGTCACTTGATCCGAAGGGTCTTCATCATCTATAGCTGCAGATGTATGGGTTGCTGCTGCGATGTTGGGATTTGCATAATGTGCTAGATTTTTGTTTGCTATCTGATGATCCCTAATAAAGTTATGTACTGCACAACATGCAATCACAATGAAAGCTTGCTTCAAACGAAAATGGAGGCATTTTTCGTAAAATTGGGAACCTATTCAAAGCTCCAAATGACCGTTCGATTACATTTCTCAAAGAAGAGTGCCTATGGTTGAACAACTCCTTAGTTGACCTGGGTTGATTTCGCCTTCCTCTATAATCATTCAAATGGTAGCGCTCTCCTTTGAATGGTGTTAAAGAACCATCCTTTGTTGGGTATCCAGAATCAACGGAGCTGAGAGCCTGAGACTGGAGGAGAATCCGAGAGCCTGAGACAGAGCCACGGAGGAGACGACTGAGACTGAAGTTTGAGGAGGAGCCGAGATTGGAGGAGGAGGAGCCGAGCACCGAGAGCCTTAGGAAGAGGAAGGACGCCGCGAGAGAGAGGAGCGAACACCGAGAGCCTGAAGAGGAAGGACGCTGCGAAAGAATATCGTGAGAAGAGAGGTTTCGGGTGAGGAATAAATTCGATTTTGTGCCGAGAAATAGAAAAGCGAAATTTTCAGCTTCTTTTTTTTTTATTCCCTAGCACAAAATATAAGCCTGGTTCATCCCAGAACAAAAAAACGGATTTACCAAACGCATTTCCTATCCAATTTTGTTCCCGAACAAAAATTAAGAAAAAATTCATTCCGGGAGCGTTACCATGCACACCCTAAACTTCACTTCTTATTGTATAATTTTTTATTAACTATTAGTGACATTTCTTTAAATTTGGTTATTCTAGTTTTTACACTTAAAATTTTTCATTGAATTTGTTGGCAAAATAAAAGCGAAATCAAAGAGTTTAATTGCCTAAGATTTCAAAGCAGACATAACTGATCGATTTTCCATAAATAGCTGCAAGACACGTTTGATTCTATCTGTTGGGCATACTTGAAATCGATATCTATGATATCGATTAACTGGTTAGATGGTTAGAAGGCTGATTTCTTCAAATTCCCCAAATCTAGATCTTGAAGCCTTAACTTTGATGTCTCAAATCTATAAAATTATATTAGAAAGATGAAGATAACAAGGTAGGTCATAGTGATTCACTAGAGTGTCGAAGACCCAAATCAACCGCTAAGGGGCTGTGAATTCGCACTTTGAAGAGAAAAATCAAGCCTCCCACAAAATTCCCCTTTTCTAACATGTTCTGAGGTTAAAAATTGCGTCTTATAGGACAAAGTTTTGTTGTTTGCCATGGCAAATGACATAACAAGGGTTTCCCCGACTTCAAAAATTCAGAAATCCCAAATTTAGCCTCTTGGCCTGATTAGAAATTTATTAAAAGGTAGCCTTGAATTAGAATTTTCGTATTAAAATTGCTTTTAATTGGAACTTTCCCCATAGGTAATATATATTTAACAAATATTATCTCGGTGTTATCTACTCGATCAACATAACATTATTTTTAAATTTTAAAATACATTCAACTTATAATTTTATGGCAAAGAGAAATCATATTTTATAGTCACGAATAATATATTGAAAAAAATATTCAAATATGTGACTTCCTTACTTGAAACATTTAAAATAAATGGTGTTTTTATATTAAAATATTAGGAATTTATTTAATAATTTTCACTTGCTCCATCAAATCTTTTTAAAAGATACTTTTGGCATTTTCACAAAACTAAAGAGATGATGTTATGTCACTAACTCTATTTGAAATTGAAGAAGCTTTTGACTATACTCACATTTGAACCATAATGTAAGAATATTAAATAGAAGAAGAATAAACATTAAGGAAGGAAAATATTAAAAGAAAATTTTGTAAGGAAGGCCTCATAATAATACCAACTATCTCTTTTCCTTCTTTCTCATTTGTAAATGGGTGATGAGTTTACTTAATATATAAAATAATTAGAATGTTAATTTTTATAATCACATTCACATCCAGATTCTCTTGTCTTTCACCTCAAAACCCATCTATTTGATTCCTTTCTCAACTTCATTAAACACACACCCCCAATGTAACATCCTAAGATTTAAAGCCAAATTTTTGTGACATCCGCGCCCTAGCGAAGAGGGCATTCTCCACGGTGAATGTCTCAAAATCCAATGTCCCTTTTCTGTGCCCTTTGCCCTGTCGAAGGCCAACGACATAGTAACCTAGCTCCTCTGTGTTTATTAAAGTTTTTATGTTTTAAAATATTTTTATTTAATGAGTACTAGGACCTTGGCTTTAGAATATTTTGTTGAATTCGTTATTATATTGTATAACAATTTTGGTGAAATTCTATACTATGATTTGTTCATTTTCGGCAGTGTGGATATGATGGAGGTATATTTATATTATACAACGTGGTGAGGCCTTTATTCAGAGCTCATTGGCTGGGCCAGTTGTATCCCATCAGTTCATGAGGGGTATGATGCCCCACTTGTTCATGAGGGGTTACACCTCTCCCCAAATCTTTTAAAGGCTACGATATCCCACTAGTTTCATAAAAGGGAACCCACAGTCAAATTTTGATGTGAAAATGAGCCGTTTCTTTTTCTATCCATGAGAGACATCTTTTGGTATGCTCTACTCATTTAATTATTTAGCCAAGGCTTTTTCAACTGGAGTAGATCTTTGAGTGAACTATTTTCCTTTTCTACCATTGTAGTTTCATAACATCCTAACACCGCGCTCTCAAAATTGTGCTTTTGGGGTCACAATACCCCTCATGGTTTTAAAACTTGTCAAAAAGGGGAGGTATTTAGACCCTTACACCTATTCTTTGTTTCTCTCCCCATCCGATGTGGGAATTCACAATCCACCCTCATGGGGTTCAGCATCCACGTCGACACACTGACTCGAGCTTGGCTCTAATTTTGCTTGAAGTCCTACATCAGCTGGGGAAGGAAACAAAGAATAGGCACAAGGGTCTGCACTCAAACTTGGATGGATCATGGCAACAAGGCCACTCTGCCACTTACAATACCCAATCGCGTATTTAAGTCGTCCGCAAAGGATTCTACCTGCCGCTCGACGAGAATTTCTTCAACGCGTCCCTTGTGACTCATCCGAGGAATGTGTCAAAATTTAGACGTGACATGTAACATCCCATTTTCCAAAAGCAGTATATATATATATATATTTTCATCAAAACATCATTTCAAATAATCAGAGTAGAGCATCGGAGCGATTGAGTAACTGATATGTATATATATAAAATGCCGTAAGTCTGGCTGGATACAACAACAGTACAAAAATCGTGTGGTTCAACAGTATACTACAACAGAAAGAAATCTTCAACCGGATCTTCTACGTGGCCTGCTTGCTTCTCTCCTCGGCCCTCGGTCCTCCGGACCCTGAAGCTATAACTGAGATCCAATTTACCAAATTGGATCTCAGGTAACGGTTAACCTCATGCTTATAAACAACATATGCGTAACAGATATTTCTAGAATTACAGAAATGATCCATATAGGAAAACAATACAACATTATCATGACTATAACCCGTAAAAACTGTAATAGTGATCTAAGTACGGTTCCATAGACACAGTGCATCTATGTACGATTCCATAGACACGGTGCATCTAATAGAATGGCCAGGTAAGTGTCTATCATGGGGGCCTCACCGAATTTACAGCGACTAATTGGCACACCCACATAGACTAGCCTTGCCTTCGGCACCAAACTATTCACACAACATATCATCACATATATGCATTCAATAATCATCAGAGCTAGTGTTACAGTACACGAACGTACATACACCACATATACACATACCATAAACATAACATACAATACACATATCACATATATGCATACAATAAACATCAGCATTAGTGTTACAGTATGCGAACGTACCTCCGTTGACAATATACGGTACTTCTGGTACGTTTTGACGGAAACTGCACTTTTGACGGAAACTGCGAGCTGACAGCGGTACGTCGGACAGCGTAACGACAGCAGATCAAGATTACTGATATCCTATAATGATAATATCACCATTATCAATATTTGACATCATAACAGGCATTTGAGTTACAAATTACTATTTTGCCCCTAGTTGCCAAATCGACGGAATTTCGCCAGTGCTTCGCTACTTTGACTCTAATATTCCAAAATTTTGCCAGAACTTCGACCCCACCTTGATTTTCGAAATAATGACTAAAATACCCCTATCATATGATATCTAATCATACTTGGAAGATTTAAAGACTAATCTAACATTTCTACTCTAACTACCGAAAGAACTACGAAAGCTTAAGACTAAGGACTGAAGAACTTACTCATTGAAGAACTTCACTACAACTTCTCCAGAGCTCCTCTCTCTAACTTCTCTCTAAAATGGCTTGTGAATTGGTGAGAAATGAAGGAGAATGTGAAGGCTATCTATAGGGAAAAATTGGGAACAACTTGGTAATTTTCCCCTTCAAACTTGGTAATTTTCTCATCAACCTTAACCATGGAATTTAGGGTTTCTTGAAGGATGATTCTTGGCCACACAACACACCAAAAACGTCCAGCCCCTCCTCCAAGCAAAGATGAGTCACCAAACTACTTTTGCTTTTGCCTCCGGCCCAAAAGGTTCCCCGATCGGTATCCTAATCGCGTAATCTTACAAAATCTCAAAATTCCGGACTGATAACTTTGAAGTTCTTTTCTCACTCATTAGAAATGTCTGGGTTAACTAAATTTTTGATCCCTTCTAGGTCTTCTCCGGCCCTGCCGAAGATTTACGGAAAAACGCGTCGGTTACGGAACGAACTTCCGGAATCATCAATCTCTGGACAAAAATTCACTGATTCCAAATATGTCCAGATAATTATGAAATCATCCCCAGATGTTGAGTTATAATTTATTTTCTTCAAACGCCAATTCGTGACTATCTTCCTTTTTCACAGATTACCCTATTTCGTCTTATGGAAGTATTCTACCGATCACGGAAATGACTTCTGAGACAGCCCATTCCGAGATAAAATTATACTTGTCCATAATATTCTCTGACTTTAGAAACCTATTTCTTGGTTTTCTTGATAGGATTTAATTTCTATCCGTGGTCATTTATCCTATTTGCTTTTTACATAAATGATATTATTAAAATAATACAAGTTGCAAGATTAATATCTAGATATTTTTCTTTCATTCTTATCCATATTTTTCCCTCAAATTTTGGCAGGCCCTATTTTAATTATAATAAATATTTATTTTCGTTTTTATTTAATTAATAATTAATTAATATTATATAAAATAATTTTTTTGTATAATTTTTTTACAAAATTTCCCTATTGGTCCATACTTGTCTTTAGGCTTAAAATTACTTATTCCCATATATTTTTCTTCATATTTTCTAATTAATTAGCAAATATATTTTATGCTAATTTTAGCCATAAACCACTAATTATAGGGTTTTTCATAATTATCTGTGGATTTTCCTTTTTTTAAGCCCAAATTAGAGACAATATACTCTCTAAATTTTATTAATTATTTTACTGCCTTCTTGAATTTATCATAATTTCCTAGGCCATTTTATGCTCTATAAGGGCATTTTCTTAATTTTTTGACCCATTATTATTTCTTCCTAATTTCCAAGATATTTTTCCCTAGAAAATACAATAACTATATCACAGATATTGAGACTACACATTCACTTATCCAAAAATAGCCATCTCATTTGTCCGGGTATTACATTTCTCCCCCCGTTAAACAAAATTTCGTCCTCGAAATTTGCACTCTACCATCAAATCTTTGTACTATCTAGCCGTTGCACAAACCAGACTCTGGACCATACGCTCTGGATACTTATTCTATCAGAACATTTGTCCGGGTATTACATTTCTCCCCCCGTTAAACAAAATTTCGTCCTCGAAATTTGCACTCTACCATCAAATCTTTTTACTATCTAGCCGTTGCACCAACCAGACTCCGGACCATACGCTCCGGATACTTATTCTATCAGAACATTTTTTTAGATCATTTCTTTCGGTGATCAAGAATTCGTTTCAGCTTGATTATAAAGTTTTTATCATGTTTTAAATTGATATATAGTGTTTTCCGTGGCGTCAAAACATCGCGTACTTTATATATATTGCTTCCGTGGCGCCCATAACACCGCGTACTTTAGTGTTTTAGCGTTTCCGTGGCGCCCATAACACCGCGTACATAAGTGTTTCCATGGCACCCATAACACCGTGTACTACACATTCATCATGTGGTACTTTGATATACAGTATCCCCGTGGTTCCCACACACCGCGGCAACACCATATGTCTCATACTCATGCATGGTTCCCATACACCGTGGCAACTTAAGATACCTTATACTTAATGATACTATCGTGATTTGTTTTATAGTTACTTAAGAAACATGATAATGATTATCACTATGTTATGCGTGGATTGGTTCGACTTTAAGAGACTTGAGAGTGGTAAGTCATCACACTGTCATGCTGTACCTAGACATATCCCGATCCATTCCTATTGGTACCATTAGACAATCTACTTGGATTTGGGATAACCAATTTCTTGGTGTTGTGACCAACTTCTCTTTCAATCCATGAAATCTTGTCTCACAGTCTTTGTTTAACATTAATGATTTGGTTTCCTACTTGTGAACTTTGTTTAAGTTATGAAAGATTCTTCATGAATCTGCGGTACTATCCTGCTAGATCCAAAAACTATGTATTTATGACAAGATCGCGGTCGGAAGGTAATAACCAAGAATCAAGGAACACGTCACGGAGGTTTAGTCAAATTTGGCGCTAATACGATCTAAATTCTCGATTGGTCTTTCGTAATACGGACTGCAAGTTCGCCTTTGAAGTGTTCTACTGACACTGACCACCAAGGATATTCGTAGAAACATAGAATTATCGATTTCGAACCTTTTTTTTTTTTTTTGAAGAATAACATTAAGAAGAAATAGTCACCAAGGGTTCTTCGCAAACACGTATATATTAAACATATGCTTAAGATGTTATAGTCATCTGTGCTTCTACTTGTCAATCTAGTCTATACAGACCCTCCTAGATTATATCAGCTATTTTACAACTTCTCAGGGGTTTTAAAGAAGTGTCAAAACACTAACACCATAAATGAGTTCCTCTCATCTATCTTCTTTAGGTCATTCACGTTTCTGCTCCTCTAAACATTGTGGATCACCTGCCACTTGAGACAACGAAGGAACAGATGAAAACTTTGGATAGGGCCTTCTCCTAAGAGCTCGTTTGTGCTTTCCACCCAAAAGCAATTGCGAGGGAAATGGTACAAGGTAGATTTTGCCCCATCTTCACGAGAGTAGGAAGGAATGAAGTACACATTTCTCCGATCATACGTTGTTTCCACATTCTTCAAGTATAGGTAATATTCTTCCTTTACCGTTATAGCTTGCTGAGCGGCTTGTTCATAGTCGGCATTTAGGATGTCCACTAGCTCCCCGTTTTGATCTAGGACATGTTTCAGGAAGACAGGTTTATAACTGGTATGAGATTCACAATCAGAAATTTCCTGGTTACTAGATTGGGAATTTTCAGAGTTGTCTCCATCAGACGAATGGTCCGCTGAATCTGTTTCTTCTGGCTCTGACGGAGGTTGAGCCATATTCCGAGGTGCAGCATTCACGGGTTCAGGATAATAAATATGTTTAAGTGGGTACTCCGGTCCAACATAGTACACGGGTTCAGGTTCCTGAACACTTGTAGGGGAGTATAGATTCAAGAGCTTAGGGTTATACTCTGGCCCAGGGTAGTATCCAAATTCAGGGTGATATTCTGGCAGAAATTGGTATTCGGGTGCAGGAAAGTACTCAAGTTTGGGATTGTAGATCGGTCCATCTCCGTCCATCTTTAGTGTATCCCAAGGAAAGCATTAGACATTCATAAGAAAGACAACGATTTATATATCGCAGACTTTATCACACTAGCACTACAAACGAACGGACACTCGCAATATCTCCCTTGTTCAGGGTTTCGTTGATTCGTCCTACTCAGAAACGGGTATGGAATTTCGTGTCAGGAGTTCCTCTACATAAGTCAAATACTGCGTGTACTTATCTTTATTGGTCTCAGAGTTTCATCCGGTGTGGCCTAGCTCCACATATAAGCTCTGTGCTAGAATAGAATTATCGTCCAGTACAAACTGGCGGTTATCAGAGTGATGCACCAACAGAATGTGGTACACCGGTTCAAGATGGTATACCGGTACAGATTGGTACACAGAGGTAAGGTGGTACACCAACTTAGACTATATCAGTACTCATTTTTCAAAACATGCTCTTTAAAAAGGCGTAGAGCCTAACTCCGTTACTCAAACCAATTGAACAGGTAGGTGTCTATCATGGGGGCCTCACCGAGGTTAACGGCGACTAATTGGCACACCCACATAGACTAGCCCTGCCTTCGGCACCAAAAGGTTTGTAATAACTTAGCTAGATTCATGCCAGGACTACTGCACTGATACTATAAGTGTAACATCTCATTTTCCAAAAGCAATATATTTTTTTTTTCATCAAAACATCATTTCAAATAATCAGAGTAGAGCATCGGAGCGATGGAGTAACAGATATGTATATATATAAAATGCCGTAAGTCTGGCTGGATACAACAACAGTAAAAAAATCGTGTGGTTCAACAGTATACTACGACAGAAAGAAATCTTCAACCGGATCTTCTACGTGGCCTGCTTGCTTCTCTCCTCGGCCCTCGGTCCTCTGGACCCTGAAGCTATAACTGAGATTCAATTTACCACATTGGATCTCAGGTAACGGTTAACCTCATGCTTATAAACAACATATGCGTAATGTATATTTCTAGAATTACAAAGCAATGATCCATATAGGAAAACAATACAAAGATTATCATGACTATAACCCGTAAAAGCGTAATAGTGATCTAAGTACGATTCCTTAATCACAAGTGCATCTAAGTACGGTTCCATAGACACGGTGCATCTATGTACGATTCCATAGACACGGTGCATCTATGTACGATTCCATAGACACGGTGCATATAGCACCGAATAGAATGGCTGTAAGTGTCTATCATGGGGCCTCACCGACTTTACGGTGACTAATTGGCACACCCACATAGACTAGCCTTGCCTTCGGCACCAAACTATTCGCACAACATATCATCACATATATGCATTCAATAATCATCAGAGCTAGTGTTACAGTACGCGAACGTACATACACCACATATACACATACCATAAACATAACATACAATACACATATCACATATATGCATACAATAAACATCAGCGTTAGTGTTACAGTACGCAAACGTACCTCCGTTGACAATATACGCTACTTCTGGTACGTTTTGACGGAAACTGCACTTTTGACGGAAATAGCGAGCTGACAGCGGTACGTCGGACAGTGTAACGACAACAGATCAAGATTACTGATATCCTATAATGATAATATCACCATTATCAATATTTGACATCACAACAGGCATTTTAGGTACAAATTGAAAATCCTGGCTATCACCCAAGAGGGGGGGTGAATTGGGTGTCCGATAAATCTTTAGATAACTTTGAAAATCTTTTCGCAATTCACAGAAAAAGTTTATAAACCAGTAATCAATGATTCAAAGATATATGCTGGAAATGTAAGAGTTTAGAGAAGATAATATGCAAACAGAGATTTATACTGGTTCAGCCGATCCCTGACCTACGTCCAGTCCTCAAGATCCTCTTGAGATTTCAATCCACTATCCTCTTGTTTGAACCGGGCACAAGAGAAGCCTTTACAAACCACAAGTTTACTCTGGCACTTGTGATGCCGAATCTCTCACTGAGATACTCCTTTCAATCAGTTACACTCTGTACTCGAAGTTATTCTCTCACTAGAATACACTCCCCCTTACAAGTGTAAACTGATAACCCAATCTCTAAGTCCCACGACTTAAGATTCTTACAATGATTTCATAATCAGAAGTGTTCTCTCTAATAGAGAAAATGAATAAGCACTGAAGTACAATTGATCATCACACTCTACTGTAAACTACATCGACATTGAAAAACAGAGAGTGGAGAGTAGGTGTATGTGTTTAACACAAGATTGGCATATTGAAGATGCAAGCTCGTGTCTCTAACCCTTCTTTCTTGAATGCTTATGCTTTTATAGTGGTTGAAGAGTATTTGTCCGTTTGAGCAATTCTTTCCATTTTAGAATATGACCGTTGGAAAATATTACCGTTGGAATATTACCGTTGGATATTCAAATCGTAGCATTTGAAGCCGATGAAGAAGTTGAGCATTTTAATTCATTGAAGAGCATTATAGTTGAGTATTCACCTTCGTTTCCTCAAGCTCCTTGTTGAATTCGATCTGTTCTGTCATATATGAAAATCGCAACCTTCGTCTTCTTGCATTTGACAGATTTTGATTTCTGTCATGTTTGATCTCAATTCAAACTTTAATCATCTGAGACTCGAGGCACACTTATTGGCTCGAGGTAAAAACTGATCTCCTTTCTTCTATCTTTCTGTTTGGCTTTGACTCGAGGTAACAATTATTCTGACTCGAGTCAACTCATGAATTAATCATTAATTCCAGAAACATTTGACTCGAGGTTGCATTGCTAGCTCGAGGCATCTCACTCATTCTCAATTCCATTGTCTTTGATTTGAACTCTGTTGCTTCCAGAATTTCGTATGTCCACTTGCGAAGATCATAAATACCTGGTACGAACTCCGTTTTGGCTGGTTCACGTCTTGATGGAAAGCCCTTTGAGTCTACTCTCAAATGGCACCGGTTTCATCTCATTTGAATTCTCCATTCATGAGATACACTCAAAATACTGAAGATGGGTCTGGTGTGTGACGCTGATGTTACTGTCATCTTCAACAATTCATAGCTCTTTCATATGACCTCCTTTGGACTTTATTCTTTTGTGACTAGGACCGCTTGGATGTCTAGTTTCTAAAAAAATTGATTTCACCTCAATCGGATCTCTGGTTTGAGAGATATCGTCGAATTACCAGAGGTCGCCCGAAGCTGAAGTAGAACAGAGTGCTCCAGACTTGCATTTGACTCGAGGTTGCTCAGATTTCACCTCGAGGTAGCTGACTCGAGGCACAAATATGGTTGCCTCGAGGTAAGGTGTCCTGTAGCCTGTTACTGTAGCAAAAACACTGTAGAAACGCTGACTCGAGGCTGGAGGATGGCTGACTCGAGGTGAATTCATCCAAATGCAAGAATCACTGTAGGAAACTCATTTTAACTCCGATTTGAGCCATTCCAACTTCTATATCACCGTGGATACTTGTAGAATCAATCTAACAACTTGTATAATGATTTTATCATTCCATTTAGAAAGTCTTCTTCATTCTTCTTCTCTTGAACTTTCTTCACAATTTAATTCTTCAAATATGTGCTCTTCTTCTTGAACTTGATATTTTCTTCAATTTCTTCTTTCTAAAATCTCTTATCTCCTTCTTGAGCTATAATTCAACTTGAACTAATCCACATTAAATATAGAAGTTAGTCAATGTAGGAGATAAATATACCAATCAACTTTTGCTCTTTAAGAATGACACTTATATAAGACATCATCAAAACTAATCAAACCCAACATTCTCCCCCTTTTTGATGATGGCAAATACTTTAAGAAAAATATGTATGAATATGAAAATGTATTAAACCCAGCATATTTTTCTTGTCATTCTCTCCCCCTTATTTGTCATTAGCAAAAAGTTGTAGTAAAGAAGAAATTCTAGTAGAGAGACAAATTGGAAACCAAATTAGAATAAGTCAAGGAATTGATTCCCAATTTTGAAGTTGTTTTCATTAGTAATATGATGCAATTTGTAATGTTTTTATGAAAGCAAATTTGAAGATTTTGGAGAGTTTTTCAAAAAACATATTTCACTGTTAAAGCATATAAATATCAACCATATGCAAAATTTACTGAATATAACAAGATAAGGTTCAGAAATGCTCATGTAGGTTCTGCAAATTGATGAATGATTAATGAAGTCCATTTGCTTGCTTGTTCTTGTCGTGTGAGTTCATCTGTAGTGTGCTTAATGGAAGGATTATGAATATCCTTTGAGATGTGAAAATGGATGTACTTGCCAGAACTTCGACCCACCTTGATTTTCGAAATAATGACTAAAATACCCCTATCATATGATATCTAATCATACTTGGAAGATTTAAAGACTAATCTAACATTTCTACTCTAACTACCGAAAGAACTACGGAAGCTTAAGACTAAGGACTGAAGAACTTACCCGTTGAAGAACTTCACTACAACTTCTCCAGAGCTCCTCTCTCTAACTTCTCTCTAAAATGGCTTGTGAATTGGTGAGAAATGAAGGAGAATGTGAAGGCTATTTATAGGGAAAAATTGGGAACAACTTGGTAATTTTCCCCTTCAAACTTGGTAATTTTCTCATCAACCTTAACCATGGAATTTAGGGTTTCTTGAAGGATGATTCTTGGCCACACAACACACCAAAAACGTCCAGCCCCTCCTCCAAGCAAAGATGAGTCACCAAACTACTTTTGCTTTTTGCCTCCGGCCCGAAAAGTTCCCCGATCGGTATCCTAATCGCGTAATCTTACAAAATCTCAAAATTCCGGAATGATAACTTTGAAGTTCTTTTCTCACTCATTAGAAATGTCTGGGTTAACTAAATTTTTTATCCCTTCTAGGTCTTCTCCGGCCCTGCCGAAGATTTACGAAAAAACGCGTCGGTTACGGAACGAACTTCCGGAATCATCAATTTCTGGACAAAAATTCACTGATTCCAAATATGTCCAGATAATTATCAAATCATCCCCAGATGTTGAGTTATAATTTATTTTCTTCAAACTCCAATTCGTGACTATCTGCCTTTTTCACAGATTACCCTATTTCGTCTTATGGAAGTATTCTACCGATCACGGAAATGACTTCTGAGACAGCCCATTCCGAGATAAAATTATACTTGTCCATAATATTCTCTGACTTTAGAAACCTAGTTCTTCGTTTTCTAGATAGGATTTAATTTCTATCTGTGGTCATTTATCCTATTTGCTTTTTACATAAATTATATTATTAAAATAATACAAGTTGCAAGATTAATATCTAGATATTTTTCTTTCATTCTTATCCATATTTTTCCCTCAAATTTCGGCTAGCCCTATTTTAATTATAATAATATTTATTTTCGTTTTTATTTAATTAATAATTAATTAATATTATATAAAATAATTATTTTATAATTTTTTTATATAATTTTTTTACAAAATTTCCCTATTGGTCCATACTTGTCTTTAGGCTTAAAATTACTTATTCCCATATATTTTTCTTCATATTTTCCAAATAATTAGCAAATATATTTTATGCTAATTTTAGCCATAAACCACTAATTATAGGGTTTTACGTACATAATTATTTGTGGATTTTCCTTTGTTTAAGCCCAAATAATTAGCCAATAATTATTTAATTAATTACCCACTAACTGTCGATAATTTTCTCAATTAGAATAACTCATTTCCTCACAAAAATTGCACTGACATTGCTATTTTATCTCCCATGTAAAATATCAATAATTATGGAGTTAGTTATGATCTCCAAATACTTTATGATCTTTCTCCTTTAATTTTCTCAAGCTTATAATTTATTAAATTACCAAAATTAGAGACAATATACTCTCTGAATTTTAATAATTATTTTACTACCTTCTTGAATTTATCATAATTTCCTAGGCCATTTTATGCTCTATAAGGGCATTTTCGTAATTTTTTGTTCCATTATTATTTCTTCCTAATTTCCAAGAGATTTTTCCCTAGAAAATACAACAACTATATCACAGATATTGAGACTGCATATTCACTTATCCAAAAATAGGCATCTCATTTGTCCGGGTATTACATGACAATGAGCTTTTTTTTTTTTTAATCTATGATAAATATCTTATGGAATGTTTTGTTGTTTTCTATCATGGATGGTTTGTAAAGCATGATGTTTCCTTTCCTAGCCATCATAGTGCATGATGGTTGCTAGGATTTCTCTTTTCTATCATGGTTAGCTGATCAAACTATTAAGTGTTCTTTTATAACTTTGATAGTACCCATCGCATGCTAGTTTTTTCCATTTCTATGAAGCTTAACTACTAGGACGGTGTAAGGTTGTTTTTAATGACCATGGTAGCAGGTGATGTGTATGAAAAGCTCTTTTTCTATCATGGTTATCATTTAATTAATCAGTAAAGGTTTTTGCTACTATGTTACATGTTTGAGTCAACTGTCATACATTTCTACTATAGTAGTTCTTTCTCAAATGTTTTGAAAATGATTGAGCATTAGATATCATAAGGGCGAGAGTTACACCCGCAACCCCGCTTATCGAAACTTCTAGCTCATGATAAGAAAGACTTAAAAAGCAATAAAGAGTGCTTCTTATGCTTGAGAGGGCTAGATGATATGATTCCCGAAAGAAAGGGATGATTGGATCAACTAGGAATGGAATTTCGCACCGAAAATTCCAGGCTCCAGCACGTCCTGAAAGAACAGCACGTATCTCACGCTACAGACCTCGGAATTGAGTGATTCCAAAACGACGTGAAAGATGGCTTTCTGAAACGCGATTTTGGCTCAAGAAACACCGAAAAGGGATAAGGGAATCAGGAGATACGAAACCAAGAAATATAGAACGAAAAGAAGTTTATGGATTATAGGAAGGCGCCACAATTCCAAAGAATTGATAAGCCCAAGAACGTCACAAGGATCGATGCCCTTGATAAGTTCGTAGATTCTCAAAAGAACCCTAGAGAAGCTTGTCTCTCACCAAAAAGGTTAATTCTGAATTCTGACGTCCCCTAAAAAGGCTATGGTGTTCCCTTATATAGTGGACAACATCCATATTGAGTTTAACCTAAATATGCTTACACACAAAGCCCAATAAGCCATATTACAAAAGTTTAACTAATTGTAAGAAAAATAAAACTAATAGCAGAATTTGTTCTCCAAGTTTGTTGCCTTGGTCATGCCGCCTCCTATGTTCTCATCAGCTAGCTATAAGACAAATTCCTGACAAGTCGGTAAAGATAAAGCGAAAATTAAAATCAAGGACCTATAGCAGATAATATTTATTGAGAAGGATTGTAAAAGTTGTAATTATTTAGAAGGACCAATTAACAAAATAAAAATTTAAAAATACTAAATTGCCCCTAGTCAAACCTCCTACATTTTCTCTTACATTCTATGTTTAAAACTAATATGAATTTCTAATTTTAATTAAATTAAACACAATTTCTCTCATCATAGATATTTATAGAAAAAATAACACAAACATCTTTCACTTTTTTCAAAATCATAATTTTATTTTTAAAATTGACACAAACTTTAATTGAAAAATATATAATTTTAGGAAAAACTCAAAAAAAATTTATAATTTATTATAAAAATTAAAGAAATGTTACACACACACATATATATAATTAATAGGGTCATGTTTAGCACGAGGGTGTGTTCCAGTGTCAAAAAATATTAACACATTATAATATTTCAATTTTTGATACAACACAGTAATGCTTTATTTTTGTTATGTGAGCCTACACAACTAGTTCTAATAAGATACAAAAATGCGTATAATTTTTTATTTTGATTGATAAGGTTTCTTTGATGGAGCTTTTTTTTTTTTTCTTTTCTGGATTCACATATAAATCAAGAAAAAAACTTAATGATATAAAAGGGTTAAAAGGCCAAATATCTATGTTACCAATAATAATTAAATTATATAATGATAAGATATGAAATGCATTTAATTTTTTATTGTGTTTGATAAAGTTCCTTCGATAGAGCTTTTTTTTCCTGATTTTTATAAAATTATGTAAATCAAGGAAAAAAAAACTCAATGATATAAAAGGGTTAAAGGGCCAATATCTACCTTACAAGTTACGAGTAATAATTAAATGATATGATTAAGTAGATATTAGTGAAGGTTAAAAAATGATGATTTTGGCGGGAGTGATTTTGGTGGGGAAAAAAATTAAATCACTTTCAAGGGTAATTTAGTATTTCAAGATTTATATTTTGGTAATTGGTCATTCTAAATAATTACAATTTTTACGGTCATTCCTAATAAATATTATTCTCTATAGGTCCTCCTATCTAATTCTCCCTAAGATAAATTTAAAGCTATATATAGTTAATTATTCTCAATCTATTTAAATTTATTTATACCTTGACCGAATTCAAGTTCAAATTATAAACTTCACTTCTTATTCCATAATTTTTCATTAACTATTAGTGACATTTCTTTAAACTTGGTTATTCTAGTTTTTACATTTAAAATTTTTCCTTGAATTTGTTGGCAAAACAAAAACGAAATCAAAGAGTTTAATTGCCTAAGATTGCAAAGCAGACATAACTGATGGATTTTCCAGAAATAGCTTCAAGACACGTTTGATTCTATCTCTTAGGCATACTTGAAATCAATATGTAAGATATCGCAACAGTAAGTCTATAATTAGCCCAAGGCCATGCTTATAAATACTGATAAGCACAAATGGAAATAATCATACAAGAGTTGGATTATTTCACGAAATGTCAGCACCCAAAGCTTGTGCTCTTTTTCTCGTACTATTAGCCGTTGTTTCTCAATGTAATGCCCTCAATGGAACCCTGCATGTAGATGTTGGCTCTGGAAGGCCTATTCCTGAAAATTTCTTTGGTGTATTTTTTGAGGTGAATATGCGATGCAATATTTAATGTTTTGTTTGTTTATGTGTCATGCATATGGTTAACTGTTTGTTTTGCAGGAGATTAATCATGCAGGGTCTGGAGGATTATGGGCAGAACTTGTAAATAATAGAGGTGATTAATTATTCAAAAAGAATACTTCCTATATATGCAAGTTTCTTTGCTTCCAAATACCATAATAGGATAATCAATCTTGATGAATTTTTACTAATGTGTTAAGGTTTTGAAGCTGGGGTACAATGGTCCCTACAAGTATTTTTCCGTGGACAATTATTGGAGATGATTCCACTATACAAGTCACTACTGAACTTGCTTCTAGCTTTCGTCGCAATAAGGTTGCTGTGAAATTGAACGTCCTTTGTCATTCTCCAGAGAAATGCCCTCAAGGTGTTGGTCTCTCTAACCCTGGGTTTTGGGGCATGGTATGTATATATAGTCTTAACTTTTCATTTTATATTACTCATGATAGATTGCACTATGTTAACTCTAAATATATGAGTCTTATTCCTGTAGAATATTGAGCAAGGGAAGGAATACAAAGTGGTATTCTTTGTTCGTTCATCAACCTCAATTGATTTGAAAGTTTCCTTCATGGGAGCGAATGGGGTGGAATTGGCTTCTAATAACATCAGGTTATTAATTAGGATCATCTCGCCTATAAGGATTTCTATTTTCCTTATATTTATTGTTGATCAAGTAATTAAACATTAAAACTATATATAATGAATAATTTATATATGTAGGGCTTCTGAAAAACTTGTTTCAAAGTGGACGAGGATGGAAACTACTCTTGAAGCCAAGGCGTCAGACTTCAATTCCAGCCTCCAAATTACAACAACTCAGAAAGGAGTGATTTGGTTGGACCAAATTTCAGCTATGCCCATGGATACTTACAAGGTCTGTAAATATGGAGTAACCATCTTTAACTATATAAATAGGGAAGTTTCTGCATGAGAAAAGATCTTTTAGGGAAAGAAGGGCATTCGTCACCTTTACGGGCCACGTAGGGATACAAATGGGGCCTAGTTTCTTTTTTTCCCATCTCTAATTTAATGCATGCTTCAAGAGACCTTGGTTCTTTATACTCTTTTCTTTTACTTGGTATTACTTGGGTTACATTTCCTTTTCACATTAGGGACATGGATTTCGGAAGGACCTTTATCAAATGGTAGCCGACTTGAAACCAAAATTTCTTCGGTTCCCAGGTATAAACATGTAGTATGGTATATATCAATAGGAATCTTGAAAATAATTATTCATTGATCTCCTAACGACACAGTGGTCCATTAAATTGTCTCAGGTGGTACTTATGTTGAAGGAGATCATTTGAGAAATGCATATAGGTGGAAGGATACCGTCGGACCATGGGAGCAAAGACCGGGTCATTTTAATGATATATGGAACTATTGGACTGATGATGGTATTGGTTTTCTAGAGTGTCTCCAAGTATGTACTTTTCAATTAGTGTTACATTGCTGAATTTAATTTGTTCATAGACACACGTGTTGATATATTCTCACACTTTGTTATATTTGAGTAGCTCGCAGAAGACCTCGGTGCATTTCCAGTATGGGTATTTAATGCTGGTATTAGCCGCCATGACGAAATCAATACAACTGACATATGGCCTTTCGTACAAGTATACTTTGCCTTGAAAAGCTCCTAAGAATTTTTTAAGTTGATCGTTATTCTTTTTCTTGTCAGAATAATGGTGTTTTGTATCAATGTTTGCAGGAAGCTCTCGATGGGATTGAGTTTGCAAGAGGTCCTCTCAAATCAAAGTGGGGCAAGATAAGAGCATCCTTGGGACACCCCGAACCCTTTGATCTGCGATATGTTGCTATAGGGAATGAGGATTGTCCGTTGCCTAACTACCTAGGAAACTACTTAAAGTTCTATAATGCCATAAAGCATTACTATCCTGATATTAAAATCATATCAAATTGCGATGCTACTACTTCTCCCTTAGATCATCCAGCGGACATTTTTGATTTCCATGTTTATACAAGTTCGAGGGGTATCTTCTCAATGTATAACAAATTTGATTCTTTGAATCGTTCTGGTCCAAAAGCTTTTATAAGCGAGTACGCTGTTTGGAAACAAGATGCTGGATTTGGATCCCTCTTGTCTGCATTGGGTGAAGCCGGATTCCTCATGGGATTGGAAAAGAACAGGTTCATATGGGTCTCTTAATTAATTATGAAACTTTCATGTTTAATTATTTTTGTTAGGTTACAAATTACTTGGCTTGTTCATATACTGACGAATATTCTTTCCTGTTATGATGCAGTGACGCGAAATGGTATCTTATGCCCCACTTTTTGTAAATATAAATGACAAAAAGTAATAAGTTTAATCATTTTCTTCCGTGCTTATCCATATTTATTTGTATAATACAAAATTGAGATTGTCGTATTTTTTGTGGATATATAGGTGGATACCAGATGCCATTGTATTTGACTCAAATCGAAGTTATGGAATTCCCAGTTATTGGTTGCAACAGCTATTCTCTCAATCAAGTGGAGCTACATATCTTAACTCAACGCTTCAAGCCCCATCTTCAATTGTTGCAACATCAATTGTTTGGGAAAATCCGGAGAGTAAAAAGAGTTATTTGAGAATCAAGGTAAGACATGGATGACCGATTTTTGACTTAACTGATGACGGAGAACACTACTCATTTGAAATTCCAAATATTTCTGCAGGTTGTCAATTTTAATGACAAGGAAGCAACTCTTGATATTACAATTAATGGCCTAGACTCAAATGCAAATCTTTCTGGATCGACATTTACATTGCTCACGTCTGCCAACGTCATGGATGAGAATTCCTTTGAGGATCCCAAGAAGGTATAACTGGTGACATTTTAAATATTATTCCAGCGTTGACGTAAGAAAATCCTTAATACCAATCAATCTTAAGTAAAAATAATCAAAACCACAAAGTTGCTGTGAAATGCTCATTCCAAAATGAATCGCATGTGCTGTTTGAAGGCATATTGAACTTGCTCTCCTGGATTATCTATGTACAAAAATCTAAGAAATAATGTGAGATGATATATACCATTTTGGTTTGTGTATGTGTATTTATTTGTTTACATGATCCGTAGTTTTCATATGTAAGACATTATTCAAGCAATAAATTTCTAAGTTATTATACTAAATCTTTATAAAATTTCGTCATTTTATTTCAAATGCTTAAAACCCATTCCATTCCCAAACAAATTAAAGTTATGAGATTTCCAAAGGCTATAATGAGGAGCATGTCATGAAAAAACACAATAAACTCAGAGCAAATTATGAATTATATGGGCTAAGTTGATAATTTAACCTTCTTATAATCAATTGTTACAAATGATGTTTTTAATATTTTGACTAAT
Source organism: Acacia pycnantha (assembly GCA_025563575.1). Lineage (NCBI taxonomy): Eukaryota > Viridiplantae > Streptophyta > Magnoliopsida > Fabales > Fabaceae > Acacia > Acacia pycnantha. Next base: position 4,094,590 of record JAMWYP010000021.1, on the reverse strand, counting down.
TGCCAACATAAAATTTGACCCAAATTTTCCTTTCTAACATCTAAGTATTAAAACAAAAAAGCTAATTGATGATATATAGTATATGTTTGTGGTTGACACTTTTTTATGATGAATTAATTACAACACGTGACGAATTTAAACAAAGAGGCCAGACCCAAACCTTCGACTATATCTAATTGACTAAATAGGTCATGTCCATCTACTTAAACATGCCATGTAGGCCTACATTTTTATATCTTTATATTATATGAATATGAATAAAATAATGCATATTTTATAATGTTTATAAACATATATTTAGTGATTTATACATGTATAAATTATGCATTAATAAAAATTTGATTTTATTTCTTCATCATAAAACTACCATTTTAATTAAGAAATTAAAACAATAAACAACATAAATATTGATTTTCTATAGACAGTGTATGTAATATTTATACATATAGTATGATATAATTTAATTTAAATGTTAAGAATAGGAAATAGGTGCCAGATGACTGGCCTGTTTAAATTACGGCTTGACCTTGCTGCTAAACAAGAAAGAGCAAATTCAAACTTATAGCTGTCTTTTTATACAAAACTTTGAAAGTTGTGCTTAACATATTAAATCATTCAAGTATGTTGGAGATGCACCTGTGGGCAAGTGATGAATGCTCGAAGCATAAATTATACTAGTAGTTTATTTACTTGTAATAGTTGCTGAAAATTTTAACCGCAAAGAGTTTTCTCACTATGCTTTTATCTAGGTCCATATTAAATCATTTGAGAAAACTTTGTTTCAATGATAAAGTATCTGTTTTTAAATGGCTTAGAAATAAGGTGATTAAAGTTGAACATCTGTAATCACCTATAATGTCTTTGTCATCTACTCTTCGTTGGAATCACCAAAGCGACACTTGAATATGGCCCCATGCTTAAGATCACCACAAGCAAGGTTCAATCCACAACTTATGCTTTACATCATCTCTTTATTGTAATTGCTAGCTGTACACAAAATTTGGGCCCCAAACTCCACCTAGAAGGTTCCCAACTGTAACTCAGAATTCTATCTTACGATTCTCATATGCGAATCTAAAGTCAAACATAAAATCAAGCCAAACATGATGATACAAAGAACGAAAGCTGCTTGAGTATAATTTTTGAGTTTTTGGACTTAAACATGTTTTCACTATAAAAGTCCAAAACTCGAGTTTGTCATTAATCAACTCGAGTTTTGTAACATCCCATTTTCACAAGCAATATAAATTTTTTTTTCATCAAACATCATTTCCAAAATCATCAGAGTAGGGCACCAGAGCGATTGAGTAACTGATATATACATTCAAAAAAACTGTAAGTCTGGCGGATTACAGTAACGGAATATGATTCCGAGTGTTTTCAAAAGTACATAACAAAAGATATAAGTCTTCAGTCGGGTCCTCTATGCGGCCTGCTTGCCTCTCTCCTCGGTCCTCGGTCCTCCGGAACCTGATGCTATGTCAAGAGCTGAGATCCGCACCGGATCTCAGGTAACGGTTAACCTCATGTTTACATACACAACATATGCATTACAGACATTCATATCACAAGTATCACATACAGCAAGCGCATCCCAACAGCACATAAGCCCCCCTGGCAGATGTGTGGCCCCTAGCAATGTATTTCTAACAGCACATAAAATGTGTGGCCCTTGGCAACGTATGGCCCTTAGCAAACGTATGGCCCTTAGCAGACGTAACCCAATAGCACATAAAATGTGTGGCCCAGAGCAACGTAAACATATCAACAGTACATAACATACAGCAGAGTCATCATCCATCACACATAGACATACCATAAACATATCACATATACGTATACAATAAACACCAGAGTTAGTGTTACAGTACGCGAACGTACCTTCGTTGACGGAATACGGAATTTCTGTCGGATTACGGCACGACAGTAGGTCAGAACGTAATCAGGGATATCCTATACGGACAATATCGCATTTATTAGAAATCAGTCATTATGACGGACATTTTAGTCATAAATGACCATTTTACCCCTGACCCCCTAATCGACGGAATTTCGCCAGCACTTCGTTACTTTGACCCTAATCTTCCAGAATTTCAACATAACTCCTACTCCAACATGATTTTCGAAATATATATCATATTCAACCTTAAAACATGATATCTAAACTAATTTGGAAGATTAAAGTGAAAGACCTGGCAATCACCCAAGAGGGGGTGAATTGGGTGTTGGATAAAACTTTAGGTACTTTGAAAATCTTTTCGAAATTTCTAAATCGACAGTTAGATATTCAAATAAGCATATACTGGAAATATAAAAGATAAGGGAAGAGAATATGCAAACTGATTTATCTTGGTTCGCCCCCTTACAAGTTGTAATTGATACACCCGCTTGATTACACACTCTGTAACTCTTGGAGCAATTCCTTTCTTTTGAATAACACTCCCCCTTACAAGTTGCAATCAAATGACCCAGTCTCAAAGTCCCAATACTTTGAGTTCCTTACAAGAAATAATAATATATGAATGACTCTCTCTAAGAGCAGATAAACAGAAGCACTGAAGAATAAAGATATGACACAGTCTCAAATAGGAAGTATTCGAAAGTATTGGCATGAAGTATTCAGAAAGTATCTCACAATAGCTTAGCGGAACTAATCTATTGAAAGTGTAATTCTGTTTTGAGCGATTTCTTTGCTATGTACTTGGGTACCTTTAGCTGCTGACCCTTCCTCTATTTATACTAGTTGTGATGAGTTGTGATAAAATTCAAATGCAAAAACATTCCATTTTGCTTCTTCGCTGCATGAATCCTCATTCATTTGAAATCATTCCTTTGTAATGGTTGTCTGATTCTCAGTCCATGATTCAGTGCTAGACCGAAGGAATATCTCTTCGTTGCTTTATGTGTGTTTACGCATTTTCCTTTTCTGCTTCTTATGTGTTTACGCGTTTTCCTTTTCTGCTTCATGTGTTTACGCGTTTTCCTTTTCTGCTTCATATGAGTTTACGCGTTTTCCTTTTCTGCTTCATATGAGTTTACGCGTTTTCCTTTTCTGCTTCATATGTGTTTACGCGTTTTGATTTGAACTCTGTTACTTCCAGTATTTCAAGTGTCCACTTTTGAAGATCATAACTTCCTGGTATGAACTCCGATTTGATTGGTTCAAGTCTTGTTGGAAATCCCTTTGAGTCTACTTTCAAATGGCACCGGTTTCAGCTTCACTGGATTTCTATTTTGTGAGATATACCCAAATCATTGAGGCTTGGTCAGCAGTGTGACGGTGATGTCACTGTCATCTTAAACAATTCATAGCTCTCTCATATGACCTCCGTTGGACTTGAATCTTGTGCGACTAGAACCGTTTTGAAGTCTAGTTTCCAAAACTATTGGTTTCACCTCAATCCGATCTCTGGTTAGGAAGATATCGTCGAATTACCAGAGGTCGCCAGTGCTGGACGTGAAACAGAGCTGAACAGAGTGTGTCATACTCGAGTATTGATGATCCATACTCGGGTATTGTCGGGATTTAACCACAGAAGCACCTGTTTATGTACCATACTCGAGTATATAAGTGACATACTCGAGTATTGAAGTGTCATATTCAAGATTTGAAGCCTGATACTCGCGAATAGATGTTTGATACTCGGGTATTGACGGAAATTCGAGGCAATTCATCCTGAAGCTCGTTTTTAATCATTTTAACTCCGAATTGAGCTATTCCAACTTCCATCTTCTTCATATCAACATTGCATCTACATTAAATGTAAGAATCAGTCAAAGTATAAGATAAATGTAGTATGCAACCTTTTTGCTCTTAAGAATGACATCTATATAAGACATCACCAAAACTAATCATATCCAACATTCTCCCCCTTTTTTATGATGACAAATACTTTGAGAAAAATATTTATGAATATGAAAAGCTAATAAACCCAGTATATTTTTCTTGCCATTCTCTCCCCCTTATTTGTCATTAGCAAAAAGTTGAAGTAAAGAAGAGATGGTTGTAGAGGCAAATGTGAAACCAAATTAGACAGAATCAAAGAACTGATTTTCTCTCCCCCATTTGAAATTGTTTTCATTCTTAATATGATGCAATTTGGAATGTTTTTATGAAAACAAATTTGAGAGAATTTGGAGAGGTTTTCAAGAAATCTTTTACATTTAAAGCATATAAATACCAAACATGTGTAAAATTTACTGAATATAAAAAGATAAAGTTCAGAAATGCTCATGTAGGTTCTGCAAATTGATGAATGATCAATTAAGGCCATTTGCTTGCTTTCTTCTTGTATGAGATCATTTCCATCATTCTCCTTTACTTTATATAGCTCTTCGCAGAATATGTCTCGCTTGGCTTCAAGAAGTTTTCTTCTACTTTGTAGAGCATATCACAACTTCAGTGTAATCAAAACATCTTTCATCAATGTAATAGTTTTTCCTAGTATATTTAGGAAAGTCTTTGCACAGACTGAGTTCTCTTGTCATAATTGTAAAACTTTTTTGCAAGAGAGAATTGTTAGTGCAATCAGATATCCAAATATTCATTTCTGTATGATATTTTCAAATTGAGATAATGAAAGGAAAATATGATATTAACTCATCATCAAAACTAAATCATAGTGATTGCGGATGAGCATCATTTAAAGATAATTTTCTTCAAATCAAGGAGATGAGCTTTTAAAGATATAAAACATATGTGAATGTGAGGCTCCCCCTTAATGAATGCATTCTCTCTAATAATACCAAATAATGATGTGATGCCAATGTTAAATGAATTGAGGATACAGCACAGGTGATGCACACAGTGTATGATGTTTTCCAAAATCTTGATCAAGTGAAGATAAAGAGTGGTATGATGCTTTTTTCATTCAAGTCCAGACACCAATTTGGTGCTTTTGCAACAAGAATAGATATAGATCAGAGATGATTAGGTAAAATGAATAGATACGGATGGCTTTTTGATGCTTTTGCATTTAAGGAATCTTTGGGAAAAACATTGAATAAATGATACAAAGACATCTAAAGAAGCCTGACACCAATTCATATATGATGCTTTTCAAACATATGCCTTTCCATTTATAAAATGACGCACAACAAATGAATCAGACCTGTCAAATGTTGCATTAAATCAAGGTGGCAGCCCGACAGTACTTGAGTATTCCACTTGAATACTTGAGTATTGCCCCACTACTTGCATAACAACAGTTAATACTCAAGTATGCAATACTCAAATATATTCTAATCAATTAAAATAAGTACTGAAATACCTCATTTCAAGTGTGTATTGTGAACACTTGAATTTCTTTGATATGCAAATTTATCATTAAGCATCAAGAAGATGATTCAGGGATGATTTTCTCAGATGATAACGCACAGTACTCGAGTATTGCACTTACCTACTCGAGTATGGTTTGAGATGCTTCATGATCAGTAGCTTCTTTAGTTCGTCTCTGCCTTGACAGTACTCAAGTATGAATCTAGGATACTCGAGTATTGGACTATTGTGCACTTAATGACCAGGTTAAATTCCGATATTACTCGAGTATTGTGACATATACTCGGGTATTATCAGTTCAAAGCTACTCGTTGAGCATCCTGCAAAACAAAGTACTAGATACTCCTTGCTACTCAATGTTTCTTGAATCCACACAAGGTAGACAAGACAACAACTCTCATGTTCTTACAGAAATAAATCATATGATATTTGAACAAAGAGTATAATAAGCAAATTAAAAATCAGAACATAATTTTACCCAATCAAATAAGTTTAATCCAATGAGATACAGAGGGTAACAACTAAATGATGCCAAGAATGTTATTTCTCAATGACAGTTTTATAGATACACTTGATGTAGGAGAGATGTCATTGAAGATAATGCATGTAATTTTCCAATGGGATTAGATTTGTTAGAAATGCTAATGAAATGTGTAGATTATTTCAAATCTCACTTGTTTTTTCAAATTATGATAATGTATTTCGAAAATTAAGATTTTAATGTATGAAAAATTCATTTTTGAAATATGTTGGAAATTTATGCTCACTCTAAACATGGTGGAAATTAACAGTTTAAGGAATGTATCAGTATGCTTCATTTGGAGAATATGTTGAACATTTCCCTTAACAAGTTGAGGAGTTTATTCAGAAGTAAAAGTCATGAAGGTAAAATACTAAATAAATGTTCTTAGCACAACAGAAATGTAAGAGCACAATGACTTTGCTATTGACAAGAAAATAATCTTGCATCTTAGTATTAGAAATGAATGATCAAAGCAAGATTATTAATATAGTTACATAAAATAAAAATGGAAGACCAATGCTGATGAATTTGAGCAACTAAGAGAGTACTAGGATTCATGAATGATGAAGCACAAACTTATTAGTCCAAATGACCAGAGTTCCAGAAAATCATCCTAGTAAGCTATTCCATTAATGGTTAATGCATTATCATTCAATGCACTAATAAACATTTATAAAGCTTGGAATAACTAGGCCATTGAAAAATTTTATGCATTAAGCATAACAGATTCACAAATCGAATTCTTTTCTTGAAGATAGACTTGAAACTAATATATGAATAACTTATTAGATATGAAGTCCAACTAGTTCAAGAGTGAAACTAGATAGTTCAAGCAATACATTGGATTCTAAAGATGAATATGTGAGGGATAGAAAATATTCAACTTAAACAAATTTGAAGCATATCTGTTATTAACTTCCAATTTGAAACATCATTTGAATACACTCAAGTTATATTTCAAATCTATCTGAAATACTTTCAAAGTATGAATAACTTTCAAAACATGTATATGCATTTTCACAAGACAAAGTGAATCAAACCAATTTCAGAATTGTGCATTTCAAAAGCATAAAATTAGAAGATAATGCACAAATTGACTTTTGGTTTATTTAGTTATCTGAAAACGTTTTGAAGGACATAAATGATTGATTGCTAATGGAATGCAATGACAAGTATTCTTTACCCAAATATTAATCTCATATAAGCATAGTATAGGGTAAGAGTTAGATATCACCGTAATTCCCTTTGTCCTTGTAAAATCTTGCTTGATTAAGGTAGATTGATGTAGACGTCTCCTTTCACCATTAACATCAAGCATAGCCTTTTTAGCTTCCTCAAGACTTGAATTATTTCTCTATGTTGCATTCTTGAGAAGCTTTTTCTCATCCTACAAAACTATATAAGTCTTTTTCTTTCTTGGTATCCAACCTTACTTGGATCCAATCAACGTTAGTTTGTAGGAAACAAAATTTGCATGCTCTTATGAATATGATCAATTCAATATAATTGAGCATAATGTACTAAACATGATTTTATGCATAAAAGAGATACTTTCTTTTCAAATCATCATGTATGCATAAAGATTAAACTATTGAACATTGCAATCCCTTTATAAACTTATTAAGTAGATTTTTAAGGGATGTGAAAAATCAATTTTAAAATAGTTTGCAATGCTCATTCCTAAGGCTACAAAATATAAACCTCAATGAATATTTTAGATAATAGCATAGAAGGTTTTTACCATTGTATACCTTTACCTTAGGTACTTGGAGGATTGCATTTACTCACCCACTGCCTCTTTTTGTCACATTGATTCTTTACACGTTTTTGCATGGGTGTCTGCAAAGATCTCTCACGGGATATAGACTTCAATAGTCTTCTATTTGATATTTGAGAGATTCTCCTTTTCTTGTTCTCCTCAAGATAGTTGAATGGTACTTCATGATAATCCATTCTTGAGGCAGAATGTATTCCTCTTAAGAGTGTCCATTGCTCCTTATGATTTGATTCTGTAATTCCAGCAATGGGCGCCCCGAGAGTTCTCTTGCTAGATGCTATGATCTTCTTCATTGGTGCATGAGAAACTCTTGGCTTCTTGTTCATCTTCTCTGTACCCTTATGTCCATTGATCTTCAAATCATCCTATACACATGAAGCACTAGATGGACATTTTGGTACCCACTTATACTTGGGTCCTTGACTGTTAGTAATGGACCTTACTTGTCCTTTAGGAACCCAAACATATTTATGTCTCACATTAAAATTTCTCCTAATATAGCATGTATGAGAAATATGGCCAGTCTTTCCACAATAATTGCAAATTATAGAATGGTATACATCATGAGATTTTGTGCAAGCATTGTGTCGGTCATGAAAGTAAAAATTCAAGTAAGCTTCATTTGAACATTCTTTCTTCCCAAGAAATTTTCCAGCATTATTTTCGAAGGCATTCTTGCTTTTAAAATCAATAATCGGTTGAAAGACAAATTGATGCAAATGTTCAAAATCATTTTTCTTAACTGCAAGAGTAGAATTGGAATTGTTTACCACATGTGCATCTTGAGCTCCAGGATAGTGATTGATCACAATCGTGCATAATGAGCTCTTCTTGGGAATCCTCTGTCTCTTGTTCTTCTGTATTGACTAGATCATGGAAGTGTTCTAAGATTTCTCCTTCTTCATTCTCCACTTCCAATTGTTCATCAAATGTGGATACGCAGCTTATAGTTTCAGATGAACTGTCAACACTTTCAACTTCAACACAATTGTCAGGAGTATAAATAGAATCACAAGTATCCCAAATATCTTTAGCACAAGTGCAAAATTTTATTTTCTCGAAATCATTTTCTGTCAATGCATTATACAAAATTTTCATTGCTCTAATGTTCAACGAAAACATTTTCTTTTACTTTTCAGTCCAATCCTTTCTTGGTTTGAAATCATAGATATTTATAAAAACATTCCACATATCAAAATGAAAACATTTTATAAACGATGTCATTCTAGCTTTCCAAAACCAAAAATCAATATTTTGAAAAACGGTGGAACAGTATAATCGAAACCTTCGGAAAGCAAGCAACATTAGTCATTGAAACTCTTGAGACGGTTAAGTCCTTTAAACAAGAGCCTGGCTCTGATACCAAATGAAAGACCTAGCAATCACCCAAGAGGGGGGTGAATTGGGTGTTGGATAAAACTTTAGGTACTTTGAAAATCTTTTCGAAATTTCTAAATCGACGGTTAGATATTCAAATAAGCATATACTGGAAATATAAAAGATAAGGGAAGAGAATATGCAAACTGATTTATACTGGTTCGGTCCAAAATCGCTGACCTACGTCCAGTCCCCAGAACACCTGGGATTCCACTATCTTTCAAGAACAATTACACACTTTGTAAACGAAGGATGGTCCTCTCACTCTCGGACTCCACTCCCCTTACAAGTTGTAATTGATACACCCGCTTGATTACACACTCAGTAACTCTTGGAGCAATTCCTCTCTTTTGAATAACACTCCCCTTACAAGTTGCAATCAAATGACCCAGTCTCAAAGTCCCAATACTTTGAGTTCCTTACAAGAAATAATAATATATGAATGACTCTCTCTAAGAGCGGATAAACAAGCAATCAAGAATAAAGATATGACACAGTCTCGGCGAGAAAGTATCTCACAAGAGCTTAGCGGAACTAATCTCTTGAAAGTGTAATTCTTTTTTGAGCAATTTATTTGCTGTGTACTTGGGTACCTTTAGCTGCTGACCCTTCCTCTATTTATACTAGTGATGAGTTGTGATAAAATTCAAATGCAAAAACATTCCATTTTGCTTCTTCGCTGCATGAATCCTCATTCATTTGAAATCATTCCTTTGTAATGGTTGTCTGATTCTCAGTCCATGATTCAGTGCTAGACCGAAGGAATATCTCTTCATTGCTTTATGTGTGTTTACGCGTTTTCCTTTTCTGCTTCATACGTGTTTACGCGTTTTCCTTTTCTGCTTCATATGTGTTTACGCGTTTTCCTTTTCTGCTTCATATGAGTTTACGCGTTTTCCTTTTCTGCTTCATATGAGTTTACGCGTTTTCCTTTTCTGCTTCATATGTGTTTACGCGTTTTGATTTGAACTCTGTTACTTCCAGTATTTCGAGTGTCCACTTTTGAAGATCATAACTTCCTGGTATGAACTCCGATTTGATTGGTTCAAGTCTTGTTGGAAAGTCCTTTGAGTCTACTTTCCAATGGTACCGGTTTCAGCTTCATTGGATTTCTATTTTGTGAGATATACCCAAAACATTGAGGCTTGGTCAGCAGTGTGACGGTGATGTCACTGTCATCTTCAACAATTCATAGCTCTCTCATCTGACCTCCGTTGGACTTGAATCTTGTGCGAATAGAACCGTTTGGAAGTCTAGTTTCCAAAAATATTGGTTTCACCTCAATCCGATCTCTGGTTAGGAAGATATCATCGAATTACCAGAGGTCGCCAGTGCTGGACGTGAAACAGAGCTGAACAGAGTGTGTCATACTCGAGTATTGATGATCCATACTCGGGTATTGCCGGGATTTAAGCACAGAAGCACCTGTTTATGTACCATACTCGAGTATATAAGTGACATACTCGAGTATTGAAGTGTCATATTCAAGATTTGAAGCCTGATACTCGCGAATATATGTTTGATACTCGGGTATTGACGGAAATTCGAGGCAATTCATCCTGAAACTCGTTTTTAATCATTTTAACTCCGAATTGAGCTATTCCAACTTCCATCTTCTTCATATCAACATTGCATCTACATTAAATGTAAGAATCAGTCAAAGTATAAGATAAATGTAGTATGCAACCTTTTTGCTCTTAAGAATGACATCTATATAAGACATCACCAAAACTAATCATATCCAACATAAAGATCAAAACAACATTTCTACTATAACTACCGAATCGAAAACTAGAACTTAAGACTCGGTACCGAAAAACTTACTCAGAGCTTCGCTACAAATTTCTCCGGACTCCTTCCTCCTCCCTTCTCCTCCAAATTTCGAAATGATCAAGAGCTCTTGGTGTGAAATTTGTGAAGAGAGGTTCCATCTATTTATAGGCAAAGTTGTGAGGGCATAATTGTCTTTTTCCAACTTTCATCTTCAATTTTAAACCACACATTAGAACCCTTAGCCAACAAGTCTTCCTCCTTCATTTTCATCCACAAAACCGTCCCCCCTATGTCATTCTTTACGCCGTGGGTAACGGAAATCGCTTCGGGTAGCGTCAACTTCTGGACAAAAATCCACTGAATCGTAATATGTCCAGTTGCTAGCAACCTAATTCATGCATTTTGAGTTAGGATTTATTTTCTATTGGTGGTCATTTATCCTACTTTCTTTTTTCTCAAATATCTTTCTACTTTATGCATAACTTCTTCATTAAGTCTACTTTTAAATTTCCACCCAATTTTCTTTCTTTCTCCCCTCTTAATTTTGAATTAGATGGCCCTTTTTTGGCCAAGAATTTTGCTCATCCACTTGCTCAAATATCGATTGCTCCATGTGTTTTATTGGCTCTTTGTTTATGTTGACTTTTCAACAACTTCTACACTAAGTTTCCTACATTTTTCTTCTTCTTTTTCTATCTCTCATTTTTGTTTTTGATGGGAAATTCTTGACAAAATATTGTTTCTTCCTACTTGCCAAAATATCATATAAACCAAGTGCTTTCATTGGCTAGTTAAAACCTTGACTATTCAACAACTTCTAAGCTAAGTCTTCTATTCCAAAATATCATGATCTTTTCTTCAATTTTTCTCTCTTCTTTGTCTCCCATTTTTTTTGAAAATATGTGGCATCTTTTGAAAAAATATATTGCTTTAATATATCTTATATTATTCCATAGTAATTATCCCCTTGGTCCATAAACAATTACATGGATTTAGGGTTTTCATCTAATCTCTTTCATTCCTCTTCATTCACAACTAAATAATTAGCCAATAATTATTTAATTAATCCCTTACTAATTGTTCAAAATTTTCTTATTTAGAATTAATTATTATCTCACACACTTTTTACTGACATTGGTATTTTATGTCCCATGTAAAATATTAAAAATCATGGGGTCAATTATGGCCCCACAATACTTTTTGATTTTTGTCTCATTATTTTCGAAGGGAAATAATCCCAAAAATTCTCTAAATTAGAGACAACATACTTTCTAATTCTTAATAATTATTTCATTGCCTCTTTATAATATTTTCAGGGTATGTTATAACCCAAAAATATTTTAGGGACCTATTTGCAAATTATCTAACGTTTTAGGGACCTTTTTGCACATTATCTAATCTCAAGGGAAATTATCCTAATAATAAGATAAATTCAATACAAGGTGTTTGAGACCTCATATTCACCTATTTTTAATAGGTATATTTTACTAATTTACGATATTTACCATAAGTCGGATTTTAGGGTATTACAAGTTTTGCTCCATTACTCAAAGTATGTTTTAAAACTCAAGATACGACATTCTTCTCTGGAAGAAGCAAACTCGAGTTTGTATTTGGAAACTCGAGTTTCCCCTTTGAGCATAGTGACAAATTTCAGTTTGGATAAACAAACTCGAGTTTGTATCGCTGATTTTAAAAATCAAGTTGCTCGAATTTGTGCAATCTTCCCGTTTGATCTTAATACTTCTTATCATCACTCATTACTATTCCTAGCTATGTTTAATCAGTTTGTTAATGAGTTTCAGATGTTTTAGAGAATATTAAATGAAGATTTAGACAAAAGCAAAAAGTGATGTCAGCTCATTAAATGCAAAGTCCAGAAAACTTGCATTCTTTTGGACAATCATTCTACACACGGTGCAAAGGGATTAATGTTTCCTTTCACATCCAGTTCAAGTCAGCGGACTTGGAGATTGGGATATTGATTGCAACTTGTAAGGGGGAGTAAGTTCTGGTGAGAGAATTACTACTCTTGAGTTACATAGTGTGTAATCAATTGAGATAGTGAAAAATCCCAGAGAGTCTCGGGACTGGACGTAGGTCAAGAGGGTTGGACCGAACCAGTATAAATTCCTTGTGTCTTGCTTCTCTTCTCTATCCTCTGTCCAGCTTTGTTTTTAGTGTTTGAAAACAGAGCAATTCGCGAAGAATTTTATAATCCCCAATTCACCCCCCCTCTTGGTGATTAAGCTCCACTTTCACCCACCGCTCGACGGGAATTTCTTCAAGGCGTCCCTTGTGACTCATCCGAGGAATGTGTCAAAATTTAGATGTGACAATGAACTGTTTTTTTTAATCTATGATAAATATCTTATGAAATGTTTTGTTGTTTTCTATCGTGGATAGTTTGTAAAGCATGATGTTTCCTTTCCTAGCCATCATAGTGCATGATGGTTGCTAGGATTTCTCTTTTCTACCATGGTTAGTTGATCAAACTATTAAATGTTCTTTTATAAATTTGATAGTACCCATCGCATGCTAACAACTTAATTAGAAAACTCTATACAATATCCAAAGACCACAAAGTTGCTATGAAATGCTCATTCCAAAATTTTTCTCTCACAATTAATTTTGTGTGTCATGCGTAGGTTGTACCAAGAGTGAGCCAACTTGAGAGTCCTCGCTCAAATATGTCAGTTGTAACGCCCGTCCTTTTGACGCCATTATTTATCAGAGTTATAGCGCACATGCATTGAAATAATTTGGACGACTTATGTGGAATAAAACTTTAACAAAATAACTTAGTTCGAAAACATGAGGAAGAATTTTTCGCGATTCGGATCCATCCCATAGTGGGATGTTAATACATTATTTCATAATAGACAAATGATAAACGATAAAATACAATCCAACTACCTATATTTTTCCAAAAGGTTCCTAACCCTTACAGTTGCATCTTTCCTCTTGATCCCGATCCACCACCTATCTCTTTCATGCGATCTGGAGTTCAAATGAGTGAACCCCAAGGGTAACAGTTAATCTCATATGCAGGTATGAAATATAAATCACAGTATAACACATGTATAAGAATAGAGTAATTCACAATAAACAAGTCTCACTGTTAACCGCAGCTAACAGCCAAGGATCACAGCCTTTTGGAACACGCAACTCCATTTTAGGACACGCAGCCCCAATCCATAGCTAGGATACATACATGCAAATTATCTAGCAACCATGATCAGTCATACATGAATACATACATACAAGCTAACGAGATAACAGTTACCCACCTCAAACTTGAATCCTTAATTCGTCTGAAGGTGCTGGTATAATACCCTAAAAATTGACTTAGGGAAAATATCATAAATTAAGAAATAATACCTATTAAAAATAGGTGAATAAGTGGTGTCAAGAAGAATGTTAAATTTATCTTATTTTCTAAAGGAAAAATTTCTTGGAAATTAGGAAAAATGTGATAATGTGCCAAAATGACGAAAATGCCCTTGTAGGACATAAATAACTTATGAAAATTATGAAAAATCCTGAGAGGTGGTAAAATAATTATTAAAATTGAGAGAATATGTTGTCTCTAATTTTGGTAATTTAATAAATTATAAGCTTGGAAGAATTGTAAAATAACAACTATACAGTATTTGGAGATCATATCTAACTCCATGTTTATTGATATTTTACATGGGAGATAAAATAGCTATGTTAGTTCTGATTTTGAGAGGAAGTAATTAGTTCTAAATAATAAAAGTTTCAACAAATAATAAGTGATTGATTAAATAATTATTGGTTAATTATTTAAGCTTGAACGATGAAATAATTGTGATAAATTGTGTAGAATTCTATAATTAATGGTTTATGGCTAGAAAATTAGCATAAATATATTTGCTAATTAATTGGAAAATATTGAGAAAAATATTTGAGATTAAGTAATTTTAAGCCTAAATACAAGTATGGGCCAATAGGAAAATTTTGTAAAAAATTATGTAAAAAATATTTATTAAATTATATAATAATTAATTAAAAAATAAAATAAAAATCTATAATATAGAGTAAATACCCTTTTTGGTCCCTGGAAAAAACACGGATGCCCTTTTTGGTCCCTGAAAAAAAATAAGTCACTTTTAGTCCCTAAAATGGAAAAATAAGGTCCCTTTTAGTCCTTTTGATCATTTTTTTGCACATTTTAATCCTCAGAAATTCCCAAAAAGGTCATTTTTAGTCCCTAAAAAGGACCAAAATGACATTTTTTTTACTCAGGGACCAAAAAGGGTCAAATCTGTTTTTTCAGGGACCAAAAAAGGTATTTACTCTATAATATATAATTTTGTGTGTGCCGACATCCTAAGGGAAAAAGGAAAAAAATAATAGGTTTAATAAATGGTGGAGTATAAGAAATAAAATCTTATTTAAATAATAATTAAAGTAAAAGGTCAAAAAATAAATAAACATCGATAGGAATTGGATCCTATCTAGAAAACTATGAACAAAGTTTCTGGATTCAGAGTATAATATTAATGAGTGGATTTTTATCTCGAATTAGACTGTTCCAGAAGTTAATTCCGAGATCGGTGGAGCATTTTGATAATAAGACGAAATAGGGTAATTTGTGAAAAAGGCAGATAGTCACAGATTTTGGAATTTGAAGAAAATAAATTGTAACTCAACATTTGGGAATGAGTTGAGAATTTCCTGGACAAATTTGGAATCAGTGAATTTTTGTCCAGAGGTTGATGATTTCGGAAGTTTGTTCCGTAACCGGCACGTTTTTCCGTAAAACTTCCGCATGACCGTTGGAACCCTGTATGGAATCAAAAATTTATTTAGCCCGGACATTTCTAATGAGTGAGAAAATTTCTTCAAAGTTGTGATTCCAGATTTCTAAGATTTTACAAGATTACGCGATTCGGACACCGATCGGAGACTTTATCGGTAGAGACCTTCTAGATGAAGGCAAGGTGGCACCACATTGATTGTTTTTGTGGACTTGGGAGGCTGGGCAGGTCGGAAAGCAAGGTTATATGGAGGATAAATTGTCTCAAAAATTGCATGGTTAAAATGGAAGGGAAAATTACCAAGTTTGCAAGGGAAAATTACCAAGTTGGACCCAAAATTCTCCTATAAATAGGCATGCATTTCCTCTTCAAATCTCACACCATTTCCTTTGTGAAATTTGAAATTAGAGAGAGGTTTTAGAGAGAGAAGCTCTGGGGGAATTCTGCAGCGAAGCTCTGAGTAAATTTTCCGGTACTTAAGCTTTCGTAGTTCTTTCGGTAGTTAGAGTAGAAATGCTATATTAGTCTTTAATCTTCCAAGTATGATTAGATATCATATGATAGGAGTATTTTAGTCATTATTTCAAAAATCATGATGGGGTCGAAGTTCTGGCAAAATTTTGGAAGATTAGAGTTAAAATAGCGAAGCTCTGGCGAAATTCCGCTGATTAGGGGGTTAGGGGTAAAATGGTCATTTTGACTAAAAAAGTCCGTCGTAATGGTAGATCCTTAACAAATGCGTTGTTATATTGATAGGATATCCCTGAATACGTTTTGACCTACTGTCGAACCGCTGTCCGACGTGTTGGTTTCCGTTTTCCGTCAGAAGTACGGTTTTCCGTAAAACGTGCTAGAATAACATCAACGAAGGTACGTTCACGTACTGTAACACTAACTCTGATGTTTATGGTATGCATATATGTGGTATGCGTGTAGAGGTGTTATACTGTTGGAGTGCATATAGTGGTTAGATGATATGTCTGTATGCTGGGTGCAATCTGTCTGTATGCTGGGTGCAATCTGTCTGTATGCTGGGTGCAATCTGTCTTTATGCTGAGATCCGGTGCGCTGGATCTCAGCCCTTAACATAGCGTCAGGTTCCGGAGGACCGAGGAGAGAGGCAAGCAGCCCGAGTAGAAGACCCGGCTGAAGACTTCCTTTTTGTTGTTCCAGCGGAAGCCTTTCTTTTGTTATATACTTTTGAACCACGCGGTTTCTGTACCGCTGTTGTAATTAGCCAGACTTACGGCATTCTAAATACAAGTATCAGTTACTCAATTGCTCCGTTGTTCTACTCTGATGATTTGAAAAGATGTTTTGAAATAAAAAAAAAATTACTGCTTGAAAAGTGGGATGTTACAGCTGGGATCAGTAGAGGTGTCAAGGTATGCCTATAAACGTTTATCATTGTCATTAGTCACTTCTAGCGTCGTAAAGTAACTAACTACGCGAATTATTTTTAGAGGATTAAAAATAGTAATTAATCCCAAAAAATTCCCTTAATATGAATCTCCTTTTTAATAAATAATAATACCATTTATTATTATTTATTACTTATTCCCTTCCTAATAATAATAATATTTATATTATTATTATTATTATTTTACTATTTATTATTATTTTTCTACAATTAATTTAAACTTTCAGAAGATATCCTAACTCTTCAAATTAGGGATTTAATAAATGCTTATGCTTCACTATGTATATATATTATTTTGTAAATAATATTACAAGTGAAATAATATAGGACTTAGTTAGATTAGATCCTATTATATATATAGGAGTTAATAAATACTACAACTTAAAAATACATTTTATTATGATACATATATATATATAGATATATAAAAACAATCTTATATATATATATATATATATATATATATATATATATATATAGGGAAAAACACTTCTCATGTTGTAGGAGAAGTGTTTTCTCATGTCACACACACATGAAATGGTGGGACCCACATATATATATAATGAGTATTATATATATGTGTGGGTCCTACCATTTTATGTGTGTGTAGGAATCTTCTTCTTCTCATGCAACATGAGAAGTTTAAACCCCATATATATATCCACATAATCTCAACCAACAGGAAAGATCATGTTTTCCTTTCTTTTCTTTTTATATGTATCGTTTATGTGTATATACAGGGGCGGACCCACATCAGTGCCAATGTGGGCAAGTGAACACACAATATATATATAATTTGAAAGAAATTTTTATCAATATGTATAGATAGTACAGATGGTTAAAACTCTAATTCCTCCTCTCAAGGTCCACGGTTCGAATCCTTTGACCCTCTTTAATTTTTTCTCCTTTCCATTGCCCTCTCTCGTCTTTCTTTTCCCCCAAATTTCAGACGCTCCCTGCCCCCAAATTTCCGACTCTCTCTGGCCGACGTCCTCTGCCGCCGTCGCTCAAAGCTGCCAAAGGTTCGTCTCTTCTATTCTTGCCATTTTCTTCTTTGTCTTCAACCCCCTCATCTTATTTCTTCCGTGCTTTGCTGTTTCTAATATACAGGCAAGTGCAAGGCGAAGGGAGTTCGCCACTGTTTCTGTCATGGGTATTTGCTTGAGCACCCAAATTAAAGCAGAGCTGATGCAACACAGGTATTCCATCTATTGAATGCGTTATATTTGTAAATCTATCTCTGCTCTGTGGCTTCACTTTCGACAAGGGACGAAATCGGGTTAATGAGTTAATCATACAGTTATTCATTCACACAAACAATGTAAGCAATATTGCGAAATAGAAGAAAATGCTTGGCTCTTTCAAAAAAGAAAATAGTTGAATCTATTTCCCTAATTAAATCCTAGTAAGGAGCCTTTATTGGGACCCCGATTTGCAACTTTGGTGGTCTCTCCGTTGTGTTACCTGGCCATGTCGGGTCCCTATGTGCAGATATTAGTTTCAATCACAAAACAAGAAAAGCATTCCTCTACTGGGTTTCGGATAACTGAGGGAAGAAGGTGTTTTAGAAAGTGAAAATTTTTCATATGGGGAATTTGTGTGGAAGTCTAAAAATATGCTGAATTCTAAAAAAAAGGAGATATTATTTATGATGATGATGTGTTCTTCGACTCAGCAGATTATCTGTTACCTCAAGAACTTTCTGATTTAGGTTCAAACGAGTTGGATTATGAGATTTGGGTGAATGAACCTCAAAGTGTGAAGGAAAGACGATGATGTTTTCTTGAGGGAATGGGTTTTTCTGGTTTATCAGATATGTCTTCAAAAACATCCTTGGAAGTGTCCCTTAGTTTGTATTTACCAGCTGGTTCCCCAGTTACAACATGCTTTTGAAGTCCTGTTTCGGTGCACCTTGGGCATTCATTTAAGATGCTTACTTTTTTTTTGGTTAACAGAGGACTGATCAAAATCAGTAAAGAGATCAGAACTAACTAATCAGTAAGATGCTTACTTTATCTATTCTTATATCATATACCTAATTATATGGGATAAGGAATCAGATTAGATCTATTTCCATTATATTTGGATATTACTAGATTTTATTAGGGCTTCCAAAACGCAATATATTTCCAACTAGCTAATGTTCATACAGAAAGCACTACGACTCGTTTGTTTCAATTTTATTCATGGAAGCTTGAAAATTATGTATGGTAAAATGCCTTATGATTTAAATGAGACTGTGATTTTTATCGTTCAACTACTAGGCCACGGTGTTGAGTAACTTTTATTGCTTTGGAAGTATTATTTAGTTCTATTTGTTGTTTAATCTCCCAGAATTTTCCATTGTTTGGAACTTTACCAACTGATCAATGTAATTTGCAGCTTAGCAACTTCAAAATTCTTTTGAGGGAGTTCTTTATTGCAAGCCACACTTTGACAAACTTTTTTAAAGAACTGGTAGTCTTGACAAAAGCTTTGAAAGTAACAAATCTTTCTTTAAATTTCATTGCTCTACATTAGCTTCATTGATTAGCTTTACTTAAATTGCTTTAGAGTTGGAAATCATAGCTTCAGTTGCTTAGTGCCTCTGTATGAAAAAAGATACAATCTTATAGGTTTTGATAGAGGAAGCATTGAGATGAGCTAGCTTATAGGTTGCAACATGTTCCCTAATCTTGTCAACCTTTTTTTCTTCCAGAAAATGTCAACGATACAATCTTATTTCAAACGTCTAAAACCCACAAATACAGAACCCGAATCTCAAAGTGAGCAACTTTCAAATAGTATTTCAATTCCAACTGTCCAAGAATCCTCCCAACCACCACAAGCATCTCAATTTCAAAGTTTTCAATCACCACCTCAAGCAAAAGTTAATATAGAAAATCTTGAAGCGGATCCGGGAAAAAGACCTTCAATTTATTCAATGACATCAAATCCTATAGAAATAGAGGATATTCGTAGAGCTTATTTGCTCAAGGGGCAAACTCAACTAATTCTTAAACCATTCCCTCAAACGGATGTGTATGGAAAAATGCGTAGATTCAATCCTAAGTGGTATGAAGAATTTGGTTCCTGGTTGGAGTATAGTGTATCAAAAGATGCATGTTTTTGCTTATATTGTTATCTACTTGATATGGAGGTTGGAGGTAGTGGTTCGACGCAGAAGCGTTTGTCGGTGTGGGGTTCAAAAATTGGCATAAGAAGGATAGATTCAAAGTTCATGTTGGAGATCATAAGAGTGCTCACAATAGATGTTATCAAGCTTGCCAAGATTTGATGAAGCAAAAGCAACATATTGATATTGCTCTTTCAAATATTTCTGAACAACAAAAAATTGATTATCGTATTCGGCTAAAAACTTCTTTAGATTGTGCTAGATTCCTACTACGCAATGCTATGTCTTTTCGGGGACATGATGAATCTGCAAGTTCAAATCAACAAGGTTTATTCCTTGAAATTCTAAAGTTTTATTCTACGCCAAATAAAGAGATAACTGATGTGGTCTTACAAAATGCCCCCGATAATCACAAATTGACTTCACCAAAGATTCAGAAAGATCTTTCTCAAGCTTGTGCTGATTTGACTGTCAAAACAATAATTAGTGATCTCGGTGATGATTACTTTTTCCTTGCTAGTGGATGAAGCTCGTGATGTTGCAATTAAAGAACAAATGGCGGTTGTACTTCGGTATGTAAACAAAAAAGGGTCAATTGTTGAACGTTTTATTGGCATAATTCATGTTTCAGATACTACTGCACAGTCACTAAAAGCATCGATTGATGGGCTATTTTCTAAACTTGGTTTAAGTTTGTCTAAATGTCGCGGTCAAGGCTTTGATGGTGCTAGTAATATGCGGGGTGAATTCAAAGGGCTTCAGAGTTTGATTTTGGTAGACAACACATCCGCATTCTACATTCATTGTTTTGCTCATCAGTTACAATTGGCTCTTGTGAAGGTTGCGAAACAACACAAGAAGATTCAATAATTTTTTGACATGCTTCAAAAGATGGCTACTGTTCTGGGGGGTTCATGCAAGAGAAAGGAAATTCTTCAAATGAATCAGTATGAGCTAATAGTTGAAAGAATAGCTAGTGGTGAAATACCAACTGGAAAAGGTTTAAATCAAGAGACAACCTTAAAGCGACCTGGAGACACTCGCTGGGGTTCCCATTTTGGTATGGTTACAAGTGTTATCTCTTTATTTTCTCCAATAATTTCCTTGACGAAAATTATTGAAGACGAGCCGAAAAATGATGCTGCAAGAACCGATGCAGGTTGCATTTTGTATGCCATAGAGGATTTTGAATTTGCATTCTTGTTACATCTTATGAAATTGATCTTGGGGATTTCTCATGAGTTGTCACAAGCACTAAAAATAAAAGATCAAGACCTTTTAAATGCAATTGGTTTAGTGAAGGTAGTCAAGTCTCGTTTACAAGAGGTGAGAGATAATGGTTTTGATGAATTGCTTCAAGAAACAAACATTTTTGCCAATAAATATGATATTGACATTCCAAATATGAATGATGTTTATTGTCCTAAAGGGAGGTCGAGACAGAGATTGGAATCATTCACATTCTTCCACTACTTTAAGGTGGAGTTATTTAATACAGTGATAGATACTCAGGTTCAAGAGTTGAATGATCGATTTGATAATGTCAATACCAAGTTGCTTGAGTGTTTAAGTTTTCTTGATCCTCGTGATTCATTTGCTAATTTTAACAAAGAAAAGTTGATTGAGTTTGCTAGATTCTATCCTTTGTTGTTTGATGAGCTTGCAGATATTCCTTTTCTGTCTTCAAGTCTCGGTAATTTTATTGTTGATGTGAGGGCTGATTCTCATTTTGTCAATTTGCAAACAATTTCTGACCTTGCTTTGAAGATGGTTGAGAAGAGAAAGGATATTGTTTATCCACTGGTATATTTATTGATAAAGTTGGCACTCGTTCTACCGGTAGCAACTGCTAGTGTTGAGCAGGTTTTTTCTGCAATGACTATTGTTAAAGACAAGTTGCGCAATCGGATAAGTGATGATTGGTTTAACTCATGCATGCTAACTTATGTTGAACATGATATATTTGATACGATTGATGATGAAGATATAATGCAATATTTTCAAAGAATGAAGAATCGAAGAATGGTTCTGTAATCGTTCTGATGTAAAGGTTAGTTGACTTTTGATTATTATTTTTCTATGTTAGTATGCTCCCTCAATACTATATGATGTTGTTAGTTGTGTAAAAAGTTATCAAAATTTAGGCTGTCCTTTGCACTTTGGTACTTTGTTGACAAAGCTTTTCCCAAGCTGATATTTAATTCCTTGGCTGCAGTTTTGTATTAATTACACAAATGAAAAGTTGCAGCAACACTTCAACCAGGTATGAGGTTAGTCTTGATTTTTGGTGAAACTATCACTGAGTTAATGCAATCGCTTGTCCCTCCTTCTATAATTTGATATAATTAGAATTTAGTCTGTTGGTAGGGGCAAATCTTATCTAGTGTTCCATATATTGATAGACCAGTATTCCATATTTTGTAATGTGCTTGCAAGTTTCATACTTGGCTTTAAATATGGCATTTGACCTATGCAATAAAAAAAGTAAAGGTAAAAGTATTTTTCCCCTTAAAAAAAAATTTCGGGGCAAGCCCTCCGAACCCCATCACTAATTGTGCACCCACAAACCTAAAATCCTGAGTCCGCCATTGTGTATATATATAAGCAAGCCATGCCTATATATACATTCTACGTACAGCAAGTCTCTGAGTTTTAATACAAAACAGTAAAGCTTAGTCTCTTGGAGTTCATATATATATATAGTAAAGCATTAACTCTTTTATTTATATATGCAAGTCGTGTATGTTGAATGAAGGAGAGGAAAAACTTGCTTTGAATGAGAATAAGAAAGTTGCTGTCAAGTTCATGTTATATATATATATATATGGTAGATATGTGCAACGTATATGTTGATATATATCTACCACATTATGACAGCAAGCTTTTTTTTTTTTTCAAATCTCCCTTCTTCTTTTTATATAGCATTATATATATGTATTGAACAGCAAACGCAAGCTAAGAAAAATGATCCCTGTTTCAGTTCTTTTTGTAATACCCGGATATTTGGTTATCTGGAATTTTATATTGAGATAAATAAATGGCTATTTCTGATAGGTGAATATATGGTCTCAAAGAGTATGTTACACTTATATTATTTCTAAGGAAAAATCTCTTGAAAATTAGGAAGAATAATATGCCAAAATTCCTAAAATACCCTTGTGGAACATAAAATAGCCTGAGGAAATTATGATAAATCTTAAGAGGCAGTAAAATAATTATTAAAAATTAAAGAGTATATTGTCTCTAATTTTGGTAATTTATTAAATTATAACCTTGGAAAATTTAAAGGGCAAAAATCAAAACGTATTTTGAGGACCAAAATGACCCCATGATTTTTAATATATTACATGGGACATAAAATACCAATGTAAGTAAAATAGTTGCGATAATAAGTAATCCTAAATAAGAAAATTATCAACAATTAGTAAATGATTAAATAAATAATTGTTGGCTAATTATTTAAGCATGAATCAAGAGAATATTCAAGTTAATTATGTAAAAACCCCTTGATTAAATGATTAGTGGCTAAATTAGCATAAAATATACTCCCTCCGTCCCTAATTATAGGAGCAATTTAACCGATTTTGGGAGAATTAAGGAGAGGAGTTAAATTAGTTAATTTACTCATTTTCCTAAAATGTCCTTATATAAATTGAAAATGACACAAGTTGCCCTAATTATAAGTGTTTCTAATTTGCCTTACGTTAGATATCCATGACATATTAGTTTATATATGTATATTAGTTGCTTTTTATATAGCCATGTGTATACATATATGTGTGTGTATATATGTGTATACATATAGATCTATCTACATACATAGAGACACACACTCATATATCTACACACACACATACATACATACATACACACACACACACACACATATATGTTTATATGTGTGTGTGTGTGTTTACATATATATCTACACATATATATATTGACACACATAAACACAAATCTACATATATATGTAAACACAAATATATATAATGCTCCTAATAATAAGTATAAATAGGGGTATTATAGGAAAAAATTGACAAAATTTAAAACTTGCTCTTATAATTAGGACCAAAACCAACTCCAAAATTTGCTCCTATAATTAGGGACGGAGGGAGTACTTGCTAACTAATCAAGAAAGATTAAGAAAAATGAATGAGATTAAGTGTATGAAAATCCCTAATCCTAAAAGATTACTAATCATGTGATTAAGGTACTAATTAAGCTTTCTAATTAAATTGGACAAATTGAAACATTAATCAATGGTTAAGATTGAATCTTGGAAATCAAAATCAAAGGTCTAGGATTATTCTAGTAATTTTTTAAAGCCTAAATCCATGTTATTTGAAGTGGACCAATGAGAGAATTTTGGGAAAATAAATATAAGATAATTAGAATAATATAAATTAATTAAAACAGAAAAATAAAATAAAATAAAATAAGTGGCAGCCAAAATTGTGGACCAAAGGGGATGAAAAAAATGTTGCAAAAAAATATCTAGATATTATGTGTGAAATATTAATATAAAAATGAGATATTTTATGAAAAAACAAATAGGATAAATGACCACCGATAGAAATTAAATCCTATCTAGAAAACCATGAACTAGGTTTCTAAGATCAGGACATATTATAAACCAATGTATTTTTATCTCGGAGTGAGCTATCTCTGAAATCATTTCCGTAACCGGCGGAATAAAGGTGAAACAGATATTTTGTGAAAAAGAGGCAGATGAGGAAATGAGAACCAATGGAAATCAAATTCTAACCCAAAATCCATGAATTAGGTGGAGAACAACTGGACATATTATGAATCAGTGGATTTTTGTGCCGAAGTTGATGTTACCCGAAGTGATTTCCGTAACCGAAGACGGTTATCCGAAAATCTTCAGCAGAATAGGAAATACCCTGAATGGAATCAAAAATTTAGTTAACCCAAATATTTATAAAGAGGAAGAATAGATCTTCAAGCCTACATTCTTGGATTTTTGAGATTTTCTAAGATTACGCGATTAGGACACCGAACAGATAACTTTATCGGATGAAACCCCATAAAGGAAGGCATGACATCATATTTGATGATGTCATTTTTGCCAAAACGCAAGGGGGAGGTCGGCATCCATGAATCAAGGTCCAAGATGGTGCCATTCCATAAACCCTAGATCTAAAGGTCCAAAATCAAGATGAAAAAGCATGAATAGTGTCTTGAATTTGCCTATAAATAGCTTGGACCTCCAAGCATAATTCTTCACACCAAATAGCTTGCCTAGTTCAAAAATTTGTAGAAGGAAGAGAGGAGGAAGAGCTTGGAGAAATTTGAAGCAAAGCCCTGGGTAAGTTCTTCGGTCCTTAAGCTGTAGTTGTTCTTTCGGTAGTTATAGTAGAAATGCTAGTTTAGTCTTTGATCTTCCAAATTAGTTTAGATATCATGTTTTAGGGATAAATATGATATTAATTTCAAAAATATGTTGGAGAAAGAGATATGTCAAAATTTTGGAAGATTAGAGTCAAAGTAGCGAAGCTCTGGCGAAATTTCGCCGATTAGTCAAACTAGGGGCAAAATGGTAATTTGTACCTAAAATGCCTGTTATGATGTTGATCACTGATAAATGTGATATTATCATGATAGGATATCTGTGATCAAGTACCGTTGTTGTACCGCTGTCGTACCGCTGTCAAACGTGCTGTTTTCGGTCAGAAGTACCGTTTTCCGTCAAACGTACCAGAATACCGTCAACGAAGGTACGGACGCGTACTGTAACCCTAACTCGTGTTGCTCATATACATATATGTGATAGATACGTTCATAGACTGAGGCTCTGTTTAGGGTCGTCATTTATACATACAGCTTTACACGGGTTATAGTCATAATAATGCCGTTATGTTTTCTAGCGCTGAGGACATGTGTTGTGATCGTGGCACTGGGTATGTGCAGACTTTTGTTGTTGGACTTTACATACTGCTCTATGCTTATGTTCTGTCTTTGTTTTGATCATGCATCTGCTCTGTGCTTATGTAGTGATATGCTGCTGTTATGTTATGAATATCTGTTGTCCATATACTGTTTTATTTAAGCATAAGGTTAACCGTTACCTGAGATCCAAATGGGAATTGGATCTCAGCTGTAGCTTCAGGGTCGGGAGGACCGAGAATTGGAGACAGGGGGAAGCAGCACGACTAGACCGCTGGCCAGAGATTTCTTTACCGTTTATGTATTTACTTTTAAACACTAGGATGACTGTATCATTACTATTACACTATGGTTAATGTTTTATTATGGTTCAGTTACTCACTCGCTCCAATGCTCTACTTTGATTGGAAAAAAAAAATCCGCTTTAAAAATGGGATGTTACACTTTTTATTTAGCAGAGACATATATGAAAACTAAAGCTACGCTCCTAATGGCGTTACACTCACCTTGGTCAACACTTGCATGCGACGTTCAGATCTTCATCTGCCTTCAACGTCTCTTGTTCTCTCTCTCAGCGTTCTCACACTCTGTATTCTTCAAAACAAAAGAGAAAGAAAATGAGGACTGGCCGAACCTCCTTCCTCTTCTTCTTCCTTCAACACTCTTTCACTCTCGACTCCTCTGTTGCTTTCCGACCCACTCTCTCGTCTCACACTCTCACACTCTCAGGCTCATCTTAGGAGCGTCGAAATGAGGAAATGAGAATGAGGACTCTCAGACTCTCCCTCCCAGCGCGTTTCTGTTTCTTGCTCTGTTTTTTCTGGGTTTAAACAGAGCACACACACTAACACTCTCTTCTTCTCTTTTCTGAATAAATGAGAACAAATGGAGGAAATATAAAGACCTAGAGGGCCTGGTTCGAGGAAGAAAAAGCCAACGGTTTAAAGTGTTGAGATCGATAGGCATGGAATTGTCACTGTTGTGGGTGATACAAGAAATAAGGAGTCGCTAGTCTCACGCTGCTATTGCATTGAAAGAGATACTGTGATCCTTGGCAAGCTGATAACGTCAGCTACTTCTTTCCATGATTTTCCTCTGCTATTTTCCATAATTGGTGCTGCTATATATATCTTCCTACTGCTTTTGCGTTTGAATGGGAGAGATAACTTAATAGGTGAATGAATATTAAAGGGGGATAGATGTATTTGTATATATTGTTGTCAGATACCTGATCACGTGCTGGGCTAATGAATGGGAAAGTGTATTTGTATAAAACAATTTGATTAAAATGGATAGGTGCTAGGCTAACTTAAATTTGATCAATGTAATTATTGGAAAAATAAATAAATCATTAATCACCATATAAGGATTTTCCTTTTCCCAATTAATTCCTTTAAGCCATTAAATATAAATTCTAAAATTTTGAGGCCTGTATTATTCCTTAACTTAATTTATTCTTTTCCCAAAATAAATTAAGAAAAAAAAAATAAGCCTCAATTTCCAATAATTAATCCCATAATTCTTTTAAACCAAAATCACATAATTAATCTCCATAAAATATCCAAATTTCAAATCCTAAAATTTGGGAGATGTTACATTTTTCCCCCCGTTAATTTAAATTTCGACCCCGAAATTTGCTATACATATTGCAAACTCTGAGCTATAAATTCCAGGTAATTCTCATTCATGCTTTCCTCAGTTTCCCATGTTGCTTCTCTAGGAGATAATCCCTTCCAGACCACTTTTACAAATGGGATACTCTTGCACCGAAGCTGCTTTTCCAGGTGGTCAATGATCTGTACCGGCTCAACCACGAAAGTATTATCATATCGGAGTTCAACATCTTCATACTCTATGACATGCCTAGAGTCCGGTTGATACTTTTTCAGCTAAGAAACATGGAATACATCATGAAGTTTACCCATGTTTGGGGAGGTAGGGCTATCTGGTAGGCTATTGGTCCACGCTTCGCCAATACTTCAAATGGTCCAACATATCGAGGACTTAACTTTTTCCTCTTTAACGTTCTACCAACCCTTGTAATTCGAGATATCTTCAGAAAAACGTGATCTCCTACTTCAAACAAAAGAGGTCTTCTCTTTTTATCTGCATAGCTTTTTTTTTCTGCTTTATGCTGCTAGGAGCCTCTTTTTGATTAGATCAATGCGTTCGGAGGATTTGTCAACTATATGTCGCCCAAGTAGCCTCCTCTCGGCCAACTCTGTCCAGCAGATGGGTGATTGACATTTTTTTGCCATATAACGCTTCAAATGGACCCATCTGGATGCTCGAATGATAGTTGTTATTATATGCAAACTCTGCTAATGGGAGATATTGATCCCAATTTCCTTTGAAGTCTAGTACACACGCTCTCAACATATTTTCTAGAGCTTTTTTATTTTGATTGATAAGGTTTCTTTGATAGAAGGGTTAAAGGGCCAATATCTACCTTACAAGTTACGAGTAATAATTAAATGATATGATTAAGTAGATATTAGTGAAGGTTAAAAAATGATGATTTTGGCGGGAGTGATTTTGGTGGGGAAAAAAATTAAATCGCTTTCAAGGGTAATTTAGTATTTCAAGATTTATATTTTGGTCATTCTAAATAATTACAATTTTTACGGTAATTGGTCAAAAAATATTAACACATTATAATATTTCAATTTTTGATACAATACAGTAATGTTTTATTTTTGTTATGTGAGCCTACACAACTAGTTCTAATAAGATAAAAAAAATGCGTATAATTTTTTATTTTGATTGATAAGGTTTCTTTGATGGAGCTTTTTTTTTTTCTTGGTTCACATATAAATCAAGAAAAAAACTTAATGATATATAAGGGCTAGAAGGCCAAATATCTATGTTACCAATAATAGTTAAATTATATAATGATAAGATATGAAATGCATTTAATTTTTATTGTGTTTGATAAAGTTCCTTTGATAGAGCTTTTTTTTTCCTGATTTTTATAAAATTATGTAAATCAAGAAAAAAAAATCTCAATGATATAAAAGGGTTAAAGGGCCAATATCTACCTTGTTACGAGTAATAATTAAATGATATGATTAAGTAGATATTGGTGAAGGTTAAAAAATGATGATTTTGGAGGGAGTGATTTTGGTGGGGAAAAAAATTAAATCACTTTCAAGGGTAATTTAGTATTTCAAGCTTTATATTTTGGTAATTGGTCATTCTAAATAATTACAATTTTTACGGTCATTCCTAATAAATATTATTCTCTATAGGTCCTCCTATCTAATTCTCCCTAAGATAAATTTAAAGCTATATATAGTTAATTATTCTCAATCTATTTAAATTTATTTATACCTTGACCGAATTCAAGTTCAAATTATAAACTTCACTTCTTATTCCATAATTTTTCATTAACTATTAGTGACATTTCTTTAAACTTGGTTATTCTAGTTTTTACATTTAAAATTTTTCCTTGAATTTGTTGGCAAAACAAAAACGAAATCAAAGAGTTTAATTGCCTAAGATTGCAAAGCAGACATAACTGATGGATTTTCCAGAAATAGCTTCAAGACACGTTTGATTCTATCTCTTAGGCATACTTGAAATCAATATGTAAGATATCGCAACAGTAAGTCTATAATTAGCCCAAGGCCATGCCTATAAATACTGATAAGCACAAATGGAAATAATCATACAAGAGTTGGATTATTTCACGAAATGTCAGCACCCAAAGCTTGTGCTCTTTTTCTCGTACTATTAGCCGTTGTTTCTCAATGTAATGCCCTCAATGGAACCCTGCATGTAGATGTTGGCTCTGGAAGGCCTATTCCTGAAAATTTCTTTGGTGTATTTTTTGAGGTGAATATGCGATGCAATATTTAATGTTTTGTTTGTTTATGTGTCATGCATATGGTTAACTGTTTGTTTTGCAGGAGATTAATCATGCAGGGTCTGGAGGATTATGGGCAGAACTTGTAAATAATAGAGGTGATTAATTATTCAAAAAGAATACTTCCTATATATGCAAGTTTCTTTGCTTCCAAATACCATAATAGGATAATCAATCTTGATGAATTTTTACTAATGTGTTAAGGTTTTGAAGCTGGGGGTACAATGGTCCCTACAAGTATTTTTCCGTGGACAATTATTGGAGATGATTCCACTATACAAGTCACTACTGAACTTGCTTCTAGCTTTCGTCGCAATAAGGTTGCTGTGAAATTGAACGTCCTTTGTCATTCTCCAGAGAAATGCCCTCAAGGTGTTGGTCTCTCTAACCCTGGGTTTTGGGGCATGGTATGTATATATAGTCTTAACTTTTCATTTTATATTACTCATGATAGATTGCACTATGTTAACTCTAAATATATGAGTCTTATTCCTGTAGAATATTGAGCAAGGGAAGGAATACAAAGTGGTATTCTTTGTTCGTTCATCAACCTCAATTGATTTGAAAGTTTCCTTCATGGGAGCGAATGGGGTGGAATTGGCTTCTAATAACATCAGGTTATTAATTAGGATCATCTCGCCTATAAGGATTTCTATTTTCCTTATATTTATTGTTGATTAAGTAATTAAACATTAAAACTATATATAATGAATAATTTATATATGTAGGGCTTCTGAAAAACTTGTTTCAAAGTGGACGAGGATGGAAACTACTCTTGAAGCCAAGGCGTCAGACTTCAATTCCAGCCTCCAAATTACAACAACTCAGAAAGGAGTGATTTGGTTGGACCAAATTTCAGCTATGCCCATGGATACTTACAAGGTCTGTAAATATGGAGTAACCATCTTTAACTATATAAATAGGGAAGTTTCTGCATGAGAAAAGATCTTTTAGGGAAAGAAGGGCATTCGTCACCTTTACGGGCCACGTAGGGATACAAATGGGGCCTAGTTTCTTTTTTTCCCATCTCTAATTTAATGCATGCTTCAAGAGACCTTGGTTCTTTATACTCTTTTCTTTTACTTGGTATTACTTGGGTTACATTTCCTTTTCACATTAGGGACATGGATTTCGGAAGGACCTTTATCAAATGGTAGCCGACTTGAAACCAAAATTTCTTCGGTTCCCAGGTATAAACATGTAGTATGGTATATATCAATAGGAATCTTGAAAATAATTATTCATTGATCTCCTAACGACACAGTGGTCCATTAAATTGTCTCAGGTGGTACTTATGTTGAAGGAGATCATTTGAGAAATGCATATAGGTGGAAGGATACCGTCGGACCATGGGAGCAAAGACCGGGTCATTTTAATGATATATGGAACTATTGGACTGATGATGGTATTGGTTTTCTAGAGTGTCTCCAAGTATGTACTTTTCAATTAGTGTTACATTGCTGAATTTAATTTGTTCATAGACACACGTGTTGATATATTCTCACACTTTGTTATATTTGAGTAGCTCGCAGAAGACCTCGGTGCATTTCCAGTATGGGTATTTAATGCTGGTATTAGCCGCCATGACGAAATCAATACAACTGACATATGGCCTTTCGTACAAGTATACTTTGCCTTGAAAAGCTCCTAAGAATTTTTTAAGTTGATCGTTATTCTTTTTCTTGTCAGAATAATGGTGTTTTGTATCAATGTTTGCAGGAAGCTCTCGATGGGATTGAGTTTGCAAGAGGTCCTCTCAAATCAAAGTGGGGCAAGATAAGAGCATCCTTGGGACACCCCGAACCCTTTGATCTGCGATATGTTGCTATAGGGAATGAGGATTGTCCGTTGCCTAACTACCTAGGAAACTACTTAAAGTTCTATAATGCCATAAAGCATTACTATCCTGATATTAAAATCATATCAAATTGCGATGCTACTACTTCTCCCTTAGATCATCCAGCGGACATTTTTGATTTCCATGTTTATACAAGTTCGAGGGGTATCTTCTCAATGTATAACAAATTTGATTCTTTGAATCGTTCTGGTCCAAAAGCTTTTATAAGCGAGTACGCTGTTTGGAAACAAGATGCTGGATTTGGATCCCTCTTGTCTGCATTGGGTGAAGCCGGATTCCTCATGGGATTGGAAAAGAACAGGTTCATATGGGTCTCTTAATTATGAAACTTTCATGTTTAATTATTTTTGTTAGGTTACAAATTACTTGGTTTGTTCATATACTGACGAATATTCTTTCCTGTTATGATGCAGTGACGTGGTCGAAATGGTATCTTATGCCCCACTTTTTGTAAATATAAATGACAAAAAGTAATAAGTTTAATCATTTTCTTCCGTGCTTATCCATATTTATTTGTATAATACAAAATTGAGATTGTCGTATTTTTTGTGGATATATAGGTGGGTACCAGATGCCATTGTATTTGACTCAAATCGAAGTTATGGAATTCCCAGTTATTGGTTGCAACAGCTATTCTCTCAATCAAGTGGAGCTACATATCTTAACTCAACGCTTCAAGCCCCATCTTCAATTGTTGCAACATCAATTGTTTGGGAAAATCCGGAGAGTAAAAAGAGTTATTTGAGAATCAAGGTAAGATATGGATGACCGATTTTTGACTTAACTGATGACGGAGAACGCTACTCATTTGAAATTCCAAATATTTCTGCAGGTTGTCAATTTTAATGACAAGGAAGCAACTCTTGATATTACAATTAATGGCCTAAACTCAAATGCAAATCTTTCTGGATCGACATTTACATTGCTCACGTCTGCCAACGTCATGGATGAGAATTCCTTTGAGGATCCCAAGAAGGTATAACTGGTGACATTTTAAATATTATTCCAGCGTTGACGTAAGAAAATCCTTAATACCAATCAATCTTAAGTAAAAATAATCAAAACCACAAAGTTGCTGTGAAATGCTCATTCCAAAATTTTCCTCTTACAATTAATTTTGTGTGTCATATGTGTAGGTTGTACCAAAAGTGAGCCAACTTGAGAATCCTCGCTCAAATATGTCAGTTGTACTCCCTCCCAACTCAATCGTCTCACTTGAATTTCCAAAATGAATCGCATGTGCTGTTTGAAGGCATATTGAACTTGCTCTCCTGGATTATCTATGTACAAAAATCTAAGAAATAATGTGAGATAATATATACCATTTTGGTTTGTGTATGTATTTATTTGTTTACATGATCCGTAGTTTTCATATGTAAGACATTATTCAAGCAATAAATTTCTAAGTTATTATACTAAATCTTTATAAAATTTCGTCATTTTATTTCAAATGCTTAAAACCCATTCCATTCCCAAACAAATTAAAGTTATGAGATTTCCAAAGTCTATAATGAGGAGCATGTCATGAAAAAAACAAAATAAACTCAGAGCAAATTATGAATTATATGGGCTAAGTTGATAATTTAACCTTCTTATAATCAATTGTTACAAATGATGTTTTTAATATTTTGACTAATTGCGAACATAAAATTTGACCCAAATTTTCCTTTCTAACATCTATGTATTAAAACAAAAAAGCTAATTGATGATATATAGTATATGTTTGTGGTTGACATTTTTTTATGATGAATTAATTACAACACGTGACGAATTTAAACAAAGAGGCCAGACCCAAACCTTCGACTATATCTAATTGACTAAATAGGTCATGTCCATCTACTTAAACATGCCATGTAGGCCTACATTTTTATATCTTTATATTATATGAATATGAATAAAATAATGCATATTTTATAATGTTTATAAACATATATTTAGTCATTTATACATGTATAAATTATGCATTAATAAAAAATTGATTTTATTTCTTCATCATAAAACTACCATTTTAATTAAGAAATTAAAACAATAAACAACATAAATATTGATTTTCTATAGACAGTGTATGTAATATTTATACATATAGTATGATATAATTTAATTTAAATGTTAAGAATAGGAAATAGGTGCCAGATGACTGGCCTGTTTAAATTACGGCTTGACCTTGCTGCTAAACAAGAAAGAGCAAATTCAAACTTATAGCTGTCTGTTTATACAAAACTTTGAAAGTTGTGCTTCACATATTAAATCATTCAAGTATGTTGGAGATGCACCTGTGGGCAAGTGATGAATGCTCGAAGCATAAATTATACTAGTAGTTTATTTACTTGTAATAGTTGCTGAAAATTTTAACCGCAAAGAGTTTTCTCACTATGCTTTTATCTAGGTCCATATTAAATCATTTGAGAAAACTTTGTTTCAATGATAAAGTATCTGTTTTTAAATGGCTTAGAAATAAGGTGATTAAAGTTGAACATCTGTAATCACCTATAATGTCTTTGTCATCTACTCTTCGTTGGAATCACCAAAGCGACACTTGAATATGGCCCCATGCTTAAGATCACCACAAGCAAGGTTCAATCCACAATTTATGCTTTACATCATCTCTTTATTCTAATTGCTAGCTGTAAACAAAATTTGGGCCCCTAACTCCCCCTAGATGGTTCCCAACTGTAACTCAGAATTCTATCTTACGATGCTCATATGCGAATCTAAAGTCAAACATAAAATCAAGCCAAACATGACGATACAAAGAACGAAAGCTGCTTGAGTATAATTTTTGAGTTTTTGGACTTAAACATGTTTTCACTATAAAAGTCCAAAACTCGAGTTTGTCATTAATCAACTCGAGTTTTGTAACATCCCATTTTCAGAAGCAATATAAATTTTTTTTCATCAAACATCATTTCCAAAATCATCAGAGTAGAGCACCAGAGCGA
The DNA here is from genome assembly GCA_025563575.1 of Acacia pycnantha. Classification (NCBI taxonomy): domain Eukaryota; kingdom Viridiplantae; phylum Streptophyta; class Magnoliopsida; order Fabales; family Fabaceae; genus Acacia; species Acacia pycnantha. The sequence goes on along the minus strand of JAMWYP010000021.1, from coordinate 4,059,971 downwards.
TTGATCAGTAACTGATATATACATTCAAAAAAACCGTAAGTCTGGCGGATTACAGTAACGGAATATGATTCCGAGTGTTTTCAAAAGTACATAACAAAAGAAAGAAGTCTTCAGTTGGGTCCTCTATGCGGACTGCTTGCCTCTCTTCTCGGTCCTCGGTCCTCCGGAACCTGATGCTATGTCAAGAGCTGAGATCCGCACCCGATCTCAGGTAACGGTTAACCTCATGTTTACATACACAACATATGCATTACAGACATTCATATCACAAGTATCACATACAGCAAGCGCATCCCAACAGCACATAAGGCCCCCTGGCAGATGTGTAGCCCCTAGCAACGTATTTCTAACAGCACATAAAATGTGTGGCCCTTAGCAACGTATGACCCTTAGCTAACGTATGGCCCTTAGCAGACGTACCCCAATAGCACATAAAATGTGTGGCCCAGAGCAACGTATACATATCAACAGTACGCAACATACAGCAGAGTCATCATCCATCACACATAAACATACCAAAAACATATCACATATACGTATACAATAAACACCAGAGTTAGTGTTACAGTACGCGAACGTACCTTCGTTGACGAAATACGGAATTTCTGTCGGATTACGGCACGACAGTAGGTCAGAACGTAATCAGGGATATCCTATACGGACAATATCGCATTTATTAGAAATCAGTCATTATGACGGTCATTTTAGTCATAAATGACCATTTTACCCCTGACCCCATAATCGGCGGAATTTCGCCAGCACTTCGTTACATTGATCCTAATCTTCCAGAATTTCAACATAACTCCTACTCCAACATGATTTTCGAAATATATATCATATTCAACCTTAAAACATGATATCTAAACTAATTTGGAAGATTAAAGATCAAAATAACATTTCTACTATAACTACCGAATCGAAAACTAGAACTTAAGACTCGGTACCAAAAAACTTACTCAGAGCTTCGCTACAAATTTCTCCGGACTCCTTCCTCCTCCCTTCTCCTCCAAATGTTGAAATGAGCAAGAGCTCTTGGTGTGAAATTTGTGAAGAGAGGTTCCATCTATTTATAGGCAAAGTTGTGAGGGCATAATGGTCTTTTTCCAACTTTCATCTTCAATTTTAAACCACACATTAGAACCCTTAGCCAACAAGTCTTCCTCCTTCATTTTCATCCAAAAAACCGTCCCCCCCCCCTATGTCATTCTTCAAAAGATGATGTCACCTAGGTGATGTCATCTACTTGTTCCATAATCTTTCTACCGATAAGACCCCGGTTCGGTGTTCGAATCGCGTAATCTAGAAGAATCTTAGAAAACCGGCAACATAGCCCTGAAGATCTCTTCTTCCTCTTTCAAAGTACTAGGTTTAACTAAATTTTTAATCCTATTCAGGACATTCCGTTACCTGCCGAAGATTTTCGGACAAACGCCGTCGGTAACGGAAATCGCTTTGGGTAGCGTCAACTTCTGGACAAAAATTCACTGAATCATAATATGCCCAGTTGCTAGCAACCTAATTCATGGATTTTGAGTTAGGATTTATTTTCTATTGGTGGTCATTTATCCTACTTGCTTTTTCTCAAATATCTTTCTACTTTATGCATAACTTCTTCATTAAGTCTACTTTTAAATTTCCAACCAATTTTCTTTCTTTTTCCCCTCTTAATTTCGAATTAGATGGCCCCTTTTTGGCCAAGAATTTTTCTCATCCACTTGCTCAAATATCCATTGCTCCATGTGTTTCTATTGGCTCTTTGTTTATGTTGACTTTTCAACAACTTCTACACTAAATTTCCTACATTTTTCTTCTTCTTTTTCTCTCTCTCATTTTCGTTTTTGATGGGAAATTCTTGACAAAATATTGTTGCTTCCTACTTGCCAAAATATCATATAAACCAAGTGCTTTCATTGGCTAGTTAAAACCTTGACTATTCAACAACTTCTAAGCTAAGTCTTCTATTCCAAAATATCATGATCTTTTCTTCAATTTTTCTCTCTTCTTTGTCTCCCATTTTTTTCGAAAATATGTGGCATCTTTTGACAAAAGATGTTGCTTTAATATATCTTATATTATTCCATAGTAATTATCCCCTTGGTCCATAAACAATTACATGGATTTAGGATTTTCATCTAATCTCTTTCATTCCTCTTCATTCACAACTAAATAATTAGCCAATAATTATTTAATTAATCCCTTACTAATTGTTGACAATTTTCTTATTTAGAATTAATTATTATCTCATACACTTTTTACTGACATTGGTATTTTATGTCTCATGTAAAATATTAAAAATCATGGGGTCAATTATGGCCCCACAATACTTTTTGATTTTTGTCTCATTATTTTCCAAGGGAAATAATCCCAAAAATTCTCTAAATTAGAGACAACATACTTTCTAATTCTTAATAATTATTTCATTGCCTCTTTATAATATTTTCAGGGTATGTTATAACCCAAAAATATTTTAGGGACCTATTTGCAAATTATCTAACGTTTTAGGGACATTTTTGCACATTATCTAATCTCAAGGGAAATTATCCTAATAATAAGATAAATTCAATACAAGGTGTTTGTGACCTCATATTCACCTATTTTTAATAGGTATATTTTACTAATTTACGATATTTACCCTAAGTTGGATTTTAGGGTATTACAAGTTTTGCTCCATTACTCAAAGTATGTTTTAAAACTCAAAATACGACATTCTTCTCTGGAAGAAGCAAACTTGAGTTTGTATTTGGAAACTCGAGTTTCCCCTTTGAGCATAGTGACAAATTTCAGTTTGGATAAACAAACTCGAGTTTGTATCGCTGATTTTAAAAATCAAGTTGCTCGAATTTGTGAAATCTTCCTGTTTGATCTTAATACTTCTTATCAACACTCATTACTATTCCTTGCTATGTTTAATCAGTTTATTAATGAGTTTCAGATGTTTTAGAGAATATTAAATGAAGATTTAGACAAAAGCAAAAAGTGATGTCAGCTCATTAAATGCAAAGTCCATAAAACTTGCATTCTTTTGGACAATCATTCTACACACGGTGCAAAGGGATTAATGTTTCCTTTCACATCCAGTAGCTGCTCTTCCAATAGATTAAAAGTCAAGAAGTCAACCATAAACTTATGTGCAAGAGTAGAGAGAAGAAGACCAAAGCTTCAACTAAACCATTCTTAATGTTGGCAACGGTCACATTGAAGATTACAACGGTTATTTAATGCACTCTTTGTATAAATAGAGTTGCATTCAATTCTTCTCAATAACCAATCTGCAGAAAATGAAAATCATTCAAGTTTCCAACTAGTCTTTGAGTTTTATTGTGTAAAGTATCTTTTGATACATTGTACTTCAGTGATTATCTTTATCCACTCTTAGAGAGAGTTCATTTATTGTAAATCATTCATTGTAAGAATCTCAAGTCAGTGGACTTGGAGATTGGGATATTGATTGCAACTTGTAAGGGGGAGTAAGTTCTGGTGAGAGAATTACTACTCTTGAGTTACATAGTGTGTAATCAATTGAGATAGTGAAAAATCCTAGAGAGTCTGGGGACTGGACGTAGGTCAAGAGGTTGGACCGAACCAGTATAAATTCCTTGTGTCTTGCTTCTCTTCTCTATCCTCTATCCAGCTTTGTTTTTAGTGTTTGAAAACAGAGCAATTCGCGAAGAATTTTATAATCCCCAATTCACCCCCCCTCTTGTTGATTAAGCTCCACTTTCACCCACCGCTCGACGGGAATTTCTTCAAGGCGTCCCTTGTGACTCATCCGAGGAATGTGTCAAAATTTAGACGTGACAATGAACTGTTTTTTTTAATCTATGATAAATATCTTATGAAATGTTTTGTTGTTTTCTATCGTGGATAGTTTGTAAAGCATGATGTTTCCTTTCCTAGCCATCATAGTGCATGATGGTTGCTAGGATTTCTCTTTTCTATCATGGTTAGTTGATCAAACTATTAAATGTTATTTTATAACTTTGATAGTACCCATCGCATGCTAACAACTTAATTAGAAAACTATATACAATATCCAAAGACCACAAAGTTGCTATGAAATGCTCATTCCAAAATTTTTCTCTCACAATTAATTTTGTGTGTCATGCGTAGGTTGTACCAAGAGTGAGCCAACTTGAGAATCCTCGCTCAAATATGTCAGTTGTAACGCCCGTCCTTTTGACGCCCTTATTTATCAGTTATAGCGCACATGCATTGAAATAATTTGGACGACTTAATTGCGGAATAAAACTTTAACAAAATAACTTAGTTCGAAAACATGAGGAAGAATTTTTCGTGATTTGGATCCATCCCATAGTGGGATGTTAATACATTATTTCATAATAGACAAATGATAAACGATAAAATACAATCCAACTACCTATATTTTTCCAAAAGGTTCCTAACCCTTACAGTTGCATCTTTCCTCTTGATCCCGATCCACCACCTATCTCTTTCATGCGATCTGGAGTTCAAATGAATGAACCCCAAGGGTAACAATTAATCTCATATGCAGGTATGAAATATAAATCACAGTATAACACATGTATAACCATAGAGTAATTCACAATAAACAAGTCTCACTGTTAACCGCAGCTAACAGCCAAGGATCGCAGCCTTTTGGAACACGTAGCTCCATTTTAGGACACGCAGCCCCAATCCATAGCTAGGATACATACATGCAAATTATCTAGCAACCATGATCAGTCATACATGAATACATACATACAAGCTAACGAGATAACAGTTACCCACCTCAAACTTGAATCCTTAATTCGTCTGAAGGTGCTGGGATCAATAGAGGTGTCAAGGTATGCCTATAAATGTTTATCATTGTCATTAGTCACTTCTAGCGTCGTAAAGTAACTAACTACGCGAATTAGTTTTAGAGGATTAAAAATAGTAATTAATCCCTAAAAATTCCCTTAATATGATTCTCCTTTTTTAATAAATAATAATACCATTTATTATTATTTATTACTTATTCCCTTCCTAATAATAATAATATTTATTTTATTATTATTATTATTTTACTATTTATTATTATTTTTCTACAATTAATTTAAACTCTCAGAAGATATCCTAACTCTTCAAATTAGGGATTTAATAAATGCTTATGCTTCACTATGTATATATATTATTTTGTAAATAATATTACATGTGAAATAATATAGGACTTAGTTAGATTAGATCCTATTATATATATAGGAGTTAATAAATACTACAACTTAAAAATACATTTTATTATGATACATATATATATAGATATATAAAAACAATCTTTTATATATATATATATATATATCCACATAATCTCAACCAACAGGAAAGATAATGTTTTCCTTTCTTTTCTTTTTATATGTATCGTTTATGTGTATATATAGGGGCGGACCCACATCAGTGCCAATGTGGGCAAGTGAACACACAAAATATATATAATTTGAAAGAAATTTTTATCAATATGTATAGATAGTACAAATGGTTAAAACTCTAATTCCTCCTCTCAAGGTCCACGGTTCGAATCCTTTGACCCTCTTTTTTCCCTTTCCATTGCCCTCTCTCGTCTTTCTTTTCCCCCAAATTTCTGTCGCCGTCGCTCAAAGCTGCCAAAGGTTCGTCTCTTCTATTCTTGCCATTTTCTTCTTTGCTTCAACCCCCTCATCTTATTTCTTCCGTGCTTTGTTGTTTCTAATATACAGGCAAGTGCAAGGCGAAGGGAGTTCGCCACTGTTTCTGTCATGGGTATTTGCTTGAGCGCCCAAATTAAAGCAGAGCTGATGCAACACAGGTATTCCATCTATTGAATGCTTTATATTTGTAAATCCATCTCTGCTCTGCGGCTTCACTTTGGACAAGGGACGAAATCGGGCTAATGAGTTAATCATACAGTTATTCATTCACACAAACAATGTAAGCAATATTGCGAAATAGAAGAAAATGCTTGGCTCTTTCAAACAAGAAAATAGCTGAATCTATTTCCCTAATTAAATCCTAGTAAGGAGCCTTTATTGGGACCCCGATTTGCAACTTTGGTGGTCTCTCCGTTGTGTTACCTGGCCATATCGGGTCCCTAAGTGCAAATATTAGTTTCAATCACAAAACAAGAAAAGCATTCCTCTACTGGGTTTCGGATAACTGAGGGAAGCAGGTGTTTTAGAAAGTGAAAATTTTTCATATGGGGAATTTGTGTGGAAGTCTAAAAATATGCTGAATTCTAAAAAAAGGAGATATTATTTATGATGATGATGTGTTCTTCGACTCAGTAGATTATCTGTTACCTCAAGAACTTTCTGATTTAGGTTCAAACGAGTTGGATTATGAGATTTGGGTGAATGAACCTCAAAGTGTGAAGGAAAGACGACGATGTTTTCTTGAGGGAATGGGTTTTTCTGGTTTATCAGATATGTCTTCAAAAACATCCCTGGAAGTGTCCCTTAGTTTGTATTTACCAGCTGGTTCCCGCTTACAACATGCTTTTGAAGTCCTGTTTGGTGCACCTTGGGCATTCATTTAAGATGCTTACTTTTTTCGGTTAACAGAGGACTGATCAAAATCAGTAAAGAGATCAGAACTAACTAATCAGTAAGATGCTTACTTTATCTATTCTAATATCATATACCTAATTATATGGGATAAGGAATCAGATTAGATCTATTTCCATTATATTTCTATATTACTATATTTTATTAGGGCTTCCAAAACGCTATATATTCCCAACTAGCTAATGTTCATACAGAAAGCACTACGACTCGTTTGTTTCAATTTTATTCATGGAAGCTTGAAAATTATGTATGGTAAAATGCCTTATGATTTAAATGAGACTGTGATTTTTATCGTTCAACTACTAGGCCACGGTGTTGAGTAACTTTTATTGCTTTGGAAGTATTATTTAGTTCTATTTGTTGTCTAATCTCCTGGAATTCTCCATTGTTTGGAACTTTACCAACTGATCAATGTATTTTGCAGCTTAGCAACTTCAAAATTGTTTTGAGGGAGTTCTTTATTGCAAGCCACACTTTGACAAACTTTTTTAAAGAACTGGTAGTCTTGACAAAAGCTTCGAAAGTAACAAAGCTTTCTTTAAATTTCATTGCTCTACATTAGCTTCATTGATTAGCTTTACTTAAATTGCTTTGGAGTTGGAAATCATAGCTTCAGTTGCTTAGTGCCTCTGTATGAAAAAAGATACAATCTTATAGGTTTCGATAGAGGAAGCATTGAGATGAGCTAGCTTATAGGTTGCAACATGTTCCCTAATCTTGTCAACCTTTTTTTCTTCCAGAAAATGTCAACGATACAATCTTATTTCAAACGTCTAAAACCCACAAATACAGAACCCGAATCTCAAAGTGAGCAACTTTCAAATAGTATTTCAATTCCAACTGTCCAAGAATCCTCCCAACCACCACAAGCATCTCAATTTCAAAGTTTTCAATCACCGCCTCAAGCAAAAGTTAATATAGAAAATCTTGAAGCGGATCTGGGAAAAAGACCTTCAATTTACTCAATGACATCAAATCCTATAGAAAGAGAGGATATTCGTAGAGCTTATTTGTACAAGGGGCCAACTCAACTAATTCTTAAACCATTCCCTCAAACGGATGTGTATGGAAAATGCGTAGATTCAATCCTAAGTGGTATGAAGAATTTGGTTCCTGGTTGGAGTATAGTGTATCAAAAGATGCATATTTTGCTTATAATGTTATCTACTTGATATGGAGGTTGGAGGTAGTGGTTCTGTTGGGATCCGTACATGCAGCGGAAGGAATATCATCCATTAAAATTTTACGAATCCCAAAGAGAATCTATCAACGGCGTTTAGATCAAGGTTAGTTAGAGAAACCGTACCTATACGAGCTGGTATGCGTCCTTTCTCGAATACGTGGGCTAACACCTTCTTGTTCGACCTTTGCAAACACGTGGGCTAACACCTTCTTGTTCGACCTTTGCAAACATGTGGGCTAACACCTTCTTGCTCGATCAATCTCTAGGAGCCGACTCTACGAATCCACTCCCTCTACCGGTATCCACACCGAACAGCTCTCCAACACGTATGGCAGCGTGCTAGCGCGCCTTCTTACTTTGTGTCTCTCGTTTTTCTCATACTCAAGGATATCATGTCGTACTTTGATATATTCGTGGTCTGTTTTATAGTTACTAGGAAACATGATAATGACTATCTCCATGTCATGTGTAGATTAGTTCGACTTGAGAGGTGTAAGTCATCACGCTGTCATGCTGCAGCTAGACATATCCCGATCCTTACCTATTGGTACCACTATAAAAACTACTTGAACTTGGGATAACCAATTTCTTGGTGATCTAATCAACTTCTCTCTCAATTTATGAAAACTTGCCTCACAGTCCTTGCTCCTGATCGTCATTGTTCTTTGTGTTTCTCTTCCGATGTCTGAACAGATGAGGACATCGTCAAACAGCGCCTCTATTACCCTATCTCTTCGGTTGAGAGGAAATTTTGTTCCGGTGTTCTAAGAACATGGTAGGTGCATTTAGTTTGGAAGATATCACAAGAGATTTCAAAAGGTTCGTTTTTAGTCTTGGAAACTATCTTCAGAACCATGCTAGTATTGACTTGTAGCTGGGGGTATTCCGACTGCAAGTTGATCTAAGACATAGGAATGTGGTATGTGGGTAGATCATCGATCTTAGTAAGTGGTGTTCGTTTTTTTTTATAGTGACTTTGTCCAAATGACGGTAACGGATACAGAGTCGCAAGCTTTTGTTTTTCTTTTAAGAGAATCACTGGAAATTTCTAAGGTGATACGCTGGGTTAAATTAGACCCTTTTCTCTGATAGTTCTTCAAGTTGCTTTTTCAGCTCTTCAGTCATCTCCTGCAACTCCCTTTGACTGATTTTGTTGATTCTTTCCATCCAACAACGGGTATGGGGAAAATGATGAAGAGTGGATTTGATCCAGTCTTCCGGAGGGTACAAAAATATGTAATGGCTAGAAATCCTCAACATGGGTCAAATACCGCATGTCTTTATCTTTGTCGATCTCAGAGTTTCGTCCGGTGTGGCCAAGCTTCACATACAAGCTCTGCGCTAGGATAGAATTTCCGTTCAGGACAAGCTGGAGATTTTCAGAGTTATTTGATACGGGTATCGGCCTAACTTCGGGCGGCGGATACGCTGGTTCTGGGTTCAATCCTAATCCCACCAACTCGGGAACCACACGCGCTGGGTTCAATACTAACCCTACTAACTCGGGAACTACAGACATACGCGCTGGGTTCAATGCTAACCCTACTAACCCGGGAACTACAGTCATACGTGCTGGTACATCTTCTTTGGCCGGAGGGAACATCATTCATGTCCCTTTTTAGAACATAACACCAGAGTTATCTCAGTACTCATTTTCAAAATATGTTCTTTTATAGAAAGGCGTTGAACCTAACTCCGTTACTCAAACCTATTGGCCAGGTAGGTGTCTATCATGGGAAGTCTCACCGAGTTCACGGCGACTGAATGACTTACCCACATAGACTAGCCCTTCCTTCGGCACCAACGGTTTGTTTATAACATAGTTAGAGTCATGCCAAGTAAAATGATCTGATGCCAGGAAAAACGCTCTGATACCAAAATGTAACACCCCGATTTTCACAACTGTTTTTATAGCGTTTTGATCAGAGTTTTGAGCGGCAAATTTTTTTTTTATAATAAGGAGTAACTGGATAACATTGATAACAGTGTATCTAGTTGTTCATAAGGCCATACATTCCTCCGAGTGTTTACATCTAACGTAAGTACAACAAAACTAAAGCGTCTTCATCTGATCTTCATGCTAGCTCCCTACCTTTGTCCTCGATCTACGTGGCCTGCTTGCTTCTCTCCTCGACCCTCGGTCCTCCGGACCCTGAAGCTATAGCTGAGATCCAATTTAGCGCATTCGATCTCAGGTAACGGTTAACCTCATGCTTATAAACAGTATATGTACAACGGTATTCCTAGTCTTTACGATTGATCAAGCCGGTACAACAACATAAAGCGTAATAGTGATCTAAGTACGATTCCTTAATCACAGTGTGTCTAAGTACGGTTCCATAGGCACGGAGTATCTAAGTACGGTTCCATAGACACGGGGTATCTAAGTACGGTTCCATAGACACGGGGTATCTAAGTACGGTTCCATAGACACGGAGTATCTAAGTACGGTTCCATAGACACGGAGTATCTAAGTACGATTCCTTAGACACGGGGTATCTAAGTACGGTTCCATAGATACAGTGCATCTAGCACCGAACAGAATGGCCAGGTAAGTGTCTATCATGGGGGCCTCACCGACTTATACGCCGACTAAATGGCTAACCCACATAGACTAGACTTGCCTTCGGCACCAAACTATTCACACAACATATTATCACATATATGCATTCAATAATCATCAGAGCTAGTGTTACAGTACGTGAACGTACCTCCGTTGACGAACGTCGGCAATTCTGGCGGAAACGGCACGTTTTACGGAAAACAGCGAAACGTCCAACAACGGCTCGTCGGACAGCATAACGGCAGCAAATCTGAGTTTTCGATGTCCTATAAGAGTAATATCACTTTCATTAGTGATTTGACACAATAACTGGCATTTTAGGTAGAAATTACCATTTTGCCCCTATACCCCTAATTTGGCGGAATTTCGCCAGCACTTCGTTGCTTTGGCTCCGATTTTTTCCAAAATTTTGCCAGAACTTCGACGCCATCTTGATTTTCAAAAATAAATACTAAAATAGTCCTCCCATATGATATCCAATCATACTTGAAAATTTAAAGGCTATTCTAGCATTACAACCCCTATTTTTGAAAGAGCTATAAAAGCTTCAACTTTTCAGGTACTCGATCCCTACCAAGTTTTTTACCTCGTCAGGCATTTTTCAATGCAATGAGGCCTAAAAACAATAGTAGGAATCTCATTCCCTACTTACTAAAACTATCTAACAATTCTACTAACTACCGAACTAAAACTAAAAACTCGAACTTAAAAACTAAAGCCCGAAAGACTTACCCGTTGAAGACTTCTGCACAATTTTGCCCAGAGCTTCTCTCTCTACTTTCTCCCTCTAGGTTTGGCCAAGGAAGGAGTGAAATGGTGTGAAGATTATGAAGGGGAAGCATGCCTATTTATAGAAAAACCTAAGGATACAAATGGCATTTTCCAAATTGATTACAACCTTGGAAATTCAAACATGAAATGGTGTAAAATTCATGCCCATGGAAACATCTTGGCCGAAATTAGGGAGTGATGTGGCTTCTTTGGAGTGGTCCAAAAATGGTGACTTGGGTTGCTTTAAACCCGGTCTAATAGAATTTCCCCGATCGGTACCCGATTCGCGTGATTTCGGAGAACTTTCAAAATTCTGGATTTACAACTTTGAAGACATGTTCTCTCTTACTAGAAATGTCCAAGTTAACCTAAATTTTGATTCCATATAGGACTCCAACAGTCCAGTTGAAGTTTTCTCGAGAAACGTGTCCGATTATGTTCGATGTCGAAACGTATTTCTCGAATCATCAACTTCTTCAGAAAAATTCACTGATTCCAAATATGTTCATATAAATTCAAACTCATTCCTAGATGTTGAGTTAGAATTTATTTCCTTTATATCCAAAAATGTGCCTATCTGCATTTTTCCCTATTTCGTTTTATTAGGAAAAGCACAATCGACGTCGGAATTAACTTCCGGAAGAGGTCACTTGAAGGTAAAAACTCACTGAGCAATATTTTACCCTGACTTTGGAATTCCTATTCCTAGATCTCTAGATAGGATCCGTTTCCTAATTTCTAAATTACTATTCACATTTTTTTGCTTTAATTAATTATAATATTAAAATAATACCACTTGCATATATTTATTTTTCATTTCATTTTCATTTTTTTTCTCTTTTTTTTCTGCCCTTTTTTTTCGTTTTTTATTATTTTTTTATTATTTTTTTGATTAATTATTTAATTAATTATTTAAATTAATTAAATAATTATTTTTACAAAATTTTCCTATTGGTCCATTATTGCATTTAGGCTTAAAAATACCTAAACTCAACTATTTTTCTCCAAAATTTCCAATTAATTAGTAAATATACTTTTACTAATTTTCAACCATTTTCTACTAATTTTTGAGCTTTACATAATTATTTCTGAATTTCCTTTGCTTATGCTTAAGTAATTAGCCAATAATTTCCTAATTACTTTCTTATCAATAGTTGATAATTTTCTTACTTAGGATGCTTCATTACCTCATAACTTTAGTCCTGACATTTGTGTTTCCATGTCTCTTTCATTATATTAGAATTTGTGAGGGTATTTTGGTCATTTAACACTTTTTGAGCATTCTTATTCAATTTCTCCAAGTTCATAATTATTAAATTACCATAATTAGAGATAATATACTCTCTCAATTTTTATAATTATTTCCTTGCCTTTTAGGATTTTTCACAATTTTCCTAAGTATTTATGTCCCTTAGGGGCATTTCCGTCATTTGCACTTTGGCCCTTAGATTCTCTAATTTCCCAGAGATTTTCCTTTAGAAAATAAAATAATTATAACTTAATATTTGATATCCCATATTCACCTACTTTCTATAGGTATAATTTTACCAAATTATGATACGTATTTTTAGGGTATTACAATCTCAGGTCAAAGGGCGTTGTGACGCGGTTATACATGAGATAAGCTTATGACTAAATCCATGCAGCTTTCTCATAGTGGGTCAATCCAGCACCTTGTACTTTTACAAGTGCCTATGACTTTGATTCGTATCTCCATACTCATCAAGCCCCTAGGGCATAATTTCCAACAGGTTCGACGCAGGAAGCGTTTGTCGGTGTGGGGTTCAAAAATTGGCATAAGAAGGATAGATTCAAAGTTCATGTTGGAGATCATAAGAGTGCTCACAATAGATGTTATCAAGCTTGCCAAGATTTGATGAAGCAAAAGCAACATATTGATATTGCTCTTTCAAATATTTCTGAACAACAAAAAATTGATTATCGTATTCGGCTAAAAACTTCTTTAGATTGTGCTAGATTCCTACTACGCAATGCTATGTCTTTTCGGGGACATGATGAATCTGCAAGTTCAAATCAACAAGGTTTATTCCTTGAAATTCTAAAGTTTTATTCTACGCCAAATAAAGAGATGAGTGATGTGGTCTTACAAAATGCCCCCGATAATCACAAATTGACTTCACCAAAGATTCAGAAAGATCTTTCTCAAGCTTGTACTGATTTGACTGTTAAAAAATAATTAGTGATCTCGGTGATGATTAATTTTCCTTGCTAGTGGATGAAGCTGTGATGTTGCAATTAAAGAACAAATGGCAGTTGTACTTCGGTATGTAAACAAAAAAGGGTCAATTGTTGAACGTTTTATTGGCATAATTCATATTTCAGATACTACTGCACAGTCACTAAAAGCATCGATTGATGGGCTATTTTCTAAACTTGGTTTAAGTTTGTCTAAATGTCGCGGTCAAGGCTATGATGGTGCTAGTAATATGCGGGGTGAATTCAAAGGGCTTGAGAGTTTGATTTTGGCAGACAACACATCCGCATTCTACATTCATTGTTTTGCTCATCAGTTACAATTGGCTCTTGTGAAGGTTGCAAAACAACACAAGAAGATTCAAGAATTTTTTGACATGGTTCAAAAAATGGCTACTGTTGTTGGGGGTTCATGCAAGAGAAAGGAAATTCTTCAAATGAATCAGTATGAGCTAATAGTTGAAAGAATTGCTAGTGGTGAAATACCAACTGGAAAAGGTTTAAATCAAGAGACAACCTTAAAGCGACCTGGAGACACTCGCTGGGGTTCCCATTTTGGTATGGTTACAAGTGTTATCTCTTTATTTTCTCCAATAATTTCCTTGATGAAAATTATTGAAGATGAGCCGAAAAATGATGCTGCAAGAACTGATGCAGGTTGCATTTTGTATGCCATGGAGGATTTTGAATTTGCATTCTTGTTACATCTTATGAAATTGATCTTGGGGATTTCTCATGAGTTGTCACAAGCACTACAAAGAAAAGATCAAGACCTTTTAAATGCAATTGGTTTAGTGAAGGTAGTCAAGTCTCGTTTATAAGAGGTGAGAGATAATGGTTTTGATGAATTGCTTCAAGAAACGAACATTTTTGCCAATAAATATGATATTGACATTCCAAATATAAATGATGTTTATTGTCCTAAAGGGAGGTCGAGACGGAGATTGGAATCATTCACATTCTTCCACTACTTTAAGGTGGAGTTATTTAATACAGTGATAGATACTCAGGTTCAAGAGTTGAATGATCGATTTGATAATGTCTATACCAAGTTGCTTGAGTGTTTGAGTTGTCTTGATCCTCGTGATTCATTTGCTAATTTTAACAAAGAAAAGTTGATTGAGTTTGCTAGATTCTATCCTTTGGAGTTTGATGAGCTTGCAGATATTCCTTTTCTGTCTTCAAGTCTCGGTAATTTTATTGTTGATGTGAGGCCTGATTCTCATTTTGTCAATTTGCAAACAATTTCTGACCTTGCTTTGAAGATGGTTGAGAAGAGAAAGGATATTGTTTATCCACTGGTATATTTATTGATAAAGTTGGCACTCGTTCTACCGATAGCATTTGCTAGTGTTGAGCAGGTTTTTTCTACAATGACTATTGTTAAAGACAAGTTGCGCAATCGGATAAGTGATGATTGGTTTAACTCATGCATGCTAACTTATGTTGAACGTGATATATTTGATACGATTGATGATGAAGATATAATGCAATATTTTCAAAGAATGAAGAATCGAAGAATGGTTTTGTAATCGTTCTGATGTAAAGGTTAGTTGACTTTTGATTATTATTTTTCTATGTTAGTATGCTCCCTCAATACTATATGATGTTGTTAGTTGTGTAAAAAGTTATCAAAATTTAGGCTGTCCTTTGCACTTTGGTACTTTGTTGACTAAGCTTTTCCCAAGCTGATATTTAATTCCTTGGCTGCAGTTTTGAGCAGTTTTGTATTAATTACACAAATGAAAAGTTGCAGCAACACTTCAACCAGGTATGAGGTTAGTCTTGATTTTTGGTGAAACTATCACTGAGTTAATGCAATCGCTTGTCCCTCCTTCTATAATTTGATATAATTAGAATTTAGTCTGTTGGTAGGGGCAAATCTTATCTAGTGTTCCATATATTGATAGACCAGCTATGCAATAAAAAAAGTAAAGGTAAAAGTATTTTTCCCCTTAAAAAAAATTTTCGGGGGCAGCCCTCCAAACCCCATCACTAATTGTGCACCCACAAACCTAAAATCCTGAGTTCGCCAATGTGTATATATATAAGCAAGCCATGCCTATATATACATTCTACGTACAGCAAGTCTCTGAGTTTTAATACAAAACAGTAAAGCTTAGTCTCTTGGAGTTCATATATATATATAGTAAAGCATTAACTCTTTTATTTATATATGCAAGTCGTGTATGTTGAATGAAGGAGAGGAAAAACTTGCTTTGAATGAGAATAAGAAAGTTGCTGTCAAGTTCATGTTATATATATATATATGACAACAAAAGTTTTTACGGTTTGGCTTGATACGTGTAGCAACAAACCATCTATGTTTATATATATATATATATATATATATATATATATATATATATATATATATATATATCTGTGTGTGTGTGTGTGTGTGGTAGATATGTGCAACGTATATGTTCATATATATCTACCACATTATGACAGCAAGCTTTCTTTTTCTTTTTTTCAAATCTCCCTTCTTCTTTTTATATAGCATTATATATATGTATTGAACAGCAAACGCAAGCTAAGAAAAATGATCCCTGTTTCAGTTCTTTTTGTAATACCCGGATATTTGGTTATCTGGAATTTTATATTGAGATAAATAAATGGCTATTTCTGATAGGTGAATATATGGTCTCAGAGAGTATGTTGCACTTATCTTATTTCTAAGGAAAAATCTTTTGAAAATTAGGAAGAATAATATGCCAAAATTCCTAAAATACCCTTGTGGAACATCAAATAGCCTGAGGAAATTATAATAAATCTTAAGAGGCGGTAAAATAATTATTAAAAATTAGAGAGTATATTGTCTCTAATTTTGGTAATTTATTAAATTATAACCTTGGAAAAATTAAAGGGCAAAAATCAAAAAGTATTTTGAGGAGCAAAATGACCCCATGATTTTTAATATATTACATGAGACATAAAATACCAATGTAAGTAAAATAGTTGTGAGATAATAAGTAATCCTAAATAAGAAAATTATCAACAATTAGTAAATGATTAAATAAATAATTGTTGGCTAATTATTTAAGCATGAATCAAGAGAATATTCAAGTTAATTATGTAAAAACCCCTTGATTAAATGATTAGTGGCTAAATTAGCATAAAAAATACTTGCTAATTAATCAAGAAAGATTAAGAAAAATGAATGAGATTAAGTGTATGAAAATCCCTAATCCTAAAAGATTACTAATCATGTGATTAAGGTACTAATTAAGCTTTCTAATTAAATTGAACAAATTGAAACATTAATCAATGGTTAAGATTGAACCTCGGAAATCAAACTCAAAGGTCTAGGATGATTCTAGTAATTTTTAAAATCCTAAATCCATGTTATTTGAAGTGGACCAATGAGAGAATTTTGGGAAAATAAATATAAGATAATTAGAATAATATAAATTATTTAAAACAGAAAAAAAAATAAATAAAAAAAGTGGCAGCCGAAATTGTGGACCAAAGGGGATGAAAAAAATGTTGCAAAAAAATATCTAGATATTATGTGTGAAATATTAATATAAAAATGAGATATTTTATGAAAAAGCAAATAGGATAACTGACCACGATAGAAATTAAATCCTATCTAGAAAACCATGAACTAGGTTTCTAAGATCAGGACATATTATAAACCAGTGTATTTTTATCTCGAAGTGAGCTATCTCCGAAGTCATTTCCGTAACCGGCGGAATAAAGGTGAAACAAATATTTTGTGAAAAAGGGGCAGATGAGGAAATGAGAACCAATGGAAATTAAATTCTAACTCAAAATCCATGAATTAAGTGGAGAACAACTGGACATATTATGAATCAGTGGATTTTTGTGCCGAAGTTCATGTTACCCGAAGTGATTTCCATAACCGAAGACGGTTATCCGAAAATCTTCAGCAGAATAGGAAATACCCTAAATGGGATCAAAAATTTAGTTAACCAAAATATTTATAAAGAGGAAGAATAGATCTTCAAACCTACATTCTTGGATTTTTGAGATTTTCTAAGATTACGCGATTAGGACACCGAACAGGGAACTTTATCGGATGAAACCCCATAAAGGAAGGCATGACATCATATTTGATGATGTCATTTTTGCCAAAAAGCAAGGGGAGGTCGGCATCCATGAAAGGGTCAAGATGGTGCCATTCCATAAACCCTAGATCTAAAGGTCCAAAATCAAGATGAAAAAGCATGAATAGTGTCTTGAATTTGCCTATAAATAGCTTGGACCTCCAAGCATAATTCTTCACACCAAATAGCTTTCCTAGTTCAAAAATTTGGAGGAGGAAGAGAGGAGGAAGAGCTTGGAGAAAGTTGAAGCGAAGCCCTGGGTAAGTTCTTCGGTCCTTAAGCTTTAGTTGTTCTTTCGGTAGTTATAGTAGAAATGCTAGTTTAGTCTTTGATCATCCAAATTAGTTTACATATCATGTTTTAGGGATAAATATGATATTAATTTCAAAAATATGTTGGAGAAAGAGATATGTCAAAATTTTGGAAGATTAGAGTCAAAGTAGCGAAGCTCTGGCGAAATTTCACCGATTAGTCAAACTAGGGGCAAAATGGTAATTTGTACCTAAAATGCCTGTTATGACGTTGATCCCTGATAAATGTGATATTATCGTGATAGGATATCTGTGATCAAGTACCGTTGTTGTACCGCTGTCAAACGTGCTGTTTTCGGTCAGAAGTACCGTTTTCCGTCAAACGTACCAGAATACCGTCAACGAAGGTACGGACGCGTACTGTAACCCTAACTCTGTGCTGCTCATATACATATATGTGATAGATACGTTCATAGACTGAGGCTCTGTTTAGGGTCGTCATTTATACATACAGCTTTACACGGGTTATAGTCATAATAATGCCGTTATGTTTTCCTAGCGCTGAGGACACGTGTTGTGATCGTGGCACTGGGTATGTGCAGACTGTTGTTGTTGGACTTTACATACTGCTCTGTGCTTATGTTCTGTCTTTGTTTTGATCATGCATCTGCTCTGTGCTTATGTAGTGATATCTCTTTGTTATGTTATGAATATATGTTGTCCATATACTGTTTTATTTAAGCATAAGGTTAACCGTTACCTGAGATCCAAATGGGAATTGGATCTCAGCTGTAGCTTCTGGGTCGGGAGGACCGAGAATTGGAGACAGGGGGAAGCAGCACGACTAGACCGCTGGCCAGAGATTTCTTTACCGTTTATGTATTTACTTTTAAACACTAGGATGACTGTACCATTACTATTACACTATGGTTAATGTTTTATTATGGTTCAGTTACTCACTCACTCCAATGCTCTACTTTGATTGAAAAAAAAAAAATCCGCTTTAAAAATGGGATGCTACACTTTTTATTTAGCAAAGACATATATGAAAACTAAAGCTACGCTCCTAATGGCGTTACACTCACCTTGGTCAACACTTGCATGCGACGTTCAGATCTTCATCTGCCTTCAACGTCTCTCGTTCTCTCTCTCAGCGTTCTCACACTCAGTATTCTTCAAAACAAAAGAGAAAGAAAATGAGGACTGGCCGAACCTCCTTCCTCTTCTTCTACCTTCAACACTCTTTCACTCTCGACTCCTCTCACGCTCTCAGTCTCATCTTGAGAGCGTCGAAATGAGGAAATGAGAATGAGGACTCTCAGACTCTCCCTCCCAGTGCGTTTCTGTTTCTTGCTCTGTTTTTTCTGGGTTTAAACAGAGCACACACACTAACGCTCTCTTCTTCTCTTTTCTGAATAAATGAGAACAAATGGAGGAAATATAAAGACCTAGAGGGCCTGGTCCGAGGAAGAAAAAGCCAACGGTTTAAAGTGTTGAGATCGATAGGCATGGAATTGTCACTGTTGTGGCTGATACAAGAAACAAGGAGTCGCTGGTCTCACGCTACTATTGCATTGAAAGAGATACTGTGATCCTTGGCAAGCTGATAACGTCAGCTACTTCTTTCCATGATTTTCCTCTGCTATTTTCCATAATTGGTGCTGCTATATATATCTTCCTACTGCTTTTGCGTTTCAATGAGAGAGATAACTTAATAGGTGAATGAATATTAAAGGGGGATAGATGTATTTGTATATATTGTTGTCAGACACCTGATCACGTGCTGGGCTAATGAATGGGAAAGTGTATTTGTATAAAACAATTTGATTAAAATGGATAGGTGCTGGGCTAACTTAAATTTGATCATTGTAATTATTGGAAAAATAAATAAATCCTTAATCACCATATAAGGATTTTCCTTTTCCCAATTAATTACTTTAAGCCATTAAATATAAATTCTAAAATTTTTAGGCCTGCATTATTCCTTAACTTAATTTATTCTTTTCCCAAAATAAATTAAGAAAAAAAATAAGCCTCAATTTCCAATAATTAATCCCATAATTCTTTTAAACCAAAATCACATAATTAATCTCCATAAAATATCCAAATTTCAAATCCCAAAATTTGGGATGTTACATTTCTCCCCCTGTTAATTTAAATTTCGACCCCGAAATTTGCTATACATATTGCAAACTCTGAGCTATAAATTCCAGGTAATTCTCATTCATGCTTTCCTCAGTTTCCCATGTTGCTTCTCCAGGAGATAATCCCTTCCAGACCACTTTTACAAATGGGATACTCTTGCACCGAAGCTGCTTTTCCAGGTGGTCAATGATCTGTACCGGCTCAACCACGAAAGTATTATCATATCGGAGTTCAACATCTTCAAACTCTATGACATGCCTAGAGTCCGGTTGATACTTTTTCAGCTGAGAAACATGGAATACATCATGAAGTTCACCCATGTTTGGGGAGGTAGGGCTATCTGGTAGGCTATTGGTCCACGCTTCGCCAATACTTCAAATGGTCCAACATATCGAGGACTTAACTTTTTCCTCTTTAATGTTCTACCAACCCTTGTAATTCGAGATATCTTCAGAAAAACGTGATCTCCTACTTCAAACAACAGAGGTCTTCTCTTTTTATCTGCATAGCTTTTTTTTTTTTTTTTGTCTGCTTTATGCTGCTAGGAGCCTCTTTTTGATTAGATCAATGCGTTCGGAGGATTTGTCAACTATATGTCGCCCAAGTAGCCTCCTCTCGGCCAACTCTGTCCTGCAGATGGGTGATTGACATTTTTTTTCCCATATAACGCTTCAAATGGAGCCATCTGGATGCTCGAATGATAGTTGTTATTATATGCAAACTCTGCCAATGGAAGATATTGATCCCAATTTCCTTTGAAGTCTAGTACACACGCTCTCAACATATTTTCTAGAGCTTTTTTATTTTGATTGATAAGGTTTCTTTGATAGAAGGGTTAAAGGGCCAATATCTACCTTACAAGTTACGAGTAATAATTAAATGATATGATTAAGTAGATATTAGTGAAGGTTAAAAAATGATGATTTTGGCGGGAGTGATTTTGGTGGGGAAAAAAATTAAATCACTTTCAAGGGTAATTTAGTATTTCAAGATTTATATTTTGGTAATTGGTCATTCTAAATAATTACAATTTTTACGGTCATTCCTAATAAATATTATTCTCTATAGGTCCTCCTATCTAATTTTCCCTAAGATAAATTTAAAGCTATATATAGTTAATTATTCTCAATCTATTTAAATTTATTTATACCTTGACCGAATTCAAGTTCAAATTATAAACTTCACTTCTTATTCCATAATTTTTTATTAACTATTAGTGACATTTCTTTAAATTTGGTTATTCTAGTTTTTACATTTAAAATTTTTCGTTGAATTTGTTGGCAAAAGAAAAACGAAATCAAAGAGTTTAATTGCCTAAGATTCCAAAGCAGACATAACTGATGAATTTTTCCATAAATAGCTGCAAGACACGTTTGATTCTATCTCTTAGGCATACTTGAAATCAATATGTAAGATATGGCAACAGTAAGTCTATAATTAGCCCTAGGCCATGCTTATAAATACTGATAAGCACAAATGAAAATAATCATAAAAGAGTTGGATTATTTCACGAAATGTCAGCACCCAAAGCTTGTGCTCTTTTTCTCGTATTATTAGCCGTTGTTTCTCAATGTAATGCCCTCAATGGAACCCTGCATGTAGATGTTGGCTCTGGAAGGCCTATTCCTGAAAATTTCTTTGGTGTATTTTTTGAGGTGAATATGCGATGCAATATTTAATGTTTTGTTTGTTTATGTGTCATGCATATGGTTAACTGTTTGTTTTGCAGGAGATTAATCATGCAGGGTCTGGAGGATTATGGGCAGAACTTGTAAATAATAGAGGTGATTAATTATTCAAAAGAATACTTCCTATATATGCAAGTTTCTTTGCTTCCAAATACCATAATAGGATAATCAATCTTGATGAATTTTTACTAATGTGTTAAGGTTTTGAAGCTGGGGGTACAATGGTCCCTACAAGTATTTTTCCGTGGACAATTATTGGAGATGATTCCACTATACAAGTCACTACTGAACTTGCTTCTAGCTTTCGTCGCAATAAGGTTGCTGTGAAATTGAACGTCCTTTGTCATTCTCCAGAGAAATGCCCTCAAGGTGTTGGTCTCTCTAACCCTGGGTTTTGGGGCATGGTATGTATATATAGTCTTAACTTTTCATTTTATATTACTCATGATAGATTGCACTATGTTAACTCTAAATATATGAGTCTTATTCCTGTAGAATATTGAGCAAGGGAAGGAATACAAAGTGGTATTCTTTGTTCGTTCATCAACCTCAATTGATTTGAAAGTTTCCTTCATGGGAGCGAATGGGGTGGAATTGGCTTCTAATAACATCAGGTTATTAATTAGGATCATCTCGCCTATAAGGATTTCTATTTTCCTTATATTTATTGTTGATTAAGTAATTAAACATTAAAACTATATATAATGAATAATTTATATATGTAGGGCTTCTGAAAAACTTGTTTCAAAGTGGACGAGGATGGAAACTACTCTTGAAGCCAAGGCGTCAGACTTCAATTCCAGCCTCCAAATTACAACAACTCAGAAAGGAGTGATTTGGTTGGACCAAATTTCAGCTATGCCCATGGATACTTACAAGGTCTGTAAATATGGAGTAACCATCTTTAACTATATAAATAGGGAAGTTTCTGCATGAGAAAAGATCTTTTAGGGAAAGAAGGGCATTCGTCACCTTTACGGGCCACGTAGGGATACAAATGGGGCCTAGTTTCTTTTTTTCCCATCTCTAATTTAATGCATGCTTCAAGAGACCTTGGTTCTTTATACTCTTTTCTTTTACTTGGTATTACTTGGGTTACATTTCCTTTTCACATTAGGGACATGGATTTCGGAAGGACCTTTATCAAATGGTAGCCGACTTGAAACCAAAATTTCTTCGGTTCCCAGGTATAAACATGTAGTATGGTATATATCAATAGGAATCTTGAAAATAATTATTCATTGATCTCCTAACGACACAGTGGTCCATTAAATTGTCTCAGGTGGTACTTATGTTGAAGGAGATCATTTGAGAAATGCATATAGGTGGAAGGATACCGTCGGACTATGGGAGCAAAGACCGGGTCATTTTAATGATATATGGAACTATTGGACTGATGATGGTATTGGTTTTCTAGAGTGTCTCCAAGTATGTACTTTTCAATTAGTGTTAAATTGCTGAATTTAATTTGTTCATAGACACACGTGTTGATATATTCTCACACTTTGTTATATTTGAGTAGCTCGCAGAAGACCTCGGTGCATTTCCAGTATGGGTATTTAATGCTGGTATTAGCCGCCATGACGAAATCAATACAACTGACATATGGCCTTTCGTACAAGTATACTTTGCCTTGAAAAGCTCCTAAGAATTTTTTAAGTTGATCGTTATTCTTTTTCTTGTCAGAATAATGGTGTTTTGTATCAATGTTTGCAGGAAGCTCTCGATGGGATTGAGTTTGCAAGAGGTCCTCTCAAATCAAAGTGGGGCAAGATAAGAGCATCCTTGGGACACCCCGAACCCTTTGATCTGCGATATGTTGCTATAGGGAATGAGGATTGTCCGTTGCCTAACTACCTAGGAAACTACTTAAAGTTCTATAATGCCATAAAGCATTACTATCCTGATATTAAAATCATATCAAATTGCGATGCTACTACTTCTCCCTTAGATCATCCAGCGGACATTTTTGATTTCCATGTTTATACAAGTTCGAGGGGTATCTTCTCAATGTATAACAAATTTGATTCTTTGAATCGTTCTGGTCCAAAAGCTTTTATAAGCGAGTACGCTGTTTGGAAACAAGATGCTGGATTTGGATCCCTCTTGTCTGCATTGGGTGAAGCCGGATTCCTCATGGGATTGGAAAAGAACAGGTTCATATGGGTCTCTTAATTATGAAACTTTCATGTTTAATTATTTTTGTTAGGTTACAAATTACTTGGTTTGTTCATATACTGACTAATATTCTTTCCTGTTATGATGCAGTGACGTGGTCGAAATGGTATCTTATGCCCCACTTTTTGTAAATATAAATGACAAAAAGTAATAAGTTTAATCATTTTCTTCCGTGCTTATCCATATTTATTTGTATAATACAAAATTGAGATTGTCGTATTTTTTGTGGATATATAGGTGGGTACCAGATGCCATTGTATTTGACTCAAATCGAAGTTATGGAATTCCCAGTTATTGGTTGCAACAGCTATTCTCTCAATCAAGTGGAGCTACATATCTTAACTCAACGCTTCAAGCCCCATCTTCAATTGTTGCAACATCAATTGTTTGGGAAAATCCGGAGAGTAAAAAGAGTTATTTGAGAATCAAGGTAAGACATGGATGACCGATTTTTGACTTAACTGATGACATGACGGAGAACGCTACTCATTTTAAATTCCAAATATTTCTGCAGGTTGTCAATTTTAATGACAAGGAAGCAACTCTTGATATTACAATTAATGGCCTAAACTCAAATGCAAATCTTTCTGGATCGACATTTACATTGCTCACGTCTGCCAACGTCATGGATGAGAATTCCTTTGAGGATCCCAAGAAGGTATAACTGGTGACATTTTAAATATTATTCCAGCGTTGACGTAAGAAAATCCTTAATACCAATCAATCTTAAGTAAAAATAATCAAAACCACAAAGTTGCTGTGAAATGCTCATTCCAAAATTTTCCTCTTACAATTAATTTTGTGTGTCATATGTGTAGGTTGTACCAAAAGTGAGCCAACTTGAGAATCCTCGCTCAAATATGTCAGTTGTACTCCCTCCCAACTCAATCGTCTCACTTGAATTTCCAAAATGAATCGCATGTGCTGTTTGAAGGCATATTGAACTTGCTCTCCTGGATTATCTATGTACAAAAATCTAAGAAATAATGTGAGATAATATATACCATTTTGGTTTGTGTATGTGTATTTATTTGTTTACATGATTCGTAGTTTTCATATGTAAGACATTATTCAAGCAATAAATTTCTAAGTTATTATACTAAATCTTTATAAAATTTCGTCATTTTATTTCAAATGCTTAAAACCCATTCCATTCCCAAACAAATTAAAGTTATGAGATTTCCAAAGTCTATAATGAGGAGCATGTCATGAAAAAAACAAAATAAACTCAGAGCAAATTATGAATTATATGGGCTAAGTTGATAATTTAACCTTCTTATAATCAATTGTTACAAATGATGTTTTTAATATTTTGACTAATTGCCAATATAAATTTTGACCCAAATTTTCCTTTCTAACATCTAAGTATTAAAACAAAAAAGCTAATTGATGATAATAGTATATGTTTGTGGTTGACATTTTTTAATGATGAATTAATTACGACACGTGACGAATTTAAACAAAGAGGCCAGGCCCAAACCTTCAACTATATCTAATTGACTAAATAGGTCATGCCCATCTACTTAAAGATGGCATGTAGGCCTACTAGGCCTACATTTTTATATGTTTATATTATATGAATATGAATAAAATAATGCATATTTTATAATGTTTATAAACATATATTTAGTGATTTATACATGTATAAATTATGCATTAATAAAAATTTGATTTTATTTCTTCATCATAAAACTACCATTTTAATTAAGAAATTAAAACAATAAACAACATAAATATTGATTTTCTATAGACAGTGTATGTAATATTTATACATATAGTATGATATAATTTAATTTAAATGTTAAGAATAGGAAATAGGTGCCAGATGACTGGCCTGTTTAAATTACGGCTTGACCTTGCCGCTAAACAAGAAAGAGCAAATTCAAACTTATAGCTGTCTTTTTATACAAAACTTTGAAAGTTGTGCTTAACATATTAAATCATTCAAGTATGTTGGAGATGCACCTGTGGGCAAGTGATGAATGCTCGAAGCATAAATTATACTAGTAGTTTATTTACTTGTAATAGTTGCTGAAAATTTTAACCGCAAAGAGTTTTCTCACTATGCTTTTATCTAGGTCCATATTAAATCATTTGAGAAAACTTTGTTTCAATGATAAAGTATCTGTTTTTTAAATGGCTTAGAAATAAGGTGATTAAAGTTGAACATCTGTAATCACCTATAATGTCTTTGTCATCTACTCTTCGTTGGAATCACCAAAGCGACACTTGAATATGGCCCCATGCTTAAGATCACCACAAGCAAGGTTCAATCCACAATTTATGCTTTACATCATCTCTTTATTCTAATTGCTAGCTGTAAACAAAATTTGGGCCCCTAACTCCACCTAGAAGGTTCCCAACTGTAACTCAGAATTCTATCTTACGATGCTCATATGCGAATCTAAAGTCAAACATAAAATCAAGCCAAACATGACGATACACAGAACGAAAGCTGCTTGAGTATGATAAGAAGCTTAATCCTGTCAAAGGAAATTCCCCGCGAAACATTTACTACACCCGATAAAGCCGATCTTTCAAATTTTCTTACAATTGGGATGACACCAATTGACGCCTTGAACAGGCAGAAGTGTAAATCACTTATATTGCTCAACGGAATTGTCAGAGCAAAACTTTTCTTAGACCAGATATGGCTGATCATGTAACATCCCAATTTCAGAGCCAATTTTTTTTTTTTTAAATCAGAGTAGAGCATCGGAACAAAACATTGAGTAACTGATTATAACAATAACAGTGGCGTATCCGCCTGTTCATAAAGATTAATACATTATCTGTTTACGACTTTAAATCTTCTCGGCCGATCATTACTCGGTCTTCACGTGGTCTTCATCTTCATGTGTGTTGTCCGCTCTGCTTACTCTTTATCCTCCGTCCTTGGTCTCTCTCTGGACCTTGATGTGATGGTATAGTAAGAGCTGAGATCCAATGTTTATCGGATCTCAGGTAACGGTTAACCTCATGCTTATATAACAGTATATGATCGACAGATATTTCTAGAAATACAAAGAATGATCCTTGATCATTAAATAACAACTACCCTACAAGCAAAGTTATCTCGCTCGCACTATTCACCAAAGTGCCACGATGTACGCCGTGTCCTCGCCGCTAGGAAAACATAACGGTATTATCAAAACCATAACCCGTGAAGTCAGATAGTGATTATCTAAGTTTATTACCTTAGTCACTGTGCATGGCCCAGAACAGAGTTCCACCCATGGCTTATGAAACTATCCATATCATATATAAGCAGACTATAAGCATCAGAGTCAGTATTACAGTACGCCGCGAACGTACCTTCGTTTGATGGTACTTCGGTACTTTGACGGAAATGGCACGTTTTACGGGAAACGGCGAAACGTCCAACAGCGGCTCGTCGAACAGATTACAACCCCTACTTTTAAAAGCTTCAACTTTTCGGAGACTCGATCCCTACTATGTTTTTACCTCTTCAGGCATATTTTTCAATGCAATGAGGCTTAAAACAAGAATAGGAATTTCATCCCCTACTTCCTAAATCTAACTAACAATTCTACCAATTACTGATCTAAAAACTAGAACTTAAAAGCTAAAGACTGAAGAACTTACCCGTTGAAGACTTCTTCAAAATTTTTCCAGAGCTTCTCTCTCTTCTTTCTCCCTCTAGGCTCGGCCAAACAAGGGAAAATGGTGTGAGATTTTGTGAAGAGAGTCATGCCTTTATATAGGCAAGAAGTGGGCAAGTTGTGCAATTTTCACAAACCAACTTTGTGCATAAAGTTGTAATTTTCCCTTTGATTATAACCATGGAAAAATAAGACCAAAATGTTGTAAAATTCTTGTCCATGAAAGGGTGTTGGTCGACATAAGGGGAGTGATGTGGCAGCAAGGGAGTGGTCCAAAAATGGTGATCATCTTACTTTATGCCCTGGCCTAATAGAATTTCCCGATCGGTACCGATTCGCGTGATTTCGGAGAAATCTCAAACTTCGAATTCATAACTCTGAAGATCTTCTCTTCCTCATCAATAATATCTAATTTAACTTAGATTTCGGTCTCTTACAGGGTTCCAACAGTCCAGTTGAAGTTTTCTCGAAAAGCGTGTCCGAACGTGTCCGGTTTCAGAACGCATTTCTGGAATCATCAACTTCTTCAGAAAAATTCACTGATTCCAAATATGTCTAGATAAATTCAAACTCATTCCTAGATGTTGAGTTAGAATTTATTTTCTTCATATCCAAAAATGTGCCTATCTACATTTTTCCCTATTTTGTTTTATTAGGAAAAGCACAATCGACGTCGGAATTAACTTCCGGAAGAGGTCACTTGAAGGTAAAAACTCACTGAGCAATATTTTACCCTGACTTTGGAATTCCTATTCCTAGATCTCTAGATAGGATCCGTTTCTTAATTTTTAAATTACTATTCATCATTTTTCACTTTAATTAATTATATTATTTAAATATTTGCAAGTTGCAAGAATTTTTTTCCTTTCTCTTTTTTTCTGCCCTTTTTTTATTTCGTTTTTATTATTATTTTTTTATTTGATTAATTATTTAATTAATTATTTTAATTAATTAAATAATTATTTTTACATAATTTTTTTACAAAATTTTCCTATTGGTCTAT
The DNA here is from genome assembly GCA_025563575.1 of Acacia pycnantha. Lineage (NCBI taxonomy): Eukaryota > Viridiplantae > Streptophyta > Magnoliopsida > Fabales > Fabaceae > Acacia > Acacia pycnantha. Next base: position 4,031,740 of record JAMWYP010000021.1, on the reverse strand, counting down.
TCTTGCATTTAGGCTTAAAAATACCTAAACTCAACTATTTTTCTCAAAAAAATTTCAATTAATTAGTAAATATACTTTTACTAATTTTCAACCATTTTCCGCTAATTTTTGAGCTTTACATAATTATCTCTGAATTTCCTTTACTTAAGCTTAAGTAATTAGCCCAATATTACTTAATTACTTAATTATCACAATTTGATAATTTTCTCAATTAGAACATCCCCTTGCCTCACAGTTCTAGCTCTGACATTTTCATTTCCATGTCTTCTGCATTATTTTATAATTTACAAGGGTATTTTAATCATTTTAATGTTTTTTGAGCATTCTTATTCAATTTCTCCAAGTTTGTAATTTATCAAATTACCACAATTAGAGATAATATACTCTCTCAATTTTAATAATTATTTCCTTTCCTTTTAGGATTTTTCACAATTTTTCCTAAGTTATTTATGTCCCTTAGGGGCATTTTCGTCATTTGGCACTTTGGCCCTTAAATTCTCTAATTTCCAAGATATTTCTCTTTATAAAATAAAATAATTATAACTTAATATTTGATATCCCATATTCACCTACTTTCTATAGGTTTAACTTTACGAGATTATGATATAGATTTTTAGGGTATTACAGATCACGTTTCTAAGTATTTTATACAAGTCACAAAAGATCGTGAGAATCTTTTGGTTATTGTGATGACCGTATTTTTTAAAATATCCCTAGAAGCCGGTGTCAATAGAACACCTCAAAGGCGAACATGTAGTTCACATTACGTGAGATCATTCGAAGTATTCGTTGAAAACGAACCAGTCGCTACTAGAAAGCCTTATCCCCCAACTTGATTAGACTTCCGTAATGTTTTCCATATTCCTTAGTTATTACAATCCCACCGCGATCGTGTCATTGAGTAGGAAGTATCTTGTGTTGCCATGGTGTATGGGAACCATGGAGACATTTTGGTATTTGTGGTGTCGACCGCGGTGTGTGGGCGCCTCGTGAAACATTATACGACATGACAAGATCTTTGTAGTCAAGCCCGAAATATAGTAAGTATCCAAAGCATAGGGTCTGAAGTATAGTTAGTACAGGGTCTATGTGGGTATGGAACAAATTTCGAGGGCGAAATTTTATTTAACGGGGGGAGAAATGTAATACCCGGATATTCATTTATCCGAAATATTAAATTGAGATAAATAAATGGCTAATTTTGATAGGTGAATATGAGGTCTCAAATATTGTGATATACTTAGCTTATTTTCTAAGGTAAATATTATTGAAATTAAAGGAAATAATGTGTCAAAAGGCCAAAAATTCATTTATGGGCCATAAAACATCTTGAGAAAATTATGATAAATCTTAAGAGGCAATACAATATTTATTAAAAATAGGAGAGAATATTGTCTCTAATTTTGGCAATTTAATAAATTATTTCCTTGGAAATAATAAGAGTGAAAATATAATATTATTTTGGGGATCATATTTGACCCCATGATTTTTAATATAATGCATGGAGTATAAAATACCAATGTCAGTAAAATAGTTGTGAGAAAATGATTAATCCTAAATAAGAAAATTATCAACAATTAGTAAGTGATTAATTAAATAATTATTGGCTAATTGTTTAAGCATAAACAAGGGAATATCCAAGGTAAATTATGTAAAACCCTTTAATTAAATGTTAATGGCTAAAATTAGCATAAAATATATTTTCTAATTAATTGGAAAAGATTAAGAAAAATGAATGAGATTAAGTGTGTGAAAATCCCTAATCCTAAAAAAGTTGATAATCATGTGATTAAGGTACTAATTAAGCTCTGGCAAAATTTTGGAAATTAGTAAAGGTAGGGGCAAAATGGTAATTTGTACCTAAAATGCCTCTTATGATGTTGGATATTGATAAACGTGATATTATCCTTATAGGATATCTGTGATCACCAACCGCTATCGTACCGATGTCTGACGTGCTGTTTTCCGTCAGAAGTATTGTTTTCTGTCAAACGTACCAGAAAACTGTCAATGAAGGTACAGACGCATACTGTAATCCTTAACTCTGTGCTGCTCATATACATATATGTGATAGATACGTTCATAGACTAAGGCTCTGTTTAGGGTCACCGATTATATACACAGCTTTACATGGGTTATAGTCATAATAATGCCGTTTGAATTTTCCTAGCGCTGAGGACACGACCGTACATCGTGGCACTGGTTATGTGCAAACATGTTAGAGGGACTTTACATACTGCTCTGTGCTTATGTTCTGTCATTGTTATGATCATGCATCTGCTCTATGCTTATGTATTGATATGCTGCTGTATTGTCATGATTATCTGTTGTCCATATACTGTTTTATTTGAGCATAAGGTTAACCGTTACCTGAGGTCCGGTGGGTACTGGATCTCAGCTGTAGCTTCAGGGTCAGAAGGACCAAGGATTGGAGATAGGGGCAAGCAGCACGACTAGACCGCTGGCCGGAGATTTCCTTATCGTTTTATGTATTTACTTTTGAACACTAGGATGACTGTTTCATTACTATTACACTATGGTTAATGTTTTGTTATGGATCAGTTACTCTTTCGCTCCAATGCTCTACTCTGATGGGGAAAAAAATTCCGCTTTAAAAATGGGATGTTACATTTTTGGTATCAGAGCATTCATTCTGGCATGAATTTAACTATGTTACCACGAACAGTTTGGTGCCGAAGGCAAGGCTAGTCTACGTGGGTGTGCCAATCAGTCGCCGTGAACTTGGTGAGGCCCCCATGGTAGACACTTACCTGGCCATTCTGTTCGGTTAACGGAGTTAGGTTCTCAAGCCTTTTAACTTTGAGCACATTTTGAAAATGAGTACTGATATGACCCTGGTGTAATGTGTAGAGATGGACAGGGATGAGGATCCATATACCCCTTATTACGGAGGAATGAGACGTACCGTTAGGAAGTCTGTAGTACCAGGAAAGGTGGAACGTAGATTAAACCTTGATAACTCTGATAAACCTGAACCAATATATAACCCTAATCCAGTATGCTACCCTGAGCCAATGGCTAGTATGCCTCTTGAGCCGGAGAAATCTGTCGGATCAGATCATTCATCTGATGATGGCAATCGTGAATATTTTCAGCTGTTGAGCTATCGAGACGACTCTGAGAGTGAGTCCTTTTACGAACCAAACATCCTACGACATGTTCTCAATACGAACAAAAGCCTGATAGGCACCCTACGATCAGAATACTTGATGGAAGAACGACGCAGCGAGACTAGCAAATGGACGTATTTTCGATATCTAGAACAAGTCAAAACGATGTATGTACGAAGAAAACACCGTGAGTTTCCCTACCAGCTAGACGACTGGGTAAGATCGACCCTATATCTTTTTCCCCGAGACCACTTCTGGATGGAACAGACAAATAAGCTCTTAGACGGAAAACGTACGACCGATTTCTATTCCTTTCTAAATCATCTCCAAGGGCTAGTTCTAGACAACATGTAAATGAGAATCTGTAAACTACGACAACGTGGGGGTATAAGATTTTACCACTGGTCATAAACCAGCTGGGTAATGTAACATATGTTGACATGTACATTATATCTTATATGAAATATGTATTTGATTTGCAAACTATATGATTCCCTGATATTGATATTTGTCACTCCTGATATATCAAAAATAGAAACGTAAAAATGTCAAATTTAAGAGGAGCCGGAGCTCCCAGGGGCTGGGGCAGGGCAGGGGCCGTGGTGGAGGACGAGGTAGACAACCCCGAGTGATACCAATACCCGGACCTGAACAAAATGAAATACCGATCCAGCTAGAGCAAAACGAAATGCAGGAGATGAGGAGAACTCTGCAAGAACAGAGGGCTCTGATAGACGAACTCTTAGCAGAGAGGCAGGAAAGACAAAGACAATTACAAGAACAACAAGCTGAGGAAGAACAACATTCTGAAGAAGAAGAAGAAGAAGAAGAAGAAGAAGAAAATGAACAAAGTGATGGGCACGATGAGGACTTAGAGGAGTCCGACAGATCACGGTTACCTCCTCCAAGAGAGAGAGCTGGGCAGACCACACAATATTGGGTCACTCAGTTCTGCAAACTCAAGCCACCTGCGTTCCGCGGAAAGAAAGAACTAGCTGAAGATTGGTTGATGAGCCTGGAGAAAGTCTTTAATGTGATGGAATTCCCGGAGAACCGGAAGGCTCAACTCGCAATTTACAAGCTTGAAGGAGACGCTAATAGATGGTGGAGGAGTGTTGTTGCGACACTGCAAACCCGTTACTGCCCTGTCACCTGGGAAAAATTTATAGGGAAATTCAATGACCAGTATTTCCCTTCGTCGACTCAAGTGATTAAGGAGTCTGAGTTCCTGCACATTCAACAAGGGCAGGAGGAGTCGTTTGACGACTACTTTGCTTGTTTCACCAACCTGTCGCGATATTCATCGTATTTAAAGCGGGAAGATAACGAAAGCTGGAAGGCACATAGGTTGGTTTATGGGCTGAAGTACGAGATCAAGGAGAGGCTGGTATCTCAGCAGTTCCCTAACTGGGCTCAAGCTGTTGAATCCTGCCGACTGATTGAGCGTAATCTGAAAGAGCTGCGGAAATTCTGGAACTTCAACAATAACAGTGCTGCTCGTGGCGGGTTCAACCGTGGAAATTTTCCACTAAATAGGAAGGCACCCTGGAACAACCCCCGTGGTGGGAACAAGAGGCCATTCCAAGCTGGACAACAGAACTATCCCAGACTGACGGGATCTCAATCGTGTCCAAAATGCAGGAAGTACCATCCAGGAGTCAACTGTGATGGGAAGCAAATCTGCTACAAATGTCAGAATCCGGGACATATCAGCTGGAATTGTCCTGAGAAGGCTGCAGAGACAAGACCACAGAACTCAGGTCGGATCTTCACGCTAACTAATACGGAGGCTGGAGAATCTTCAGGAATGGTACAAGATACTATCGCTCAGTAGAAATCTATTTCAGCTATAAACCGATCCGGGTGCTAAATCAATCACGTTCTTTTGATGCTTGTATGGATCCTTTTGGGATGCATACATATGTATTAGCTACACCATTAGGTGTGATTAGGTGTAAACTCTTTAGCTTATGAAGCGTGTTTGAAACCAAGTTACGAGTATAATATAGACTTTCCTACTACTTTACAACGTCCACGACATTCTCAATTGTGTTAAACTAGTGGCAATGAAGAACGGTGACAATGAGAGTATATCATTCCCACAAGCAGAGATAGAATTGATACAGAAGCCAAATCTTTACTCAAATGATACAGAAGCCAAATCTTTACTCAAAAACAACTCTGTCATAAATGAATTCTCTGATAATCCTACCAAATTAACCCCAGAAAGAGAAGTTCAAAGTTCACTATTGAATAGATGCCTAGCACAAGAGTAAAATTAGAAGCGTCGTGTCAATTGACATATAGGAGCTGAGAAAGCAACTCGAAAAAAAAACTACCAGAGAACAAGGTTTATTTCAAACCAACGTATCACCATGGAAATTCATGGTGATATTCTTAAAGGAAAACAAGAGTTTGTGACTTTGTATCCACTACCGTCAGCAAGACAGCGTGATGACTTACACCTCTCGTCGGTTGGAGCCTCTCAAGTCGATCTAACCTACACATAACCTAGGGTTAGTAATTATTATATTTGTTTTGAGAGTAAGGGGCAATACCTTTAAGGTATGGCCATAGAATCATACTGCTACCACAAGTGCATGAAAAATCTGCAGAAACTCGATAATATATAGCATCGCTAGATGAAGTTACTATAGGGCTACGATTTAGAAAGTAGGTATCATCCGAATAAAGTAAATATCGAGTTGGTACTCTCCACAGAAATTTTGTACCAGTATCTCACATGACGATACAAAGAACGAAAGCTGCTTGAGTATTATAAGAAGCTTAATCCTGTCAAAGGAAATTCCCCGTGAAACTGTTACTACACCCGATAAAGCCGATCTTTCAAATTTTCTTACAATCGAGATGACACCAATTGACGCCTTGAACAGGCAGAAGTGTAAATCACTTATATTGCTCAACGGAATTGTCAGAGCAAAACTTTTCTTAGACCAGATATGGCTGATCATGTAACATCCCAATTTCATACAAGTCACAAAAGATCGTGAGAATCTTTTGGTTATTGTGATGACCGTATGTTTTTAAAATATCCCTAGAAGCCGGTGTCAATAGAACACCTCAAAGGCGAACATGTAGTTCACATTACGTGAGATCATTCGAAGTATTCGTTGAAAACGAACCAGTCGCTACTAGAAAGCCTTATCCCCCAACTTGATTAGACTTCCGTAATGTTTTCCATATTCCTTAGTTATTACAATCCCACCGCGATCGTGTCATTGAGTATGAGGTATCTTGTGTTGCCATGGTGTATGGGAACCATGGAGACATTTTGGTATTTGTGGTGTCGACCGCGGTGTGTGGGCGCCTCGGGAAACATTATACGACATGACAAGATCTTTGTAGTCAAGCCAGAAATAAAGTAAGTATCCAGAGCATAGGGTCCGAAGTATAGTTAGTACAAGGTCTTTGTGGGTATGGAACAAATTTCGAGGGCGAAATTTTATTTAACGGGGGTAGAAATGTAATACCCGGATATTCATTTATCCGGAATATTATATTGAGATAAATAAATGGCTAATTTTGATAGGTGAATATGAGGTCTCAAATGTTGTGATATACTTAGCTTATTTTTCTAAGGTAAATATTATTGAAATTAAAGGAAATAATGTGTCAAAAGGAAAAAAATGCATTTATGGGCCATAAAACATCTTGAGAAAATTATGATAAATCTTAAGAGGCAATAAAATATTTATTAAAAATAGGATAGAATATTGTCTCTAATTTTGTCAATTTAATAAATTATTTCCTTGGAAATAATAAGAGTGAAAATCTAATATTATTTTGGGGATCATATTTGACCCCATGATTTTTAATATAATGTATGGAGTATATGTTGGTTTTGATTAGTTTTGATGATGTCTTATATAGATGTCATTCTTAATAGCAAAAAGGTTGCATACTACATTTATCTTTTACTTTGACTAATTATTATATTTAATGTAGATGCAAAGTTTTATGATGGAGAATGTTGATTGAAGAAAGAAGCTCTTGCACAATATAATGGGAATATCATAATATTAAGGAAGCAAGAGGTTATCAAATGATTTTGGGGGATAATCTAGAAGGAGAGAAGAACTTGAAGAAGGAAGAACTTGCGATGCAATGGAATATCTTTATTGAAGTTCTTATATTGATGCTAGAAGTATCCAAGATCATATGGAAGCTGGAACGGATCAATTCAGAGTTTAAACCATCAAAAATCAGTTCCAGGATGAGCAAACTCGAGTTCATAACTTACAAACTCGAGCCTGTAATGTCTTCAGCAACTCTGGCGCCTCTGGACAAGTCAAACTCGAGCTTAGAACTCAAACCTCAGGTTTGGAACTCCAAACTCGAGCCCATCATTAGCAAACTCGAGCCTGTAGTGTCTTCAGCATTTCTGGTGTCTCTGGACAAGGCAAACTCGAGCCTATTAGTTGGCAAACTCGAGCTTACAGCGGTGTTCAACATTTCAGCTACTCTGTTCCACGTTTCACTCGGGCGACGTGTGGTAATTCAATGATATCTCCTAAACTAGAGATCGGATTGAGGTGAAACCAGTGGCATATGAAACTAGACTCCCAATGCGTCATTTAGATATATAATTCAAGCCAAAAGGAGTTCATATGAAGGAGTAATGAATTTATGAAGTTGACAGTGAAATCCACGTCACACAAATGACCAACCTTCAATGTTTTGAGTTTATCTCACAAACGGAGAATCCAATTGAGATGAAGTAGGTGGCATTGGAAAGTAGACTCAAAGGGCTTTCCATCGATAGGTTAAACAACTAAAACGGAGTTCAGACCAGTGAGATATGGCCCCCGAAAGTAGACCGTCTGTTCTGGGTATTGCAATTTGCTAAAGAGAAGCAAACTCGAGCCTATTAGTTGGCAAGCTCGAGTTCGCGGGTTACAGATCATTCGATGATGAAATACTCCAACGGACATAAGCCAAACAGATTCAAGATTCGAATTTAATGTTCATGACAGTCACTATTCTAATATTCATTCAAAAACGAAGCAAAATGGGCAACTTGCTAGAATGGTGGATAATCATCTTCAAACGGACAGAAAGCACCTGAATATCGTGGATCAATTCTTGAAGAATCAACATTCAAATATTTAAGTCGAATTGTTCCCAACGGCTAGAATTTCGAATGGAGTCAAATCGAATGGATATGCAACGTCATAATCTTCAATGCGAGCAATCATCGATATTCAAGAAACATTATGACCCAACGGCTATATTCCTCATCCATGACCACAACAGCTAGAAATTCAAATGGAGACAATTCGAATTGAGAAGCAACAATCATATGAAGATTTGCCGCTATATATAGAGCTGCATACAAACCTTCAAAGATACAACAACAAGCAGAGAAACAAGCCTACCTCTTCAACATGCTATTACTCGATCCGCTTATCATTTACTCTCTGTTTTCAATGTCTATATATCATAGAGAGTGAAATGTTTTGTATTGTACTTCGTTGTTTATTCATACACTTCGAGAGAGAAGAATCATTGTAAACATCCTATCATTATATCGTGAGTTACTCAAGATTGGGTGATCTTGAGTGGGAAACACATTGTGTTGATTACAGCTTGTAAGGGGAGTGAGTCCTAGGGAAAGGATCATCTTCGAGTGCAGAGTGTGTAATCAAACAGTGTATTGATTACGGTTTGTAAGGGGAGTAAGTCCTAGTGAGAGGATTACTTGAGTACGTAACTTGTAATCAAGTTGAAAGAAGATAGTGAATTGAAATTCTCAAGTGGAGCTTGGGGACTGGACGTAGGTCAAGGATTGGGCCGAACCAAGATAAATCACGCTTGCATATTCTCTTCCCTTATCTCTTACATTCCAAAGATATATGTTTGAATGATTGCTTATCACTTTATAAATTATTATTGTCATTCAAACTACTATGTTGCAGAAAGTTTTTAAAGTTCTAAGTTTTTAATCAAACACCCAATTCACCCCCCCTCTTGGGTGATAGCCAAGTCTTTCATTTGGTATCAGAGCCAGGTTCTTGTTTAAAGGACTTAACAGTCTCAAGAGTTATCAAATGGCTAATTTTGGTGTCTTTGCTCGTTTTGAAAGGTTTTGACTTTACCATTCCACCACTTTTCAAAGATATTGATTTTTTGTTTTGGAAAGCTAGAATGACTAGTTTTATAAAAGCAACTGATTTTGATATGTGGAAAGTCTTTACAAACGTTTTTGACTTTACTCCAAGAAAGGATTGGACAAAAACAGATATGAAAATGTTTTCATTAAACATTAGAGCAATGAACATATTATACAAGTCTTTAACCGAAAAAGATTTTGAGAAAATCAAATGTTGCTCTATTGCTAAAGATATTTGGGATACTCTTGATTCTATTTATGCTTCTAACAATTGTGTTGAAGTTGAAAGTGTTGACAGTTCATCTGAAAATATCAGCTGTGTATCCACATTTGATGAACAATTGGAAGTGAAGAATAAAGAAGGAGAAATCTTAGAACACTTCCATGATCTAGTCAATACAGAAGAACAAGAGAGTGAGGATTCCCAAGAAGAGCTCATTGTTCACGACAGTGATCAACAATTACTTGGAGCTCGAGATGCATATATGGTAAACCATTCCAATTCTTCTTGTGTAGTTAAAAATGTTTATGAACATTTGCATAAAACTGTTCTGCAACCATTTACTAATTCCATGTTAAAAAATGAACATGTTTTTGAAAATCATGCTGGAAAAACATGTGGGAATAAAGAATATACAAATATGGGTCATTTGACATTGCATCCGCTTGATCAATACAATTCTTGCAAAACTGAACATAATATGCATCATTCTATTATTTGCAATTATTGTGGAAATTCTGGACATATCTCTCATACATGCTATATTAGGAGAAATTCTAATATGAGAAATAAATTAGTTTGGGTTCCTAAAGGACAAGTAAGGTCCACTACTAACAGTCAAGGACCCAAGTATAAATGGGTACCAAAACATCCATCTAGTGCTTTATGTGTGCGTAATGATTTGAAAATCAATGGACATAAGGGTATAGAAAAGATGAACAAGAAGCCAAGAGGTTCTCATGCACCAATGAAGAAGATCATATCATCAAGCAAGAGAAACCTCGGGGCATCCATTGCTAGAACTACAAGGTCTAAACATCAAAGGAAGCAATGGATACAAGTAAGAAGAGTATCATCCACCTCAAGAACAAACTACCATAGAGTATCATTCAACTATCTTGAGGAGAACAAGAAGAGGAGAACCTCTCAATCAAATAGAAGACTCTTGAAGTCTACATTTTCTCGAGAGAGCCTTGCCCACACCCATAAGAAAATATATGAAGAACCAATGGGTAAGCAAAGGCAATACTCCAAGTACCTAAGGTAAAGGTATACAATGGTAAAACCTCCTTTTCTATCATTTGAAATATTCATTGAGGTTTTGTATTCTCGTAACCTTAGGAATGAACATTGCAAACTATTTTAAAATTGGGCTTTAACATCCCGATTTATTCTTCAAAGGGATTGCAATGTTAATAACTTAATTCGTATGCATACATGATGATTTGAAAAGAAAGTATCTCTTTTATGCATAAAGTCATGATTAATTCATTGTGCTCATCTATGCTGAATTGATTATATTCATAAGAGCATGTGAATTTTTGGTCTCTACAAGCTAACAAAGATTGGATCCAAGGAAGGTTGGATACCAAGAAAGAAAAGGATTTATACAGCTTTGTAGGATCAAGGAAAGCTTCTCAAAGATGCAACATAGAGAAATGATCCAAGTCTTGAAAAGCTAAACAACCTATCTTGGATGTTGATGGTGAACATTGGAAAAGGAGTTATCTACATCAACCCATCTCAACCAAGCAAGCTTCTATGAAGATAAAAGGAATTACGGTGATATCTAATCCTTGCCTCTTACAATGATTATATGAAATTCATTTTTGATTTGCTTTTTGGTTAAAAGGATTTGAAACTTAATCCATTTCAATCAGCAATCTTTCTGTCAAAACCAAACTTTAGTTTAGAAATGCAAATTCTGTTTTAATCCTTCAAAAATGAGTTTTAAGAGTTTACAAATGTGTAAACTCGAGCTGGGAATGCAAGCTCGAGTTTGCCTCACAGCGGAAGTTTCCCAATTAAAAACCATTTGTTTAAACTCCGAGTTTTGTGTAGAGTTTGTTTAAACTCCGAGTTTTGTGTAGAGTTTGCCCTTGGCGAGAGAGCTTCCAAGTTTTTATATTTTCGCAAACTCTAGAGTTTATATTCAAACCTCCAGTTTTCTCGGGAATAATTAATTTGGTTTGACATGAATAGTGTCAAACTCGAGCCTATTTTTATGAACTCGAGCCGGTACTTTAAAATGAGTAAAGTTGAATTTCTAACTCCGAGTTTATATCTAAGCTCCGAGTTCTCGTTTTGAAGAACTAATTTATTTTGGCATGAACAGTGTCAAACTCGAGCCTCTGCTCACTAATGGACTCGAGTTTGCCCATTTTACAAAATGTGATTTCGGTTGGCTTTCGCGATAAATGCTTTACAATGAAATGAACTCGAGCCTACTTTCATGAACTCGAGTTCGTCCCTTTGGAAAAATAACAAACTCCAGAGTTTACATTTTTACTCTAGAGTTTGCCCTTCGCGAAGCTTATCCTGACGTTCAAAAAATTGACAAACTCTAGAGTTTACAATTTTACTCTAAAGTTTGCTCTTCACAGAAGCTAAGAAATATTTTCAAACTTGCTCGAAATTTGTGAAATCTTATTGTTTGATCTATATATTCCATATCATCAATCACTAATATTCCTAAGCGTATTTAATCAAATTAGTGAGTTTCTATTGATCAAACAAGTGAATTTGTGCATAACTCTTTGAGTTTATATTTTTGAAAAAGTACAAGTCTTAAATTTGCTTGGATTTCAATTCACACTGCTTTGAGAAAATGCAAACAAATGTTTTTGAAAACTGTTCTGGTGTAGAACACAGATGTCCAGCCGCGTGTATGGGCTGGTGATTTGATATAGGATCTAGGGTCTCGGGGTATTTATAGGACCTACACGGAGCGGCTTTGGCGTGATTCCGGGCCTATTATCCGAAGCGCCTATCCTTATGCGGATGTGTTCCTAGATACCGGGGTAGTTGAGATATTCCGGGGTTACGGATATGACGGATCGATGTGCCTACCCTTGGTTGGGCCTTCATGTGATTGGGCCTTATCTAGGTCAAGTAACAGTTGCCTGACCCAGGTAGTTCAAGGTTTTGGTTTGCAGGGGTATATCTTGTTTTTATAAATGTCATCAGAGGTGTTACCCATTTCTGACGTCTGCGTCGGGCTAGGATTTGTTGAGTTCATTTCCACAGGTACGTGGTAGCAGTTCAAGGGTCGATGAGTGGGGTGTCCCTCAATCTCTCATGCGATGTCGTCTTTGGCGCCTTGTGGTTTGCGGGCGGTTGGCCGTGGCCGACATCCGAGGAGAGTGCCGTGGTTTGGACCGCCGAGGGCTACAAGCGTGAGATGGTGCGAATCAAACACGGCACTCAATCGGCAGAGGCAAGATCTGGCACCAAGGCTCGTCATTGAAGCTCCGGGGCCGTTGTTACTTCCACGGTGTGACTCTTGGAAAACCTCCTCGTCTTTGCCATGATTGCCTATGACACGTGTCTTCCCGAGATTGGGGAGGTGCTTTGATCCTCGTGTCCGCCACCCCCGAATTTCGTGCGCATTTAATGCTCTGGTGGTACGTTACACGTCTTCTCAGCCTTTTAGGGTGAAAAGTCGTGGTTACCCTCGTCGGTTTGGTTTCTTTTGTTTTGAATTTCCCTCCTTCTTTCCTCTCGATATAACTTGCTGGCATTTCTCTTTTTGCCCACTTTTTCAATTCGCTCACTCTCCCCCTTTACACGGGAATTCTTCTGCGCAAAGTCGAGTGCATTCTTTCCTTCCGGTGTCTCGAGAATACTCGAAGAATCAAAGCTTCTTTCTTGTTCGGAATTTTTCATCTACTTTATTTGTGTCGATTTTACGCAATCTTCGCGTATTCGGGTATTTTATCTTTTTATATTGTTCTAGCATTTTAGTTCTCCCTCTTCCCTTTTCTTTCTTGGTGTGCCCCGTATTACAGGTTTTACGGGTGGAGTGTTTGTGAGTTGAGCTATCGAACCCATAGGTCTTGTCCTTTTGAGTGTCCTGTTCTTAGTTGTTTCCCCCTCCTTCTTACCCTTATGTTGGTTGTATAGGTTTGAGCTCTTGATGGATAGGGAAAACATTCTTCGTCTTCACATCGGCCTTTAGATCCTAACGACGATGAGGTGCTTCGTGAGCGTTATCCCTTTTTAGTTATTGGTACGCTAGGGACCTCCTTAGCAGGAGGAGAAACGGTCTTTAGCCCTCAGTGGTCGGTCGGGTGCGCGAAGCGGCTGGGAGGCCCGGCTTGTGGTTCTGGACCCGGTCGGCCCGAACACGGCCTTATTAGGCCAGTTTTCATAGTTTATCGATGTCCGAGCCTCTTTTAGCCAGAGCCGATAAGCGCTACCAAGCGCATCGTCCGTCAGAGTCGGGGTCATTACCGGTGGCTATCACGGTCCCTGTTGGGATTGTGTTGCCGAGAGCTCTTCCCTTATTGCGAGTGGGCAAGGCCGTATGGCTAGAAGTCATCCACAGGCTCATGTCGGCATAATTCGTTAGGCGAGCTGTGCCGGACTTCAAGGGTCTTCCTTTCTCAGTTTGTCGTCATCGGTATTACTGCCTAGTTCGACTTTAGTTTTATTTCATTTTGTTGTAGGTAAATGGAGTCTACGTCTTCCCCTCGTCTTTCGGCTTCCGAGCCGGAGGCGGACTCAGATAGTCCTTCACCGGCCCTGCGTTCCAAGTATCCACAGGTGACTAGCGAAATGCTAACCATACGTTCGGCGATGACCAAGGCGGATATGGATAAAGTAGGGTCTCAGGGTCATCGGGATGTCGTCTTTCCCAGGAGGATGAGCCGATCTGCGCCATTCGGGAACCGAGCTCTCCTAATTTCTTTCTTTTCTATCGGGATTATATGACCGGCTCGGTATTCGCTTTAGTTCTCAGGGTTCCAAATGTCCGTCCTACACTACCTTCATCGGCTCCTTCGGCTTCACCCGAACGGGTGGCTTATCTGGCGGCGTTCGCCTATCTATGCGGGACAATGAAACCCGCTATTCCGTGTACCGCCTCCTTATTCCTTCATTTTCTCCCCTTTCACCCCTCGGTCGGGTAGGGAACCGCCTGCTGAAAGGGCTAACTTCTCTTCGTGCCGAGGCGGGCCGGAAACTCATGAATTCTTTCTCGAGACTCCTTCAAGCATTTCAAAAATGCTTTCTTTAAAGTTGTTGCAATCCACAGGGAAGTGCCTGGTTTCAAAGCCGGCGAGGGTCGGGCGTTGAATGGCGCTTCCCTTTATTGGTCCTCAGAGCACCATCACTTCTCCTCTTCCACCTACCAATTCTCGTTAAAAGACCTCTCGAAGACGAGAGAGAGTATGCTTAGCTCGGTGGCGTCTTACGTTGCCGAACATGGTGTCAAAGAGCGGCCTTCTATATTAAGAAGGCCGGTGAGTCATCCGGCTCGGCCTCCGAGTATGGCTTTATTCTTTGTGAATTGTTTTTACTTTGCCTTTTGTTATCTAACTAGCTTCGACTTTAGATTTATGCTTACGTAACAGTCAAGTTGCTATGAATCGAACCCAGTTATCTTGAGTATACCTTGCCGGTGTTGGGAGGCAGGAAACTCCCGGAAACGTCCAGTGCCCAGAGCCTTCTAAGAAGCGAGCTCCGCGGCTTCTACGGTCCCAAAGCCTTACGTGTCGAAGAGGGCCAAGGTCGGGGATTCGAGCGCTACCGCTTCGGCTTGCTCACAGAAGTGTTACCTTCTTCTTCTCCGTCATTGATAGCCGCGGCGGAGGTAGTGCCTTCTTCTGCCGGTCTCTGCTGCTAGCCGAACATCTCCACGTTGAGACCACATCTCCTCCATCCTTGGAAAAGGCGAAACGAGGTTCTCGTCTCGATTCTGTTTCTCCTTTGCGCCCATCGGCTCTCCGTTCCTCGACCAAGTGGCTTCAAGCGGAGCCGGGCACAGGTGGGGACGTTTACGAGGATCGGCATGGCCTTCTTTCCTCCACGTCGGCTTTTGTCTCCTCAACCTCTTTCGGACGAGGACCTTCATGAACTCGAGGAATGTGTCCGGTCATCTTGGCGGAGGCTCTTGGATTATCTCGGGCACAGCGCATCTCCATGGTTATTATGCTCGAGCTTCGCGGAATCCAGAGCTACGAAGCAAAATTTAGAGTCGGATGAGGAAAAGTGAAACAGTGGCGGAAGAGAAAGAGAAGGTTGAGGCGAAAGGGAGAAGGCGAAGACGGAACTTAAAAGTTCCCAAGCTGCGCGGACAAAGCGGCGAGGATCTTGTCGACCCACCGTGGCGAGCGCGAGCCCATGCCGACTGAGGCGAGACCCGGGAATCCACACAGCGGAGGTTAATCATAATCTGGCGATGCCAACTCTCGTCGGTTGGCCGACGCTAATCGCGCCAGGCGAAGTCCTCCCACTCTATGTCATGGATGCGGTCAAACGGCTTACGCAGCAACGTAGCGAGTTATGTACGCGGTTGCGGCAAGTCGAGGCAACTTTGGCGGAGGAGAAGACCGCCCATGAGAGGCGGTGGCGGCGGTAAGGAAAACCGCGTCGGATTGCTTCGAGATGGCCCTAGCCCGGATTAGTACTTAAACCCGGGGTGAAAGCGAACGTGGCTGGGTATGGATGTCGCTCCGCTTCCAAGATGGTGTTCTTATTCCTCCGCCTTTATCTCACGAAGATAGGTCGGCTTAGGATGCCGAAGTGAGCGGCGGTGAGCAAGCGCGAAGAGGCCGCATCCGGGCCGGACCTAATGGCGCCGAGGCAGCTGCGGGCGAGGGCCCCTAGCTTTGTTGTCTTTTTCTTTTTGCTTTCTTTGTTTTCGGCTTTTGATGCCGGGTGTATATTGTACCTCAGAACTTTTAACTTTATGAATGAATATTCAATTAAATAGCTCGTTACATACTTTTACCTTCATGCGTACAGGGCACATGGGATAGTTTTAGGCCGGGCCGGGGTCTTTAAAGGATTAGAGTCCGCTTAGTACTCTTACGGTGTCGAAACCGGAGTGCATGAGTAGGGGTGTCTATATATCCGCGCTACGAGGTTCGGAGTCGTATTGGGATTTTTAACCGGGGTAAGGGTGAATGGTCACATGCTCATCCGTGGTCGTCGTTGGGACACACTTTGACCATGTGGACACGATCGAGGTCAGTTATGACTATTCACCTTCTTACTTAGGTGTCAATTTCGATGCATCAAAATATTTACCGGGTGTATAGACCTCGGTGTGCATGCCTTATTTAACGAATCATTTTGACCCTCTTAAAATTGAACATTTGGTCAACAAACCATTTATTTATTCAAGAGATGATTAGCTTTATAAAGGCGACAATGAAAGGAAAGTTTGCGAAGGGAAATGGTGAAACCAAAATAAGCTTGAAATAATAAATCAAAAACTTAACTCGGACCTTTGGGTGTCAGTTGTATCATCTGTTTGTGGCGGGCCCTAACTATAGTAGGCCCTTAATTTGTCGCCATTCCATGTCCTCTTGACGGATTTTCTTGTCAGTGTTTCAAGAACATACGCTCCTTTTTCCAACTTCTCCTTGACTCGGTACGGTCCTTCCCAATTTGCGGCGAGCTTGCCGTGCTGGGCGTTCTTATTACCGATGTTCGGCCACTTTTAGGACCAGGTCGCCCGTCAAATGCCACAGGTTTGACCTTTCTATTGTGTTTCGCCGCCATCGGTTGCTTGGTCTGCTGTCTCGGCAATGGGCCGTGGTTCGACTTCATCTACCGGCTCCATCTCGGTTGCCAACGCCCTTGAATTCGACGGTTCTCCTTCCTCAGGGGTTACGAGCCTTCTCCAAGATGGTGACCAACTTCGGCAGGGATCATGGCTTCGCATCCATATGTCATGCGGAAAGGCGTCTCTTGGGTAGGCGATTGGATAGTTGTGCGAACTCCCATAAGACGTTATAAAGCATTCGACCCAACAGGTGCGGCCTCTTGCATCTTTTTTCCGAAGTCCATCAGGGATTACCTTGTTTGCCGCTTACCTTTGTCCAGTTTGATTGTGGGTGTTCGGCGATGCAAAGTGATGTGTGATGCCGAGGTCCACCATCATATCTGGAAGTTCTGTCAGTGGGCGAGTGCCATTGTTCGTCACTATCTCGGTAGGGATTAGGCGGGAGAAAATACTGTTGGATGAAGCGCTAGGACCCTAGCCGATGTGATGGTGGCGGCGGTTCGGCCTCAATCCACTTGGTAAAGTAGTCCACCGCCACGATTAGCCATCGAAGTTGTCAGGGGCGCTTAAACGGTCAGTAGATCCATTCCCCATTTAAAGAAGGGCCGTAGGGCGAGAGATATATTCCATGTCCGATGGAGGGGACCAAATGATTTTGGCGTGTTTCGCAACTATCACATGCCTTCACAAATTCGCTTGCGTCCGCTGCATGGTGGGCCGGTAGTACCGACCCTAAGTGCCTTTCTTGCTAATGCTTTTGCACCCATGTGTTGCCGATTAATTCCTCCATGGGTCTCGGCGAGGACATATCTACTTTCGTGAGTGCCCGAGGCACCTTAACATCGGTGTATGCAAGCCTTTTCGGTAAAGGCGATCGTCTATCATTGTGTATACCGCGGCTTCCGTATCGGTTTTGAGCATTCGCCGTTCCAAGGGGAATAATTCCCTCTCGATGTAGTCCTCGAGCGGCTTCCTCCAATCGGTGGCATCGGATATGACCATTACGCAAGTCGGCTCTTCCACCTTTTGTTGTATGACGGTTCTGTGGTTGGTCGTCCCTTTAGTGCTAGCCAGTTTGGAGAGTATGTCTGCTCGGACATTTTCCCCTCTTGGTATATGGGTAACCTTTACTTCTTCGAACTCAGCCTGGATATTCTTGACTTTGCTAAGATACTTAGCCATTAGAGGCCCTTTAGCTTTGATATGTCCCATCTATCCGGGCGGCGGCGAGTTGTGAGTCGGTGAAGACCGAGACTCTTTGTGCGCTCGAGCTCCTTGACTCGTTGGAGTCCGGCCAAGAGCGCCTCATATTCGGCCTGATTGTTTGATGTCGGGAAATCTAGTTGTAGGGAGTGTTCGATCGTCACTCCTTCGGGGCTCTCTATGATTATTCCGCTCCGCTTCCTTCGAGTGGGACGAACCGTCGACATATACTTTCCAGAGGTCGATGTTGCCGGGGTCTTCATTAATTGGAGTTAGTTCTCTGAGGAAATCCGCGAGAGCTTGTGACTTAATAGCATGTCATGCTTCGTATTTGATGTCGAATTCGGATAACTCAATAGCCCAACTGATCATTCGGCTGCCAGTCCGGCTTATGGAGTACTGTCGAATGGGTTGGCTGGTTCGAACCGATTATCTTGTGAGCTTGGAAGTACGGGCGCGATCTGCGTGCCGTCATTATTATGGCGAAAGCCAATTTCTCCAACTTCGATATCTTAGCTCCGAGCTTTGCAAAGCTTTGCCGACGAAGTATATTGGTTCTTGGCCATTCTTTCCTTCGCGAACTGCAGGCAGGAGCTCACCGCTTCTTTCCCAACCGATAAGTAGAGGAAGAGGGTTTCGCCGAGCCGTGGTTTCGATAAGGCGGCGGAGTGGCCAAGCATTGCTTAATCTTTGAGAATGCGGCGTCACACTCGGGGTCCAATTTCTGTCGTGTCCTTTTTAAGTAATTTGAAGAAAGGCAAGGCGCTTTCGCCGATTTGGGCGAAATCGGTTAACGCGGCCAAACGGCTGTCAACCGCCGGACCTCCTTCTTGTTCCCGGGGGCTGCATGTCTAATACGGCCTTACACTTATCGGGGTTCGCCTCGATTCCTCGGGCTGGTAAGCAAGAAACCGAGGAATTTTCTGTCGCCGGTACTCGAACGCACATTTTGCGGGGTTCACCAGAATCGATGCGCCCTTAACTTGCTAAATGTTTGCTCAAGATCTCGGATGTGATCATTGGGATCACATGATTTGACAATCATGTCGTCGATATAGACCTCGATGTTATGGCCTATTTGGTTCTCGAAAACCTTATTCATCATCCTCGGTAGGTTGCCCGGCATTTTTCAAGCCGAACGGCATGACGTTGTAGCGTAATTTCCCTTCTCCGTTATGAAGGAAGTGGCTTCTTGATCATCGGGGTGCATGGCGATCTGGTTGTAACCGAGAATACGCGTCCATGAACGACGGTTGATAGCCGGATGAGTTATCTACGAGCTGATCAATGTTCGGCATTGGATAGGCGTCTTTAGGGCATGCTTTGTTCGGTCGGTATAGTCGGTGCATACTCTCCATTTGCCATTTGGCTTTGAAACCATCACCACGTTGGAAAGCCACGTGGTATATTGTATGTCCCTGACGAAACCGGCCTCCAATAGTTCGCTTACGTGTTGGTTCGGCGCTACCGCCTATCCTGGGCCCTCGCTCTTTTCTTCGGGCTACGGGGTTGACCCGGCCGTATGGCCAATTTATGACAACGAGAAATGGGGTCTATGCCCGTACGTCGGCCGCGCTCCATGCAAAACGTCTCGATTGTTGGCCAAAAACTCTTCTATCCTCAATCGCGGGTCGGGGTCAAGGCCCCGCCTACTTTCGTACTTATGGTTTGGATTGTTTCCAAGTACGAAGTCTTCTACCTCTCCTTCTCGCAGTTACGGCCGAGTGTCCCCTTTTCTTCTCGTAGGTCTAATTCGATCATATTGATCGGTTCTTGGATCTTTTTGTGCTCTGGATCCGTTGTTCGGATCTTGCTTTTACGTTGATTGTCTCGTTGTAACACTTTGCTGGACTCTTTCGATCACCCTTGACGGTAACGACTTGGTTGCTATTGCCTATCATTTTTATCTTCGATGCTTAGTAGACACCGGCATGTCCCAATTGTGGATTGTTGGTCTTCCCGGGATGATGTTGTAAGGGGAGGAAATCAGCCACAATAAATCTTACTCGCTCGGATTTGAAACCTTCCTTCGTTCCAAGGGTGAGTCGGAGGTCTATATATCCCTTTGGAGGATAATTCGCCATTAAATCCTACGAGAGTGGTTTGGCATGGCTTCAGTCCTCCCGGTCGAGATTCATTCTCTTGAAGGCATCCCATATGATGATGTCTCGCCGAGCTCCCGAGTCTATAAATATCCTCTTGACTCGGCAGTTGACCGGGGTTCCGGTGATTACGAGGCCGTCTTGATGGCGGGAGTACGTCGGCCAAGTCCTCTTTTTGTGAACATGAGCTGAGGTCGTTCAATTTTGTCGGTCATGTGTGATTCTTCTTTAAACTTTGGTCGGTCCCTTATTGAAAGAACTTCCCTTAGATATTTTCTCCGTTGGCTCGGCGTATCTCCTCCTCCTCCGAAGGCTCCGCTAATAACGTTGCAATCGAACTCCGTGTCGGGAAATCCGCTGTCTTCAGATGCGGCTTCTTCCTCTTGCCCTCTCTTCTATTCTCAGGGTCCGGACTGTTTGATCGGTCATTCGCTTTCGCTTTTCTTTTGTGCGTCCTGTGTTTTTATTACGTATTGACGCAATTTTCCTTCTCGAACGAATTTCTCGATGGCTTCGCGAAGTTCATAGCATTGATCCGTGGTATGCCCTTTACAATCGTGAAAAGAACAATAACGGGACTGGTCCGTGTTGGACCGTTTCCTGAGGGGATGAGGTTTTTCGACCTTCCGCATCTCGGTCGACGCTACTTCCCTCCATAGCTGGGACCGGGGAACATTGAGGGGGGTATAATAGTCAAATTTATTCTTCAAGTCTGTCCTTGGTTTATATTGCTTATTATCGGTTCCTTTCCCGCGGCGGTCTTGCTTGCGGCCGTCGGACTGGATTTTATTCCCTTGGCGGGGTGTTCTTGTCCGGGTCCTTCGCGCATTCGCTTGGCGCATTTGTTCCACCTCAAGATATTTCTTCGACCGTGTCATGAAGTCCTTTAAGCTCTTAGCCGGCTCTTTGAAAATGATTCAAACAGTCGGCTCGAACTATCCGAGCCATCGGCCGGGAGGTGGGCGTGCACTTCCTCCTTTAATTCTGGACTTGCGGGGCCGCATGATTAAAGCGATCCAAATAGCTTTGGAGTAATTCGCCAGCCGCCGCCCGATTTTGGATAAGGTATATTGAGACTTCGGTACATTTCTTACTAGTTGCGAATTGTAACTCGAAAACCTTTGCCAAGTCATCAAATTTAGTTATCGAACCTGGAGGCAGGGTTAGTAACCACTTTAGGGCTGGTCCCTTTAGGGTTGTGGCGAAAACCCTACTTATGATTGGTTCTCCGAGGCCTCTACACATCATGATCATCTGAAAGTCGTCCACATGAGTTGTTGGATCCTGCGAACCGTCGTACTTACTGAACTCGGTGAGGTTCAGCTTTCCTGGGAACCGTGCTCTGAGGATCTTGGGTGAAAAGGGGCTGTTGACGAGAATCGTGTGGGGATGTCGGGTCGACCCTTCGCTCCGGGAGGACTTCCCTTTGTGATTCTTTGGTAGAGGAGGCCGCCCTTTTAGTATTGTCTATTGTCTTACGCCGACGGGAACTATGACCTTCTGGTCGGGTTCCCACGTTTTGTCATCTCGATCATAGCTGGTGCTCTTAGGTTCCCTTCTCGGTTCCGCCGTCGATGCGATGAAATTGAAGAGTATAACGTTTGTCCATATTCTCGATGCGTTTCATCATGGCGAGCCGTCCGTTATGGAGTGTAAGGAAGTCGGATTCGGACCGGGGTCTCGACTTACAACCTGGATTGGATCTCGTGGCTCACGGCGATGTCCCGCGCCGCCGATGAACCCGTCTCGGACTCGTTCCCATTTTCGAGTTGATCTTGATTCGGGCCACGAGGTTCCTCAAGGCGCTCTTACGGGCCGTGATAACCGGTCTTCATTGTCCCGCTCATTGCCACCGATAGGGTTGGTCGACTGCTCGGTGTCTTTGTGGTTGCCGGGGTGGTTGACGTTGCTCTCTGGTTGTTCGAACCATCTCCGGCTGCTTCTGGCTTGTACTGCGGGTGTTAACCCTCATTGGTCAAGGGAATCGAAATTTATCGTTCCCCACGGACGGCGCCACTGTTCTGGTGTAGAACATAGATGTCCGGCCCGCGTGTATGGGCTGGTGATTTGATATAGGATCTAGGGTCTCGTGCAGGTACCAATGTGATAGCACACAGGCGAGAGAGGATCACCGAACACAACTTCGGCGCTTGGCCGATGGAGTGGGGTGTGTGCTCGGTGTGACGAGATGTAGATTAGTCTAGGTTTAGAGCGTGTGTACCTTAGGCATTGCTTGGGTATTTATAGGACCTACAGGAGCGGCTTTGGCGTGATTCCGGGCCTATTATCCGAATCGCCTATCCTTATGCGGATGTGTTCCTAGATACCCGGGGTAGTTGAGATATTCCAGGGTTACGGATATGACGGATCTGATGTGCCTACCCTTGGTTGGGCCTTCATGTGATTGGGCCTTATCTAGGTCCGTAACAAAAACATATCCATACTTTGATTGCATTCAAATGATGTTTCAAAAATTGGAAGTTAATAATGTATTCTGAATGTTGGATATGCTTCAAACTTGTCTAGTTGAGTTTTCCTATCATTCACATATTGATCTTTGATATTCAATGTGTTGCTTGAATGAGTTATCCATATATGAGCTTCAAGCCATCTTCTAGAAAAGATTTCAATCGTGAAACAGCTTATGCCTACTCTATAAATTCTCATTGGCCAAGTTATTCCAAGCCTTATAAATGTTCATTAGTGCATTGAATGATAATGCATTAACCATTAAAGGAATAACTTACTAGGATAATATTCGAAACTCTAGTCATTTGAACTAATGAGTTTATGCTTCATCATTCATTAATCCTAGTAGTCATGTTGTTACTCAATTACATAAACTTGTCTTCATCCATCTTTGAGTAACTATATTCAAATTCTTGCTTTGAATGTTCATATACTTTCAAGACTCTCTTCTAAAAAGCAAGTTTATCTCTTGTCATAGCAAAGTCATTGTACATATATATCTCTATTATGTCAAGCATATTTCGTTAATGCTTTACCTTCATGACTTTTGCTTGTTGAGGAAAATGTTCAACATGTTCCCTTATTCTTGAAGCATTCTGATTTATTCATTAAACATGTTGACTTCCACCATGTTTA
Organism: Acacia pycnantha; assembly: GCA_025563575.1. Classification (NCBI taxonomy): domain Eukaryota; kingdom Viridiplantae; phylum Streptophyta; class Magnoliopsida; order Fabales; family Fabaceae; genus Acacia; species Acacia pycnantha. The sequence continues at coordinate 4,008,336 of JAMWYP010000021.1, read as the reverse complement.
AAGTGAGCATTATTTTCAAGCATGTTTCAAAAATGACTCTTTCATTCATCAAAATTTTGATTTCATAATTCATTATCATGATTTGAAAGAACATTCAAGATTTGAAACAATCTTCATAGTTCACTATCATTATTGAAAAATCTGATTTCATTCATGAACTATGATTTGAGAAATGTTTATCATTATGGATAAGATTTTCTATGCTCATTAATCAAACTTACATGCATTCATTAAGGGGGAGCTTCACATTCACATGTGTTTTATATCTTAAAAGCTCATCTCCTTTATTTGAGAAAATCCCTTTAAGTATTCTCATCTACATCTACTATGATGTATTAGTTTTGATGATGAATTGGTTATCTTAATTTGAAAATATCAAGGGATATTTCGATATCATATTGCACTAACAAATCTCTTTGGAAAAGAAAGTGTTCAATTTGTAGCAGGAGATTCTGTTATGTGTTAGGACATTCATCAACATACTACAAGGAAAAACTATTACATTGAGGAAAGATGTCTTAATCACACTGAAGTTGTGATATGCTCTACAAAAAAGAAGAAAACTTCTTAAAGCCAGCTTTTTGAAAACCTCTCCAAACTCCATCAAACTTGTTTTCATAACAACATCCCAAATTGCATAATATTTAGAATGAAAACAATTTCAAATTGGGGAGAGAAAATCAATTCTTTGATTCTTTCTAATTTGCTTTCCTATTTGTCTCTCTACAAGTATCTCTTCTTTAAACTCAACTTTTGCTAATGACAAATAAGGGGGAGAGAATGGCAAGAAAAATAAAAATATGCTGGGTCTATTAGTTTTTCATATTCATACATATTTTTCTTAAAGTATTTGCCATCATCAAAAAGGGGGAGAATGTTGGTTTTGATTAGTTTTGATGATGTCTTATATAGATGTCATTCTTAATAGCAAAAAGGTTGCATACTACATTTATCTTTTACTTTGACTAATTATTATATTTAATGTAGATGCAAAGTTTTATGATGGAGAATGTTGATTGAAGAAAGAAGCTCTTGCACAATATAATGGGAATATCATAATATTAAGGAAGCAAGAGGTTATCAAATGATTTTGGGGATAATCTAGAAGGAGAGAAGAAATTGAAGAAGGAAGAACTTGCAATGCAATGGAATATCTTTATTGAAGTTCTTATATTGATGCTAGAAGTATCCAAGATCATATGGAAGCTGGAACGGATCAATTCAGAGTTTAAACCATCAAAAATCAGTTCCAGGATGAGCAAACTCGAGTTCATAACTTGCAAACTCGAGCCTCGTAATGTCCTCGGCAACTCGGCGCCTCGGACAAGTCAAACTCGAGCTTAGAACTCAAACCTCAGGTTTGGAACTCCAAACTCGAGCCCATCATTAGCAAACTCGAGCCTGTAGTGTCTTCAGCATTTCGGTGTCTCTGGACAAGGCAAACTCGAGCCTATTAGTTGGCAAACTCGAGCTTACAGCGGTGTTCAACATTTCAGCTACTCTGTTCCACGTTTCACTCGGGCGACGTGTGGTAATTCAATGATATCTCCTAAACTAGAGATCGGATTGAGGTGAAACCAGTGGCATATGAAACTAGACTCCCAATGCGTCATTTAGATATATAATTCAAGCCAAAAGAGTTCAGATGAAGGAGTAATGAATTTATGAAGTTGACAGTGAAATCCACGTCACACAAATGACCAACCTTCAATATTTTGAGTTTATCTCACAAACGGAGAATCCAATTGAGATGAAATAGGTGGTATTGGAAAGTAAACTCAAAGGGCTTTCCATCGATAGGTTAAACAACTAAAACGGAGTTCAGACCAGTGAGATATGGCCCCCGAAAGTAGACAGTCTGTTCTGGGTATTGCAATTTGCTAAAGAGAAGCAAACTCGAGCCTATATTAGTTGGCAAGCTCGAGTTCGCGGGTTACAGAGAGCTATCAGGTCGCGAAAATCATCCAAACTCGAGCCTATAAGTTACAAACTCGAGCCTAGACAAGACAGAGAGCAAAATATGATTTTGAAGAGACCCAAACTCGAGCCTATAAGTATGGACTCGAGCTCGGATCTTACAAACTCTAGAGTTTGTCTCTAAACCTCCGGTTTGCACCGAACCGACATTCAAAGCTTTGCAAACTCGAGCCTACTTATGTAAACTCGAGTTCACGCTCCCGCATCAGAAAAACACCATTCCGAAAGTCTCATTTCTCATCCAGATGATTACCCAATAACTTATACTTCTTCTTAACATTATTTATATCATTTATGTATAAGTTTCGAGTGATTAAAATGAAGGATTAGAAGCAAATCTCAAAGTGACAGATTTGTGAAGAACCTTGCGTCGAATTTCGAAATGGGAAAGAACACAGATAACTTGCAGAAATGAAGTTGAATACTCAATTGTAATGCTTCTCCAAAGGATTAAATCATTTAGATGATGAAATACTCCAACGGACATAAGCCAAACAGATTCAGCATTCGAATTTAATGTTCATAACAGGTCACTATTCTAATATTCATTCAAAAACGAAGCAAAATGGGCAACTTGCTAGAATGGTGGATAATCATCTTCAAACGGACAGAAAGCACCTGAATATCGTAGATCAATTCTTGAAGAATCAACATTCAAATATTTAAGTCGAATTGTTCCCAACAAACTAGAATTTCGAATGGAGTCAAATCGAATGGATATGCAACGGTCATAATCTTCAATGCGAGCAATCATCGATATTCAAGAAACATTATGACCCAACGGCTATATTCCTCATCCATGACCACAACAACTAGAAATTCAAATGGAGACAATTCAGAATTGAGAAACAACGGTCATATGAAGATTTGCCGCTATATATAGAGCTGCATACAAACCTTCAAAGATACAACAACAAGCAGAGAAACAAGCCTACCTCTTCAACATGCTATTACTCTGATCTGCTTATCATTTACTCTCTGTTTTTCAATGTCTATATATCATAGAGAGTGAAATGTTTTGTATTGTACTTCAGTGTTTATTCATACACTTCTGAGAGAGAAGAATCATTGTAAACATCCTATCATTATATCTGTGAGTTACTCAAGATTGGGTGATCTTGAGTGGGAAACACATTGTGTTGATTACAGCTTGTAAGGGGAGTGAGTCCTAGGGAAAGGATCATCTTCGAGTACAGAGTGTGTAATCAAACAGGTGTATTGATTACAGTTTGTAAGGGGGAGTAAATCCTAGTGAGAGGATTACTTGAGTACGTAACTTGTAATCAAGTTGAAAGAAGATAGTGAATTGAAATTCTCAAGTGGAGCTTGGGACTGGACGTAGGTCAAGGATTGGGCCGAACCAAGATAAATCACGCTTGCATATTCTCTTCCCTTATCCCTTACATTCCAAAGATATATGTTTGAATGATTGCTTATCACTTTATAAATTATTATTGTCATTCAAACTACTTTCAATATGTTGCAGAAAGTTTTTAAAGTTCTAAGTTTTTAATCAAACACCCAATTCACCCCCCCTCTTGGGTGATAGCCAAGTCTTTCAGTATAAAATACCAATGTCAGTAAAATAGTTGTGAGAAAATGATTAATCCTAAATAAGAAAATTATCAACAATTAGTAAGTGATTAATTAAATAATTATTGGCTAATTATTTAAGCATGAACAAGGGAATATCCAAGGTAAATTATGTAAAACCCTTTAATTAAATGTTAATGGCTAAAATTAGCATAAAATATATTATCTAATTAATTGGAAAATATTAAGAAAAATGAATGAGATTAAGTGTGTGAAAATCCCTAATCCTAAAAAAGTTGCTAATCATGTGATTAAGGTACTAATTAAGCTCTGGCAAAATTTTGGAAATTAGTAAAGGGAGGGGAAAAATGGTAATTTGTACCTAAAATGCCTCTTATGATGTTGGATATTGATAAACGTGATATTATCCTTTATAGGATATCTGTGATCACCAACCGATGTCGTCATCTGCGTTCGACGCGCTGCTTTTCCGTCGAAGTACCGCTTTTCAGTCAAACGTACTGAATCTCACAACGAAGGTACGGACGCGTACTGTAATCCTAACTCTGTGCTGCTCATATACATATATGTGATAGATACGTTCATAGACTGAGGCTCTGTTTAGGGTCACCGATTATATACACAGCTTTACACGGGTTATAGTCATAATAATGTCGTTTGAGTTTTCCTAGCGCTGAGGACACGACCGTACATCGTGGCACTGGTTATGTGCAGACATGTTAGAGGGACTTTACATACTGCTCTGTGCTTATGTTCTGTCATTGTTATGATCATGCATCTGCTCTATGCTTATGTATTGATATGTTGTTGTATTGTCATGATTATCTGTTGTCCATATACTATTTTATTTGAGCATAAGGTTAACTGTTACCTGAGGTCCGGTGGGTACTGGATCTCAGCTGTAGCTTCAGGGTCGGAAGGACCAAGGATTGGAGATAGGGGCAAGCAGTACGACTAGACCGCTGGCCGGAGATTTCCTTATCGTTTTATGTATTTACTTTTGAACACTAGGATGACTGTATCATTACTATTACACTATGGTTAATGTTTTGTTATGGATCAGTCACTCTTTCGCTCCAATGCTCTACTCTGATTGGGAAAAAAAATCCGCTTTAAAAATGGGATGTTACAGGAATTCCCAAACAAAGCCTAAGGGGCTGGAAATTCGTGCCCTTGTAGAGAAAAATCAAGCCTCCCACAAAATTCCCTTTTTCTAACAAGTTCTAAGGTTAAAAATTGCGTGTCTTATGCGACCAAGTTGTGTTGTTTGCTGTGGCAAATGACACAACAAGGGTTTCCCCGATTTCAAAAATTCAAAAATTCCAAATTTAGCCTCTTGGCCTGATTAGAAATGTATTAAAAGGGTAGCATTGAATTTGAATTTTCGTATTTCAATTGCTTTTAATTGGAACTTTCTTCATAGATAAAATATATTTAACAAATATTATCTCGGTATTATCTACTTCTTGATCAACATAACATTATTTTTAAATTTTAAAATACATTCAACTTATAATTTTATGGCAAAGAAAAATCATATTTTATAGTCACTATTAATAAATTGATAAAAATATTCAAATATGTGACTTCATTACTTGAAACATTTAAAATAAATGGTGTTTTTATATTAAAATATTAGGAATTTATTTAATAATTTTCACTTGCTCCATCAAATCTTTTTAAAAGGTACTTTTGGCATTTTCACAAAACTAAAGAGATGATGTTAAGTCACTAACTCTATTTGAAATTGAAGAAGCTTTTGACTATACCCACATTTAAACCAGCGTGTAAAAATATTAAATAAAAGAAGAATAAACATTAAGGAAGGAAAATATTAAACGAAAATTTGTAAGGAAGGCTTCATTATATATAATACCAACTATCTCTTCTCCTTCTTTCGCATTTATAAGTGGGTGATGAGTTTACTTAAAATATAAAATAATTAGAATGGTAATTTTTATAATCACATTCACCTCCAGATTTCTCTGCCATCTTGTTATTCTATTTATCTTTAATAGACGACCATGTAGTCTTCTATCTCTTGTCTTTCACCTCAAAACCCATCTATTTGATTCCTTTCTCAACCTCATTAAACACACACTCCCAATGTAACATCCTAAGATTTAGAGCCAAATTTTGGTGGCATCCGCCCTAGCGAAGAGGGTATTCGCCACGGTGAATGTCTCAAAATCCAATGTCCCTTTTCTGTGCCCTTTGCCCCGTCAAAGGCCAAAGACATAGTAACCTAGCTTCTCTGCGTTTGTAAGAAATTTTATGTTTTAAATTATTTTTATTTATGAGTACTAGGACCTTGGCTTTAGAATGTGTTGTTGAATTCGTTATTATATTGTATAACAATTTTGGTGAAATTCTATGTAACAACCCGACTTTTTAAAGCAGTATAATTTTTTTTTTTTAAACATCTTTTCAAACCATCAGAGTAGAGCATTTGAGCGGAAGAGTAACTGATATATAGATTCAAAAAGCCAACAGTAGTGTATCTGGCGATTACAAAGGCGGTTCAATAACCGAGCGTAAATAAAGGACAACATCAAAGGAAGACTCTGCCCGATCCACGAAATGAAGTCTTCAGTCAGGTTTTCTATGCAGGCTGCTTGCCTCCATCCTCGGTCCTTGGTCCCCCTGAACCTGACGCTATGTTAAGAGCTGAGATCCGCACCGGATCTCAGGTAACGGTTAACCTCATGTTTATGTATACGACACAATGACTTTAACATCACTCTATCACAACCCATGCATATGTATTGCCCCCAGCTTGCAGACAATATTGCACCCAGCATACAGACAAATTGCACCCAACATTGGAATAGATTGCACCCAAAGATACGATGCATTGCACCCAGCATACAGACATATCCACTAACCACTATATGCACTCAAACAGTATAACACCTCTATGCAGACATACCACATATATGCATACCATAAACATCAGAGTTAGTGTTACAGTACGCGAACGTACCTTCGTTGACGTATTACGATATTTCTAGCACGTTTTAGCAAATTAGGATTTCTGACGTCCTATAAGAGTAATATCACTTCCATTAGTGATTTGGCATTATAACTGGCATTTTAGGTAAAAATTACCATTTTGCCCCTATACCCCTACTTGGCGGAATTTCGCGGCGCTTCCGCTACATAGGCTATTTTCTTCCCAAAATTTTGCCAGAACTTCGACGCATTTATGATTCTTGAAAATAAAGACTAAAATAGCCCTCCCATATGATACCCAAATCATAAAAATAAAGACTACTCTAGCCTTACTAACTATTGAACTAAAGACTAAAAACTAAAGACCGAAAGACTTACCCGTTGAAGACTTCGGCAGAACTTCCCCCTGATCTTGTCCCTTGCTCCCTTTGGTCGACATAAACAGCCCTATGTGGCACAAAATTGCATCATCTTGATGATGTAATTAACTTGTTAAGGAAGGTTTCGTGCGATAAACCTCGATCGGCACCGATTCGCGTAATTTCGGAAAAATCTCAAAATTATGGATTTACAACTTTGAAGACCTTCTCTTCCTCATCAATAATATCTATTTAAACTTGAATTTTGACTTTAGACAGGGTTCCAACTGTCCTTTGAAGTTTCTCGAAAACGTGTCCGAACGCGTCCGGTGTCGAAACTTGTTTTCTAAACACCCATCTCTTCGAAAAATTCACCGAATCCAAATATGTTCATGAAAATTCCCAATTCTTTTCCAAATGTCACAACATAACCTTTTCGTCCTTTTGGCTATCGTGCATTTTCTCGAAATTTCCTATTTCGTCTTATTAGGAAAAAGCACAAACGGCTTCAGAATTAACTTCCGCAAGAGTTTAACGGAAGATAAAATTCCACTGATCAATATTCTACCCTGACTTTGGAATTCCCATTCCTAGATCTCTAGATAGGATCCGTTTCCTAATTTTAAAATTACTATTCATCACTTTTTACTTTAATTAATTATATTCTTATTATATGTCAACTTGCACATATATATATATATTTCCTTTTCATTCTCATTTTCATTTTTTTTTTCTGCATATTTTTTTTTCTTTATTTCGTTTTTTTTTTAAATTAATTATTTAATTAATTAAATAATTATTTTTACATAACTTTTTTACAAGATTTTCCTATTGGTCCATTCTTGCATTTAGGCTTAAAAATACCTAAACTTACTTATTTTTCTCAAAATCTCCAATCAATTAGTAAATATATTCTTACTAATTTTCAACTATTTTCCACTAATTTTTGAGCTTTACATAATTATTCATGAATTTCCTTTACTTATGCTTAAGTAATTAGCCCAATATTACTTAATTACTTAATTATCACAAGTTGATAATTTTCTTACTTAGAACACCTTATTTCCTTTATACTCTTGCATTAACATTTCGTTTCCATGTGTTCTCGCTTTATTTTAGAATTTGTGAGGGCATTATGGTCATTACCATACTTTTGAGCATTCTTCTTCAATTTCTCCAAGTTTGTAATTTCTTAAATTACCAAAATTAGAGATATACTCTCTCTCAAATTTAACACTTATTTCCTTGCCCTTTAGGATTTTTCACAATTTTCCTAAGTTATTTACTCCTCCCAGGGGTATTTTGGTCATTTTGGCACTTTGGCCCTTAAATTCCCTAATTCAAATTTCGGGTATTACATTTCTCCCCCCGTTAAACAAAATTTCGCCCTCGAAATTTGTACATAGTGTCTCCCGAGGTGCCCATACACCGCGGTCAACACCACAAATACCAAAATGTCTCCATGGCGCCCATACACCATGACAACACAAGATATCATACATGTCACCATGGCGCCCATACACCATGGCAACACAAGATACCTCCTACTCAATGACATGATCACGGTCGAATCGTAATATCTAAGAAAGATGGAATACATCACGGAGGTGGTTCTCGTATCGTATAAGTCAATCGAATAGCTAACACCTAGTTCATGCAATGCATAGAGAAAATTCCTTACTAAGAGAGATAGTACCTTGGATTCTCTCCGGAAGTTCTCTGTCCATTGTGTCGGTTAACGCGTACATTCGGCCCGGGTTACGTGGCCTCATCTTCGCAGCTATCTCGTGACAATTCGGGGCAATGTGTCCTTGTTTCTGACATCTATAGCAAACTCGTCTCTCTACACTTTTCTCAGGACAGTTTGAAATGATGTGCCCTGGCTTCCGGCATCCGTAACAAACTTGTCTACCACCACAACTACCAGAATGGTACTTCCCGCGATCGGGACACGGTCGGGTTACCGGCATCCTCGGGTTGCTCGTTGCTCATACCGGAATGGTCTCTTGTTTTCCCTTTGCGAGTCCCTCCATGGTGCCTCTCTTTTCCGCGAGGAATTCTCACGACTGACCTCGCTACGATTTGTACCGCTTGTGCTTAAGTGCGGGGTTTACGCAGCTCCTTTCGGTTGCGCTCAATTAGTCGGCAAGATTCTACCGCTTGGGCTAGTTTAGGAAACCGCCGAGATACCACCTCTTCTTTATCTCATATTTTAGCCCGTGTGTCAACCTGTTTGACTTCCGTGTTTCGTTATCATTACTCCTCGATACGACGAGTATCGTGATGATTGGTAAACCGAGTATAGTAATCGTCGCCAATTCGTTCTTCCCGTGGAAACAGGGTGGCTTGAGCTTACAAAATTGAGTGACCCAACTTTGTGTAGTCTGCATATCTCTCCCTCGTCGTGGAGGTGACTGGGACCTATCAGATCCCTCAACTTCCTCATCGTGTTCATCACTCTGCTCATTTTCTTCTTCTTCAGAATGTTGTTCTTCCTCATGTCTGGCCTGCCTTTCGGCCCGAAGTTCCTCTATCATCATTCTTTGTTCATCTAGCATCTCTCTTTGTTCACGCACTACGGCCACGGCCTCTTGCAAAGCAATCTGCTGGTTTGGTTCATGAATTGTCTGTGGAATCGTCCGAGGTTGTCTACCTCGCCTCGGCCTCTGCCTCGCCTCGGCCTCTCGGGAGCTCCGGCTCCTCTTAAATTCGCCATGTCGCGTTCCGATTAGGGGAAACGTTAACGTTAGATATAGGGAAGACATTCCGCATAACGCAGACTTTATCATTCTAGTCTCTAGACTCTATCACGCTTTACATTGCTCCCAGCCTTTATCATTCTATTATTCACACTTTGCTCTCCCAAACCTTTATCATACTCACAACAATTAAACTCTATTATACGTAGTATTCACACCGCGCGCAACATTTCCCTTGTCAGATTCTCGTTGGTTCTCTCTACCCAAAAACAGATGCGAAGAAAAATGGATCAAATCCAGTTTTCCAGAAGAGTATGAAAATTCATTACAGAAATTTCTCTGATAGAAGTTCTCAACATGGGTCAAATACCGCATGTACTTATCTTTATTGGTCTCGGAGTCTCATCCGGCGTGGCCTATGCGGTTATCGAGTGATCGAGACTCGATATCGAGTTATCGGAGATCGATATCGAGCTATCGAGCTATCGGAGACTCGATATCGAGCTATCGGAACCGATATCGAGCTATCGAGCTATCAAAGGTGATATCGGGTTATCGAAACCGATATCGGGATGATCAAAATTGATGTACCGACAGTAAAGTGGTACACCGTTCGTAATGGTATACCGGAATAAGGTGGTACACCGACCTTAGGCTATATCGCACTCATTTTCAAAATATGCTCTTTAAAAGGCGTGAGCCTAACTCCGTTACTCAAACCAATTGGCCGGTAAGTGTCTATCATGGGAGCCTCACCGAGTTCACGGCGACGATTGGCTTACCCACATAGACTAGCCTTGCCTTCGGCACCAATGGTTTGTATATAACATAGTTAGATCTATGCCAGACAATCGCTACGATACCAAATGTAACAACCCGACTTTTTAAAGCAGTAAAAATTTTTTTTTTAAACATCTTTTCAAACCATCAGAGTAGAGCATTTGAGCGGAAGAGTAACTGATATATAGATTCAAAAAGCCAACAGTAGTGTATCTGGCTGATTACAAAGGCGGTTCAATAACCGAGCGTTTTCACCAAGATACGACATATCCACTAACCACTATATGCACTCAAACAGTATAACACCTCTATGCAGACATACCACATATATGCATACCATAAACATCAGAGTTAGTGTTACAGTACGCGAACGTACCTTCGTTGACGTATTACGATATTTCTAGCACGTTTTACGGAAAATCGTGAAATCTCCAACAACGGCTCGTCGGGCAGCGTAACGGAAGCAAATTAGGATTTCTGACGTCCTATAAGAGTAATATCACTTCCATTAGTGATTTGGCATTATAACTGGCATTTTAGGTAAAAATTACCATTTTGCCCCTATACCCCTACTTGGCGGAATTTCGCCAGCGCTTCCGCTACATAGGCTATTTTCTTCCCAAAATTTCGCGTAACTTTGACGCATTTATGATTCTTGAAAATAAAGACTAAAATAGCCCTCCCATATGATACCCAAATCATAAAAATAAAGACTACTCTAGCCTTACTAACTATTGAACTAAAGACTAAAAACTAAAGACCGAAAGACTTACCCGTTGAAGACTTCGGTAGAAGAAGGAAAATGGTGTGAAAATCTCAAGAGCTCTTATGCCTATTTATAGGGAAAAGGTAAGGACATAAAGGGAATTATTCAAATTGTTCTAAGCCCTTGGATTGCATTTTGAACAAATGGCTTGATCTTGTCCCTTGCTCCCTTTGGTCGACATAAACAGCCCTATGTGGCACAAAATTGCATCATCTTGATGATGTAATTAACTTGTTAAGGAAGGTTTCAGATGCCGATAAACCTCGATCGGCACCCGATTCGCGTAATTTCGGAAAAATCTCAAAATTATGGATTTACAACTTTGAAGACCTTCTCTTCCTCATCAATAATATCTATTTAAACTTGAATTTTGACTTTAGACAGGGTTCCAACTGTCCGGCTGAAGTTTCTCGAAAAACGTGTCCGAACGCGTCCGGTGTCGAAACTTGTTTTCGGAAACACCCATCTCTTCAGAAAAATTCACTGAATCCAAATATGTTCATGAAAATTCCCAATTCTTTTCCAAATGTCACAACATAACCTTTTCGTCCTTTTGGCTATCGGGCCTTTTCTCAGAATTTCCCTATTTCGTCTTATTAGGAAAAAGCACAAACGGCTTCAGAATTTAACTTCCGCAAGAGTTTAACGGAAGATAAAATTCCACTGATCAATATTCTACCCTGACTTTGGAATTCCCATTCCTAGATCTCTAGATAGGATCCGTTTCCTAATTTTAAAATTACTATTCATCACTTTTTACTTTAATTAATTATATTCTTATTATATGTCAACTTGCACATATATATATATATATTTCCTTTTCATTCTCATTTTCTTTTTTTTTTTCTGCATATTTTTTTTTTCTTTATTTCGTTTTTTTTAAATTAATTATTTAATTAATTATTTAATTAATTAAATAATTATTTTTACATAACTTTTTTACAAGATTTTCCTATTGGTCCATTCTTGCATTTAGGCTTAAAAATACCTAAACTTACTTATTTTTCTCAAAATCTCCAATCAATTAGTAAATATATTCTTACTAATTTTCAACTATTTTCCACTAATTTTTGAGCTTTACATAATTATTCATGAATTTCCTTTACTTATGCTTAAGTAATTAGCCCAATATTACTTAATTACTTAATTATCACAAGTTGATAATTTTCTTACTTAGAACACCTTATTTCCTTTATACTCTTGCATTAACATTTCTGTTTCCATGTGTTCTCGCTTTATTTTAGAATTTGTGAGGGCATTATGGTCATTACCATACTTTTGAGCATTCTTCTTCAATTTCTCCAAGTTTGTAATTTATTAAATTACCAAAATTAGAGATATACTCTCTCTCAAATTTAACACTTATTTCCTTGCCCTTTAGGATTTTTCACAATTTTCCTAAGTTATTTACTCCTCCCAGGGGTATTTTGGTCATTTTGGCACTTTGGCCCTTAAATTCCCTAATTCAAATTTCGGGGTATTACATTCTATACCGTCATTTGTTCCTTTTTTGCAGTAAGGATATGATCAGTGGCCGAGCTACACTGGAGCAAGTGACCGTAGGTGCAGACATAAACTTTGGGGTTTTATTTTTTTTTCTTTTTTTGCCGTCTTCTTCAACAACCTCTGTCACCACTTCCCTCTTCATCAATTCGTCTTCTTCATCTTTCTTAAATTTGTTCAGTGGCTGTCTTTTTCTTCAACCTCTGTCGCCACCACCCTGCTTTGTTCGAATGAAGATGGAGAATAGATGATGGAAAAGTACACAGATCTACAACATCGAGTTCGAACCTCCATCTTCCCAGATCTATAATGACCACCAGGCAACAACAAGAAGTTCAATCTTCCTTCCAATTATTTTTTCTTTGATTTTGATTTCTCTCTGGTTCTTGTTCATCTAAGAGCAAGAGACGCCGGCTTCGAATATGAGAAGCATTGGTGCCCTCATCTTCATCTCCCTCCCTTTCCCTCACGGCGGCTTCGATCTTGATTATTTTTCCTTCGATTGTGATTTTTCTCTGGCATTTTTGTAATGATGGACAATATTTGAGTTTGGATTTGATTTATATTATTCAGATTGATGATTGAGCATGGATGAATTGTTTTCTAGTTGATGATTTATTGCCAGCAGTGGTGAATTACCAGTGAAACATGGGTCGATGGTGACTATGGTCTATGGAGTGGAAGGGTATTTTGGTATTTTCATACTACAAATATATGTTCCAATTAAAAATTATATCCCACTTCCAGCACTTTTAATCCCCATTTCCACCTTTATTTTCACTTCCAATTTCACTTCTGTTTCCACTTCCAATTCTCTAAAAACTCTTAAATTGTACCAAACGGGGTTAATATTCTGCAATTGCTAACGATGTTGTTTCAGGATCATTTCGCAAGTGTTGTTTTCTAGATGTTTTGTATTATGTTGCTTTCTAATTGTTGGTCTTAGACTCTTGATTGACACTGTTTGTTTCTTCTAGCTATCAAACAAAAGGAATGTGGCGGTTCATTATTTCTGAAGGAAAAAGTTAGTCTCAATCAAGGACTATTATGTGAAAGATGGAAAACAGCTTCCTTCAGCTAAAGGTGATTTCAAATGTTTAATAACAAATTTTATAATGCTTGCTTAACTTTTAGTCTTGGTAATCCAACTACATGAATTATCTCCTTGTTGAGCAAAGAATTGCATTTATTGTCTCAACTGCTGTAAGTGCATAAATTTCTTTAGCGCTCTTCAATAAGGATTGTTGAAGCATGGATTTAAACCTAGGAATAGAATGGTTTGAAATAATCCTAGCGGGAAATAAGACCATTGTAAAGCTGTAAATAGTTTGCCGGATCCTTTGCAAAGCCCACATTTCTTTTGGAGCATCATTTGAATAGACTCACTTTGATGAATTGTTGAAGCTACATCTGACTCATGTTTGATTTTTTACCATTTGTTATATGTAGTTATCTGGACTAGTTACTGAACTGGCTTATGTAATATGGGTTTTAGACTGGTCTATATAATTTTCCCCCAAACATCATTTTACATATGGTAAGGGTTTTCTAATGTAGGGTTGTCATTGTTTATTTGTCTCTTGATGTCCTTTGTTTAATGCCCTTCAATTTTTTTCTACCTGAAATAGAGGAAGATGCTAACTTCCTAACAAAGGTAAGGAGGTTTGTATACCCCTATCAATGGCTCAGTTTTGGTTGGCTAAATTGATTTGAACCCATCCACTATCTCTCTATTGCTTATTTTAGGGATAAGTTTGCCGTCTGAACAATGGTCTGCTTTCAAGAAAAGTGTCCCTGCTATAAAGGAAGCCATTGCGAAGATGGAAGTAAAGATGGGGTAAGTTTACATTATAGAATTGTGAAATATTTGGCAGCATGAATATTTTTGATCGATTTGATAATGTCAATACTAAGTTGCTTGAGTGTTTGAATTGTCTTGATCCTCGTGATTCATTTGCTAATTTTAACAAAGAAAAGTTGATTGAGTTTTCTAGATTTTATCCTTTGGAGTTTGATGAGCTTGCAGATATTCCTTTTCTTTCTTCAAGTCTCGGTAATTTTATTGTTGATGTAAGAGCTGATTCTGATTTTGTCAATTTGAAAACAATTTCTGACCTTGCTTTGAAGATGGTTGAGAAGAGAAAGGATATTGTTTATCCATTGTTCTCTTGATTATTATTTTTCTATGTTAAGTTGAAGGTTTTTTTTTTCTTTTGTTTTTCCTATATTCTTTTGTTTTTTAATGCATTTAAAATTTTACTTAAAAAAAATTTCGGGGGTGCTACCCCGAACCCCCCACTAATTGTGCAGACACAAACACAAAATCCTAGTTGCTCCACTGGATATGATAGAGGTATATTTATATTATATTATACTACGTGGTGAGTCCTCCATTCAGAGCTCATTGGCTGGGCAGTTGTATCCCATTAGTTCATGGGGGGTATGATGGCCCACTTGTTCATGACTCCCCAGTTCTTTAAGGGGCTACGATATCCCACTAGTTTTAATAAGAGGGAATCCACAGTCAAATTTAGATGTGATAATGAGCCATTTCTTTTTCTATCCATGAGAGACATCTTTTGGTATGCTCTACTCCTTTAATTATTTACTCAAGGCTTTTTTTAACTGTTGTAGATCTTTGAGTGAACTATTTTCCTTTTCTACCATTGTAGTTTTATAACATCCTAATGCCACACTTTCAAAATTGTCCCTTTTAGGGTTCCATTACCTTCATGGTTTTAAAACTTTTCAAGAGGGTAAGGTATTCAGACCCTTACACCTATTCTTTGTTTCTCTCCACATTCGATCTGGGAATTCACAATCTACCCCCATCAGGGCCCAGCGTCCTCGTTGACACACCGACTAGATCTTAGCTCTAATAATTTTGCTTAAAGTCCTATATCAACTGGGGATGGAAACAAAGAACAAGCACAATGGTCTGCACTCAAACATGGGTGGATCGTGGCAGCAAAGCCACTCTGCCACTTACAATACCCAGTCACATATTTAACAAAGGCATTCGTCAGGTGAAAACATTTCAGTTTGGGCTCACCAACATCTGAGCACTATGAACCAAAGTCGTAATGGGATCAACAAGTTCATCAACGGTATTAACAAAACTTGTAACAGAATTTACAAACGCATTCCCTGATGGAAAAAATGTTAACCAGAATATATATATATATATATATATATATGAGCTTTGGTGGCCCAATCGCCACCTAACTCTTCTAATATGAGGGTGGGGTATGTTCGAATGACACCCCTTCCACCTTCATTCAAATGTTTTAAAAAACAAAAATTCAACACCACGAAAAAAAAAACCCCACCATCGAAGCTCAGGTTGCCGGCGATTGTAGACTGGCTAGTGCCAGAGCTTTAGCGACTGGCCGCGATGGTGCTCTGGCGAGGCTTAGTTTTCTATTTTTTTATTTAAAAATTGAGGGCAAAATGGTAAATTCCACAACATTTTAAAATCTCAATTTAATCCTTGTCACCTTTATGTCATTTAAAAATGTTAATAGACTTTTTGGATTTTATGAATTTCAAATGGTATTTTATCGTCATTTTCCCAAATTTTTAAGTGATTTAGTATGTACATAGGGTTTTGCCATTGATTTTAAGTATTTGTTGTCATTGAACTTGTTATTTGTTAATATCGATTTGAATAAAGTTTATGGAAATATCATTTTCTAAGTGATTTTGTTAAGTTTTTATTAGTTTGTATTTGATTTGAATAAAGTTTCGTAAATTAAAGAAAACAATTGTTTCTAAAAAGAACATTAAAATTATTAAGACTAAGAAAAGAAAAAAGGGCACTTGATCATGTAAATTCCCTTACCTTTGATGTATTCATAATTGTACAGATAGTATTGGATGATTTGATTTATTGGCACATGTTGACCGGAATTGGTTATTTTGTTTGTTGTGATACTTTTAGCCAGAACGATATGTTTGGGTGTTGTATGTGAAAACGAAAGGAAATCACCAAGAGGGGGGTGAATTGGGGATTTTAAAACTTTTATAATAACTTTGCACCCAAGCTGAAGCTAAACGTAAAGAGATAGGGAAGAAGAGCTTGACACAGAAAGTTTATCCTGGTTCGGTCTAAATTCTTGACCTACGTCCAGTCCCAGCATTCTCCGGGTTTTCTACTATCACTTTAACTCGTATACACACTCTGTACTCAAGGATTATCCTCTCTCTAGGATACACTCCCCTTACAAGTTGTAATCAAATCCCAATCTCCAAGTCCCCTTGACTTGAGATCTTTTACAATGAATGAATAATTTGAATATAATCTCTCTCACAGAGAAGGTAATGATAAACACTGAGGCTCTTTGTATATCAAAATACAATACAGAAAGAAAACTGAATGTATAAGAATTCTTGAGCTTGCTTTTCGTTTCTGCTTTATCTTTCGTTGTTCTTCTAAGTTTGTAATCAGCTCTTTATATAGTGGTGAGTTGCAATGTGACCGTTACTTCTCAACTTAGTATGTTCTTCATTTGAAATTCAGTTTGATGAGGATTATAGCCGTTGGGTCCTGAACTTCAGCCGATTCAATTCCTGGACGCGTGAAATCATTCTTCTGATTCTTCGCGTTAATGACTCGTTTGATCCAATTTTAATACCTGAAACATTCTCAATATAGAGTAGTTAAATACGTTTGAATATACTAAATAAATGCAATCAATTCGTATAAACATGGTAAGTTTTGCAGTTCAAAAGAATCGGATGAAATCGTGTGATCATTTTTGCTTCCGTCTTAAACTCGAGTTCTCTAAGTCGTGCTCGAGTTCGTAAGGCTTTTAGAGTATCTGGTTTATCTTCGAGATAGCAAACTCGGAGTTTGATGTAAACTCGGAGTTTGTATTCTGTTTCACCATGTGAACTCGAGTTCACTAAGGTAGGCTCGAGTTCGAATATTCTCTAAGCTTTTGTCGAATAACACCGGAGTAATATCTCTCAAGTTAAGCAGTGCTCGAGTCCATTAGTGTTTAGGCTCGAGTTTAACACTATTCATGCCTAAGAGTTTTGGTGCTCGATTAGAGTGGATCGGAGCACGAGTATAAACTCGGAGTTTGTACACTTGCTTTTCTTTCTTCAGATGAAGGGCTCAAGTTCATTATTCTTAGGCTCGAGTTCAGCTTAATTTATTCTATGACTTATTGAAGTGAACTGGAGGTTTGTGCTTAAACTCTGGAGTTTGCAAAGAAGGGAAAACTTGGGAGCTCTCTGCCAAGGGAAAACTCGAGCTTGTAATAACAGGCTCGAGTTTACCTATTTTGTAAACTCTTCTTCGTTTGTCAAACCATAGAGTAAACTCTACACAAAAGCATTAGGCTTGAGTCCATATACTTGGGCTCGAGTGTTCATTAAATTATAGCCATAGAAACAAGTGAACTCTACTCAAAAAGAATGAACTCTGGAGTTTAAAGAGATTCCATTTAATTAGAAAACTTCCCGCCATGGGAAAACTCGAGCTTGTCTATACAGGCTCGAGTTTACTTGTTTTGTAAACTCTTTATTTTTATATCATGAGGGTTTAGGTTCGAGTCTATTTACTCGTGCTCGAGTTCGTTATGCTGAAAATATCCGATGAGCTCTCTGTTTGCGTAAAACTCGAGTTTGCTTAGTCGGGCTCGAGTTTTGCGGTGACAAAGTGATATTGACTCTTTGTCATTTTAAAAGCATTCGTACATGTTTACAATTGTTATTAATCATCAAAACACATAGAGAACTAACATTCTCCCCTTTTTGATGATGACAACATTTGTAAACAATTAACTCCTTTAAAAACACTGATCATTTGAAATCATTGAAGCATAAGTGTTCGGTGTAAATGCACGAGAATCAGATTTTAACATTTAAACTTTGATTCTATCAGAGTTAGCAGCTTAACATAAATCATAACACATATTGTCATTGCATAAGCTAAAACATTCAATGGTTTACAAAATGACATTTAGTGTTTCAAGCATACATATATCTATACAAAAGACAGCTGCTTGACAACTTGACTTCTCTTTCTTTACTTCAACTCTTCTCCCCCTTTGGCATCATCGAAAAGTGGAGGATGAGTTGAGATAGAGGTGGACTGAAGATTCGGATCATGGGTAGATGGTTCAGGGGCTATGGAGGTTGGGATTGGTTCGAAGAAGGTGGAGGTGCCGAAGAGCTAGGTCCAGCGGAATTGATGGACTGATTTGCTAAGATTTTGTCCATTTTGTCATGGAGGCTGGACATAGACACCAAAAGAGTGGAGATGCTGACTGAGTGCTCTCCAATTTGATCCCCGAGACCTTGCACTTTATCTTTGATAATCTCATGTTCAAGAATGAGATCTTCTTGTGCATCGAGAACTCCTCATATCCTTTCTTGATCGTGGTGAATCCCGATTCTATCTTGGAAGAAAGATCGAAACAACTTGGGCAATGTAAGTCTTTATTCTTTCATCCAAATCGAGGGAAAGGATTGTGGTGGAGGTGGTGCACTTTGAGCTTCTTGAACTCTAGATTGAGTTGCTCTGGTTCTAGTAGGTCTAGAGGGTGCTCGAATGATCACTTCCTTGATCAAAGCTTATCCTCATCAAATTTAGGATATGCCGCCAAATTTGGCCGGTTTTTCGTGTTTCTCATTGGTGGTAAATACTGCACCCTTTCATGAAACATAATCACCGAGATGAGATGCAAAGGGTATCTCGGATGTTTTTCTTCCATGGAAACGAAATTTGAACATCTCTTTAAAGATCCAATCTCCTATGTTATGAGGACTTGATCTATGATAGAAGCAAAAATAGGAAGTCCTTTTTGGCAAAGTGAGTGAAATTTCCTCCCTTTTGTACTAAGTTTCTAGTGTATATATACCAAGCAGCTCTTTGCTTAGGAGGCATCGATACGGAGTGAAATTCGAATATCTACAAAGATCGTGTATAGGCTCATCTGGTCTGAGGAGTGAAAAATTTGCCTATTCGTATAATTTGGAGAAGCAACAGGAGGAGGATTTTGGATTTGGAGGAGGGAATTGAGGTATGCAGCAGTGATGGTTATCTGTTTTCCTCTAATGGATGTGGTAATCCTTTCCTCAACCAAATTTCTATCCGCATCCAATAAATTATCACTTTGCATACAATAGTAAAAGGTTTTAACAAAGGATGGACTATATGAGGCTCTAATGGATATGAGAGGTTCAAATTGTCTAAGCCAGTGGGTAAGATCAAGGTTACATTCCTCTTTTAAAGCATCTAGATTGACATACAGTAAGGGCAAAAACTCTTAGCCTCATAGTTTTCTTGGAACCGTATGGCATCCTCACCATATAGAGTGACATCCTCACTAGAGAATCCTTTAGGGATGGAGGAATGATTGTAAATTTCAAATAATGCCGGGTTTTCTCTAGATACCCGAGGAACAGAGTGTTGTTGGTGATGGGAGGATGATTGAGCGTGAGAGCTAGGTTGACTAGCGGAGGTCTTTCGAGATTTGTGTATCGGTTCTTTGCCCCTTCGAGGTGGTGTGTCGCCAGTTGAAGCTTTCTTTGAGGTATTCATCTTCACCGTGGTTATTGGAGTGGCTTGGGTAATAGGAATACCAGGAATTTGCTTGTCAATTCCATGCTTGAATCGTTTTGGAAACGATTTTCTTCGGGAGGACGTTGAGAGATTTGTGTATGATCGGCTTGGGGTTCTTGAGGATCGAGGATTTGGAATCTTGGGTTGCAGATCGCTTGGACGCCATGTTCTCTCGGTTTTCGTTGGAGGAGATTGAGAGAAGTTTTTGAGAGTTTTTAGGTTTAGGCTCGAGGGAGAGATAGAGTGAAGACGAAAAGACAGGGTTTTAAAGAAATTTTATCGACGCAAACTCGAGTTCTTAAGTGTAGGCTCGAGTTTGTGTAACGTTACTTACCTGGAATTCAAGAGTGTATGTGTGAACCCTTGAAATTTCTTGTTAGGCTCGAGTCGATCATATCGTTGGTTCGAGTCTGTCTGGTTCTCTGAGGTGGATTGCTCTCTGTCTCCCTCGAACTCGAGTCCGTTCACTAATAGGCTCGAGTCTGTCAAGATCTCTGAGATGAGTTGCTCTCTGTCTCCCGCGAACTCGAGTCCATTCACTAATAGGCTCGAGTCTGTCAAGATCTCTGAGATGAGTTGCTCTCTGCCTCCCGCGAACTCGAGTCCATTCACTAATAGGCTCGAGTCCTGTCAAAAATCTCGAGATGAGTTGCTCTCTGTCTCTCGCGAACTCGAGTCCGTTCACTAATAGGCTCGAGTTTGGTGACTGATAGTTGTATTTCTCGCTGTTCTTTTCGAGCTCGAGTCTGTCTTTGGTAGGCTCGAGTTTGTGACAGCTTTTCTTGCACTCGATTGTTTGGGATTTTGATTTTAACATACATCCTGCACAAAACATATCTACATACTCCGATGCTTAAGTTAGTGGACAATAATCAAAAACATAACTAACATTTGAATTACTTACAACTCATTGGGATTTACCATTCCCAATTCTCTTCTTATGAACACAAATTGTTCTTTTGCTAGTGGCTTGGTGAAGATATCGAGTTGCAAGTGAGTTGGGATGAACATGACTTTGACATCCTTCTTTTGAACATGGTCTCTTATGAAGTGATGTCGACATCAATATGTTTGGTTCTAGTATGTTGAACAGATTCTTTGCCAAACTTATTGTGCTTGTGTTGTCACAAAGAATTGGGATTTCTTTGAGATGAACTCCCAAATCACACAATTGTTGTTTGAGCCAAAGAACTTGAGCACAACAACTTGAGGCAGCAACATACTCGGCTTCAAAGGATGACACAACCACCGTGGTCTCGCTTTTTCTTGAACCAAGACACTAATGATCCTCCAAAGAACTCACATTGACCACTTGTGCTTTTTCTCGGCCTTGTATCCCGCATGATCTGAATCAGTATAGGCTACTAAGTGTTCATGTTGATCTTTGGGAAACCATAATCCGAGAGTCTTTGTATCGGCAAGATATCTAAAAATTCTTTTAACATGTTCAAGATGTGACTCCATGGGGCGATTGGAATCTAGCACACATTCCAACACCGAATTGAATGTCCGGACGACTTGCCGTAAGATAGAGTAATGATCCAATCATTCCTCTATACTTAGTGATGTTGAAGTTAGTCCCCTTTTCATCAGCATCCGAGTTGCGCTTGAACTCATTGGAGTATCTCGCTCCATTACAATCGCCTAGACCATATTTTTTTAATAGATCTTTCGATACTTGGTCCTGGGAAATGAAGATTCCATCATGGCGTTGCTTGATTTGAAGTCCAAGGAAGTAATTAAGTTCTCCCATCATGGACATTTCAAATTCTCCCCGCATTGTCTTGGCAAATGCTTCACACATAGTATCATTAGTAGCACCAAAAATAATATCATCAACATAAATTTGAGCTATTAATACATCACCAAGTTTATTCTTCTTTATAAAGAGAGTTGTATCTCGCTTTTCCTCTAACAAATCCTTGATCAAGAAGGAAAGTGCTTAACCTCTCATACCAAGCTCTAGGAGCTTGCTTAAGACCATATAAGGCTTTCTTGAGGTGATAAACATGATCTGGATGATGTTCATTTTGAAAACCTGGAGGTTGTTCTACATAAACTTCCTCCCGTATAAAACCATTTAAAAAGGCGGATTTTACATCCATTTGAAAAAGTTTGAATCCTTTAACACAAGCAAAGGCTAGAAGAACTCTTATAGCTTCCAATCTTGCTACTGGAGCATAAGTTTCTTCATAATCAATTCCTTCTTCTTGATTATAGCCTTTTGCAACTAGCCTTGCTTTATTTCGAATGATTATGGCGGATTCATCACATTTATTTTTGAATACCCATTTAGTACCAATGACCGGATGGTCTTTAGGTCTGGGCACCAAGTCCCAAACTTGGTTTCTTTCAAATTGATGTAATTCCTCTTGCATTGCTATAACCCAATCATTGTCTGAAAGGGCTTCATCAATCTTAGAGGGTTCAATTTTCGAAATGAAAGCCGAAAAAGTAACTTCATTCAAAGTGCTTTTTCGGTTCTTACTCCTTGATTTGCATCACCTATCACTTGATCCAGAGGATGACTCCTACCGTATCTCCATGATTTTGGTTGAGTTTGAACACTGTTTTCATAAGCATTTTCACAATGTTTTTCGCCGTAATCATCTTGCAAATCTTTTTCCGTATTTGTTGAAATAGAAGTTTGGTTTGTTACAGAAAATCATCATCATCATCCAAGGACTTGTTAGATTTAGTTTCACGTAAAACAATATGCATAGATTCTTCAACAAAGTGATTACGAGTATTATAAACTCTATATGCTTTACTTCTACTTGAATAACCCAAGAATATACCTTCATCGCCTTTGGAATCAAATTTTCCCAAGTCAGTCCTTACCATTATTGTGGATGAAGCATTTACATCCAAAGATATGTAAGTGAGCTAAGTTGGGTTTTCTTCCTTTGTAGAGTTCATAGGAGTTTTGTCCAATTTCTTTCTGAGATATGCCCTGTTTGATATGTAACAAGCAAGGTGCTCATAGCATCACCCAAAACACTTGAGATGTTTGGTTCTCATTTAGCATTGATCTTGCCATTTCAAGAAGCACTCTATTCTTTCTTTCAACAACTCCATTTTGCTGTGGGGTTCTTGAGCCGAGAAGTTATGATTGATTCCCATACTATCACTGCATTCTCCAAAGGCATGATTCTCAAATTCTCCACCATGATCCGTACGAATACCGCAATAGATAATCCTTTCTCGTTTTGGACCTTCTTGGCAAACACAATAAATTGATCAAATGTTTTATCTTTTGATGATAAAAGAATGACCCATGTAAATCTTGAGAAATCATCTACTATAACTAATGTATAAAGATTGCCGCCAAGGCTCTTTACTCTAGCCGGTCCAACTAAATCCATATGGAGTAATTGAAGAGGTCTATTAGTTGATATTTCTGCTTTCGACTTGAAAGAAGATTTGGTTTGTTTACCTTTTGACATGCATCACAAATCATATCATTTTTAAAAGAAAGTTTTGGTAAACCAATAACCAAGTCCTTTTTCTGTAGTTTATCAAGTTGAATCATATTGACATGTCCTAAACGTTTATGCCATAACCAACTTTCATCTAAGTTATCAACAAAACATTTTTCATAATCAGAATTGTTTTTAGACAGATTAAGAGTATAACAATTACCTTCTCTTGGAGCTCTGAATAATGCTTTGGATTTAATACTATCTAAAGAGAGAGCATCCTTACTTACAATCAAACATTCTTCTGAATCAAAGATGACTAGGTTTCCTTTGTCCGTGCTTTGACTCACACTCAGGAGGTTGTGACATAATCCATCCACAAGATAAACATCTTTGATTTGAGGTCCATTGCTGTTTCCAATTTTGCCAATGCCAGCAATTCTTCCGACTCATTTCCACCAAATGTTACCTTGCCACCATCCTTATGTTTGATTGAAGCAAATTTGGATTGGTCTCCAAATCATATGTCTTGAGCATCCACTGTCAATGTACCACTTATTGGGATTTGATGCTCTAAGACAAATCGCATAAGAAGATATATCATCTTTTAGGTACCCAATATTCTTTGGGTCCTTTTGGGTTAGTTTGTGTCTTAGGAATCATATAGGATCCCTTAGGCACCCATTGATAGTTTCCTACAGTGTTTGATTGATCTATCTTTCTTATGAAAGCATGAAGAAGTAGTATGACCTTTTCTATTACAATAGTTGCAATGTGCAAAAGGATTTGAGGTATGGACAGATTTTTGAAAATAATTCATGTAAGATCTTTGTCCATGTTTCTTTTTGCCTTTCTTTTTTGTCATAATCGTGTTTGTAACCACCCCGATTTGTCATTTGTAAATCTTTGTCTGTTTCAAAATTACCTCAAGCATTTCACTTCCTCTAGTGAATTTTTCAAGAGTCTTTGTAAGGTATTCATTTTTCTTTTTCGAATAGAACATTCATCACATATGATATTTTCTCGAACTCGAAAGATTTTCTACTTGTTGTTCAAGTGTTGTATTCTTCCTTTTAAACCAAAATATTTTTCAGCAAGTTCATCAAATTCATTTTGAACAAGTTTATATTCAGTAAACAATTCATTATAAGTTGGTTTTGCATCATGATTAGAACAAGTAGAGTTTTCCTTTTCACAAGTAGAGATAGGTGTAGAAATCGTTTGAACTTGTTCTTCTAATAGTTTGATTTTTCTTTTGAAAATAAGAGCTCTTTTGCGCTTTCTTAAATTCAAGATAAAGAGAATCATATGTTGAAGATAATTCATCATAAGGTAAATCAGATTACTTACCTCTTCGTTGTCCGATTCCTCTTGAGCCACAAGGCGTAGATTGGCACTTTGTTCCTCTTCGCTTCATCTTCATCGATGAGCCGTTGCCCCATATAGCCGATACATAAGCTCTTTTCTTGAACTTATTGAATTTCTTTTCTTTGTTTTTCACCGCGACATTCTCGATTTGATGTGGCCTGGTTTCTCACATTCATAGCATATAATTGGTTTCTTAGTTTCGTGCTAGAATTTCCTTTGTGAAACCTTCGTGAGATTGGTCCTTTTTGTAGAATTTTTGAATCTTCTGACCATCATTCCTAGCTCACCATCTTCATCTTCATCTTCTTCATCGTCATCCGATTTAGCTTCTTTGATGGTTTTAAGAGCTATTCCCTTGTTCTTGACATTGATATCATTTAGTCCCTTTTTGAATTTGATCTTCCCTCATATTCGTAAAGGCCGCCAAATAGTGCTGCCACAGAGGCCATTGATTCGCCTCGAGATTCTTCAATTGCAGTGACCTTGGCTTCCCATTCCTTGGTGAGAATATTTAGTATTTTCCTCACTTGGGCAGGTTGTTCATATTCTTTTCCCAAGGCAATGAGTTGATTGATCAGATGAGTGAATCTGAGTTGAAATTCACCAATAGATTCTCCGAAGAGCATCCCACATTTGCTTAGCAGATGGCAAAGTGCAGATTCTCAAGTACTCTTTTTGGCCAAGAGCACTTTGGAGCATATGAATTGCCTTCATGTTGAGAGTGACTTGTTTTTTATCATTGTCATCGTACTCTTCTTCTTTCTTGGGAGTTCTCGATGTCGCCTACAACCGAGGAAGGAACATAGTTTCCTTTTTCAAAGACCCTCCACAAACCAAACTCGAGGCCATTACATAGACCCCGAACTTAGCCTTCCGTAATGAGTAGTGTTCTCCATTGAAACCTCGGAGGACGGTTGATTGAGGCTCCATCTCGGTAGAATTCCTTCCATTGGATCTTTGTGTCTAGGATGTTAATCCTTCAAATTGACAACTAGGCTCGATACCAAATGAAAACGAAAGGAAATCACCAAGAGGGGGTGAATTGGGGATTTTAAAACTTTTATAATAACTTTGCACCTAAGTCAAGCTAAACGTAAAGAGATAGGGAAGAAGAGCTTGACACGTAAAGTTTATCCTGGTTCGGTCTAAATTCTTGACCTACGTCCAGTCCCCGATTCTCCGGGTTTTTCTACTATCACTTTAACTCGATACACACTCGTACTCAAGGATTATCCTCTCTCTAGATACACTCCCCTTACAAGTTGTAATCAAATCCCAATCTCCAAGTCCCCTTGACTTGAGATCTTTTACAATGAATGAATAATTTGAATATAATCTCTCTCACAGAGAAGGTAATGATAAACACCGAGGCTCTTTGTATATCAAAATACAATACGTAAAGAAAACCGAATGTATAAGAATTCTTGAGCTTGCTTTTCGTTTCTGCTTTATCTTTCGTTGTTCTTCTAAGTTTGTAATCAGCTCTTTATATAGTGGTGAGTTGCAATGTGACCGTTACTTCTCAACTTAGTATGTTCTTCATTTGAAATTCAGTTTGATGAGGATTATAGCCGTTGGGTCCTGAACTTCACCGATTCAATTCCCGGACGCGTGAAATCATTCTTCCGATTCTTCGCGTTAATGACTCGCTTGATCCAATTTTAATACCGAAACATTCTCAATATAGAGTAGTTAAATACGTTTGAATATACTAAATAAATGCAATCAATTCGTATAAACATGGTAAGTTTTGCGCTCAAAAGAATCAGATGAAATCGAACGATCATTTTTGCTTCCGTCTTAAACTCGAGTTCTCTAAGTCGCTCGAGTTCGTAAGGCTTTTAGAGTATCTCGGTTTATCTTCGAGATAGCAAACTCGGAGTTTGATGTAAACTCGGAGTTTGTATTCTGTTTCACCATGTGAACTCGAGTTCACTAAGGTAGGCTCGAGTTCGAATATTCTCTAAGCTTTTGTCGAATAACACCGGAGTAATATCTCTCAAGTTAAGCGTGCTCGAGTCCATTAGTGTTTAGGCTCGAGTTTAACACTATTCATGCCTAAGAGTTTTGGTGCTCGATTAGAGTGGATCGGAGCACGAGTATAAACTCGGAGTTTGTACACTTGCTTTTCTTTCTTCGATGAAGGGCTCGAGTTCATTATTCTTAGGCTCGAGTTCAGCTTAATTTATTCTATGACTTATTGAAGTGAACTGGAGGTTTGTGCTTAAACTCGGAGTTTGCAAAGAAGGGAAAACTTGGGAGCTCTCGCACAAGGGAAAACTCGAGCTTGTAATAACAGCTCGAGTTTACCTATTTTGTAAATTCTTCTTCGTTTGTCAAACCATAGAGTAAACTCTACACAAAAGCATTAGGCTTGAGTCCATATACTTGGGCTCGAGTGTTCATTGAATTATAGCCATAGAAACAAGTGAACTCTACTCAAAAAATATCCCGATGAGCTCTCTGTTTGCGTAAAACTCGAGTTTGCTTAGTCAGGCTCGAGTTTTGCGGTGACAAAGTGATATTGACTCTTTTGTCATTTTAAAAGCATTCGTACATGTTTACAATTGTTATTAATCATCAAAACACATAGAGAACTAACAGTATGCGTTTTGTTTTTGTAGGGGAATGATTAGAAGTGATGAGCTAGCCACCAATTTTTTTTTAAATGGTCACACATACTTAATGGTTATTCGCCAATAACCATCAAGTGTTACACAATATATCACAGTTTTTTTAATTAACAGTCAAGTATAGTGTTATATTTTACAGTTATACACAACTAACCATGAAATAAGTCTTTCTCTGGTAATAAATACTTTATCATCCATCATTTTAAACGTTATGTATTGTACCAAATATTACACAGTTATTGTAAACAACTTTTGAATATAGATTGTTATATTTAACCGTCGTTGTTTTACAACCGTTAAATATAGTGCCCCATAAATAACATATATATTTTAACAACCATGAAATATATTGCTCTATATTTAATGGTTAACAACCGTTAAATATAAACATTTAGCTCTTAACTATTTAACCGTTGAAAAACATAGATAAATATGTAGTAGTGAGACCTTAACGCTAGAGAAAGGATTAACATGTTAAACATGGAGAAAGTTTGGGAAAACCTGCTTGAAGCATTTCTAAACTTCTATGACTAAAGATATGAACTTCCAATTTTAAAAAAATCATTTGAATGGATAATTTTAGCGAAAGCTAAAGCTCTCTTAGTCTCTTGGCTCAATACAAGAGGGCCAAAGGTATAAGAGCTCTATGATATCCAAAGCTCTCATATCATTTCTTAAAAATCTTCTAGCTTGGATCCAATGTACTTATGATAATGCACTATATCCATAAAAAAACAAGTCTCCCCTTTAGCATATATGTTTGGGTACCCATCATTTTTTTAATTCACTTTTACATTTTACTATATAAAATTCTCTCACATATTTAATTCATATATAGAGCAGAAAATAATTCTCTTGCGGAAAATGACAAAATCTATGTTTGGGAACCCATCAAGACATACAGGTTTATACATTTTTCATTATTTAGTCACTTAATTTTTTAATCATCATTTGAAATATTCATTTTGAGTATCATTCATATGCTCAATGAGCACAGAAAACATAGCTTCCACCGCACGTAATCCCTTAGGCCTTATCCTAGCCACATGTGCTGGTCGGTACCCCATAAAACGCTTACTTGGGAGTTTCTCGAAACAATTCGCGGAGAGCGGTTTCCCAAAAGTCTCCACTAGTTGAACGCCGTCCAATTAGCCTCCCTGTCTCGCTCTCAAAACAATTCGCTTCCAAAGTTATTTTCATCAAGGCATGTTCACAGAAATTGAAAGGACATTTTATCAACTGTTCATATTTAAAGATTTCACGAAGGCATCTACGCCCATTTGTCCGCATGGGTAAGTACTCCGATGCTCATATTTGCCAATGTTTGAGTCGATTGTTAACTTCCCAACGAAATCTTGCGGTCACAATTACCGATGACTGGCGCAAAACTGGAGAGCAGTTCGTGCATGAAGTAGTAGCATTGGCCTACGGCCTTCAAGAATTTGGAATTAAAGCTGGTGACGTTGTCGCTATCTCTGCCTACAGCAGGTACCCTTACGATTATAAGCTTCAGCTCCGACACCTTTTGTTTGTTTGTTTTTTTTTTTTTTTTTTTGGGCTAGTGTCTGAATTTGAGCTTGTACTCTAGCTTTTGGGGCGTTTATTATATTAAATCCTTTCTTGAGTGCTTTCTGGGTTCTGAAATGAAGTTTGATCAAAGAGTTCAAATATTCGCTTCACTACAAGTTTTTATGGCTTGCTATTGGATAGTGTGAGTCCCCGAATTACCACAACCCCATCAATAAACCAATGAGAAGATAGTTCTAGTTCTTCTTTTTTAACAACACAATAGTACTAGTTCTAAGCGACATATTCGGTTTATCAAGAAGAGCGAAAGAGCGAGGAACGAAATATTCTTTTATGTAATTTTTTTTAATTATTACTCATGTTGTGCATATCTATTATATCCTTTTTGTAACATCTCATTTTCAAAAGCAGTATATATATTTTTTCATCAGAGTAGAGCAACGGAGCATAAGAGTAGATGATATTTATATTCAAAATACCATAAGTCTAAGTCTGGCCGATTACAGAAACAGTACGATAATTTGAGTGTTTATCAAAAGGTAGTACATGACAGAAAGAAGTCTTCAGCCGGGTCTTCTAAGCGGGCTTCTTGTTTCTATCCTCGGTTCTCGATCCTCCTGACCCTGAAGCTATGTGAAGAGCTGAGGTTCATTGCAATCGAACCCCAGGTAACGGTTAATCTCATGTTTACATATACAGCATACAACATTTGTGTCACATAATCAAACATATCCCAGCAACACATAAACCCCCCGGCAAATGTGTCACACCTAGCAATCGTCTCACACCAAGCATCTCACACCTAGCACATATATCACACCTAGCAAGTATATCACACCTAGCAAACGTAACCCGATACCCAGCAAGCATAACAACCGTACATAAACATATCACAGAGCTACTAACAACCACATAATAACATTCAATACACCTAGCACATATACACCTAGCACATATACGCATACCATAAGCATCAGAGTTAGTGTTACAGTACGCGAACGTACCTTCGTTGACGGTTTACGGTACGACAGTTGATCAGAACGTAATCAAGGATATCCTATAAGGACAATAGTGCATTTATTAATGATCAAGCATTATGACGGACATTTTAGTCATAAATGACCATTTTACCCCTGACCCCACTTATCGACGGAATTTCTCCAGAACTTCGTTACTTTAACTCCCAACTTTCAGAAACTCAATCCCTACTATGTTTTTACCTCGTCAGGCATCTTTCAATGCAATGAGGCTTAAAAACAAGAATAGGATTTTCATTCCCTACTTCCTAGATCTAACTAACATTTCTACTAAAACTACCGAACAAAAGACTAGCACCGAAGAACTTACCCGTTGAAGAACTTCGCTACTCCTTCTCCAGAGCTTCTCTCTCTAACTTCTCTCTACTCTTTAGAATGCTTTCAAGGTGTGAAGAAATATGAAGGGCAATGACCCCTATTTATAGAAAAAGTCTAGGACCCATTTGGTATAACAATTTTGCCCTTATTCATTCTTAACCATAGAATTATAAAACACTTTTTGAAATCAAATTTCCACCATGCAAACAAGTTGGCCGACCTCCCTTGCCTCAATTTTCAACAAAACGATGTCATCCATGACATGATCCCTTGCTTTATGCATTTTCATCCGATAAAGTTCCAAGTTTGGTGTTCTAATCGCGTAATCTTGAAAAATCTCAGAAATCCGACAACATAGCCCTGAAGATCCTTTCTTCCTCTTTCAAAATACTTGGGTTAACTAAATTTTTGATCCCATCCAAGACATTCCGTTGCCTGCCGAACATTTTCGGATAAACGCCGTCGGTTACGGAAATCGCTTCGGGTAATGTCCAACTCGGGACAAAATTACAATGAATCATAATATGTCCAGTTGTTTCCCACCTAATTCATGGATTTTGAGTTAGGATTTAATTTCTATTGGTGGTCATTTATCCTGTATGCTTTTTCATAGAATATTCCTTAGAATATTCTTTAAACCACTTTTGCATTCACACTACACATTCTTTTTCTTCCTTTTCTTTCTATTTTTTCGAAAATATGAAGGCTACTTCTTGGCTAAGTTTTTGACTTTTCAACTCTTTTTTAATCACTTAGATTATTCCTTAATTACCTTAATTAATAATTAATCCATTGGCTAATTAAAACCTTATATATCACCTTATTCATTTACTAAACAATTAGCCATTAATTACTTTATTAATCCCTTAATAATTGTTGACAATTTTCTTAATTAAGATTAATTATTATCTCACAACTATTGGACTGACATTGGTATTTTATGCCCCACAAAAAATATTAAAAATCACGGGGCAACTTATGCTCCCCAAAATTATTTTAATTTTTCCTTATTATTTTCCAATGAAAATAATCCCAAAAATTCCCTAAATTAGAGACAACATACTTTCCTATTTTTAATAATTATTTAACTGCCACTTAGAATTTTATTATAATTTTCTCAGGCCATTTTATGTCTCATAAATGCATTTTAGGGAAATTATCCTAGAAAATAAGATAATTATAACTTATTCTTTGAGACCACTATTCACCTATTTCCAATAGGTATTTTTACTAAATTATGATACTTATCCTAAGTACGCTTTTTAGGGTATTATATTTTTTTCCAACAAAGGAAATAGTAGTATTAAAAAAACTGACAATGTCTCATGTAGAATTAAAAAAACCAAAGCAAAGAAAATGAGAAAATAAACACCATAAGCTAGCAAACAAACTAGATAAACAAGTCTTTAACGGTTCTTCAATACAGTAAACACATAAAAGCAAAGCTGAAGCATCTTCCACACCATATGCCAAATAGGCCTGCAACTGGGACAAAGCTCGAAATACCTAATCAATTGGGCAAAACTCTTTCAATGAAGCTTTGGCAATCCACCGGCTACCAAATCTGCTTCCAAGGGAAGGCATTTGCAATAATGGTTCCTAACCAAATTCCTTGAACCAAGTATGTACTCAAAGAGAACAACAGTCATCATATTATCACAGAAAACACAATCTAATAGACAATAGGGAAGGGAAACACAAGTCCAGTCCAAGTCTGAACAGTAATACCATACACACTGAACATGCACATGTTTCAAACCTTTTACTAAAGAGGAGGGAGAGCCAAATGATTGGAACCGTGCTTTGACTTCAAAGGCCATGGGGGCATCCATCAAATATCTTCTGTAACACCCCCAACTTCTAACTGTTACGATAACATAAAATTTAAATAATTTTTATAAATAATCACTAAAATTCTATATAAACAACTTTGGGAAGTGTTACCACCGCACTTGTACTGGGACAAGTGCAAGGCTACTTATTACAATAATGTAAATTCAAACTTAAGCAAAAAATGTATTTTATTTTGAACAAAATAAAATAAAATAGAACAGAATTAGCTGAAAGTGATTCCTCATTTCTCACTGCTAGCCCCAACCCTTGGCACCTGTTTCACTGAAATTCTGCTCCCCCGAAAGATCATCGCAGCCCATGAACACAAACATCAGCAATTGCTAGTAATCCTAATAAAACACAATTTAAATGGCACAAATATATTATTCAAAGCAAACATACATAATCATGTGGTAATTGCATCAAACGTTATTCATTATCTTTTTAAATTTATTAGACCCGGGAAGCTCTGCCAGTCTATTTAGTGGGTAGAGAACCATGGTAGACCCGGGAAACCCTGTCAGTCACAATTAATCAATTTGGCCATAAAGTATTTCTTCCTAGTGTGCACACCTCTTCCCAAAGTTGCTACTAATGTCCCGGGAAACCCTGTCAGACACCACTTTGAGAAGAACGGATATCATCGGTTTTCATCAGATAATATTACGGTGGCATAAAGCCTAAAGGTTGTGTTCATTACCTTAGGAGGTACCATCCTAAGGCTATCTTCACATGATTAAATTATTTTATAGATACATTTATATTTACATTTATTTTTAATGATGGGCACGTATATTTCAATTACAAAAAAAAAAAAAAACGACGAATCCAGAGGAAAAACATTCAGGTGCACATGGAAAGCAATCATAAAAAGGCATGGGACGTACAAGTATTAGGTGTGTATATATATAATCCAAAGAAAAAAAATAAAAATAAAAATGTACAGGTATATTCAAGTCATGCAGTCAATATACATATATAATCAATGGAAATCAAGCAATATACGCACAGGCATATTCACATGAAATAGTAAGTGGCTTCTTTTGCAAATACATATACAATTTAAGCACGAAGGCCGAGGCGAGGCAATGTTATTCAATAAAAAAAGAAAAGACGCACAGGGTATATATATATATATATATAATTGAAGCACGCAGGCCGAGGCGAAGCAATTGTATTCAATTCATAAAGAAGGAACTCGACAAATTGATCACAGTTATATTGTTCTAGGGATTAAGATTACCTATCAAGATTCATATAAAATTAACCTAAGACTCATGGGATTAGGATTACCTACCAAGATTCATATAAAATTAACCTAAGACTCATGGGATTAGGATTACCTGATCTCCGTTTTTGCTAGCTTCCTAGAAAAATGAGTTGATGAGAGTACGGGAAGAGGATGCAGTTGCGGAGAAGAAAAGTGTCGAGTGTTTTCTAGGTTTAGGTGGCTAGACCTAAGTTTATAATTAAAATCTATGGTTTTAGCTATGGGCTGGGCTCTTTAATTATTGCCAATTAATAAATTAACAATACAAACATTATT
The DNA here is from genome assembly GCA_025563575.1 of Acacia pycnantha. NCBI lineage: Eukaryota > Viridiplantae > Streptophyta > Magnoliopsida > Fabales > Fabaceae > Acacia > Acacia pycnantha. The sequence continues at coordinate 3,974,492 of JAMWYP010000021.1, read as the reverse complement.
AATTTCTAGATTTTACTATTATTATTATTATTATTATTATTATTATTATTATTATTATTATTATTATTATATTACATCTTCATTAGAGGACGCCTCAGGAGATTGATTCTGAGACCAGCGATGTTGGTTACTGAAGAGAGTTGTCACTCCTGATTCATATAACTCCAGAAAAAAGATTTCCCATCTCTTAGATAGCATGCCTTTATAGGCTCCCCTTCCACAGATTTTAGCAAGAAGCGGAATGGTAAGATTTTTGCTGAAAATTTTGGGACCAATGTAAAAATATGCTATCTGAAGCATTTTTCTTTTGTTATTTTTCCGGTTTGAATAAGCTGTATTAACGATCGTTTTATTATTTGGCAGCACTAACTCCAGAATTACTAAAGAAGCATCTCACAAAGCTTCCACCATTTTGTTTCTCCATGTGTAATACCTGGATAATTATTTATCTTAAATATTATATTGTGATAAATAATACCTATTTTAAATAGGTGAATATGTGGCCTCAAAATTATGTGTTGTGTTTATTCTATTTTCTAGGGCAATTTCTCTTGGAATTAGAATGAACAAAGAGCCAAAATCCCTAAATACATTTATGGATCATAAAATACCCTGAGATTATTATAATATGTTTTAGGAGGCAATTAAATACCTATTAAAAATAGGAAAGTATGTTGTCTCTAATTTTAGTAATTTATTAGTTATTTTCCTTGGAAATTAAAGGGCCAAAAACCTAATTTTATTTTGGGGAACATAAGTTGCCCTATGATTTTTAAATTAATGCATGAAGCATAAATGACCAATGTAAACCCAAAAGTTGTGAAAAAATAATTAATCCAATTAAAGAAAATTGTCAACAATTAGTAAATAATTAAATCTTCATTTATCAGATTAATTCCAAGAACTTTCATAGTTAATTGAATAACTTAGGGATGGATGACCCTAATTAAAGACCAATGGCCAAGATTAGCATAAAAATAATTGCTAATTAATTAGGCATGATTAAGAAATGTATAAGATTAAATACATAAAATACCTAAAGCCTAATTGACCAACAAAGGATTACTAAGCATAGGATTAAGTCACTAAACAATCTTATTAACCAACTTTGACAAGTCAACACAAATCAAAGGTTTGGATTAAAAGAAATAAAGTAAATCCTAAAGCCATAATTTAGAATCCTTGTGGAGAAGGATCAACCAATAGGAGAATTTCCTTTAATTAACTATAAAATAAATTAAAACATAATAGAAATTAAATAACAAAATAAGAAAAAAAAAGGGGGGGGGAGGGGGGAGCCGAAATTGTGAGTGATGTGGAGGCATGAGGATCAAGCAAAAAGAAAAGACATTTTGAGTTCCAAAAAGCTATTAGGATTGATTCAAATGAGAACCGATAGAAAATAAATGGTGCACTGAAATATATGAACTAAAGATCAAATATAAGAACTTATATGAACAAGTGTATTTTTAGCCCGAAGTAGGTTATCTCCGAAGTCATTTCCGTAACTTTCGGGGTTAATCCTAAGATAACTAAAAGGCTAGTAAAAACCCCTAATTGGACCATAATTCTTGTTATTCCAAGTGTTTCTCAAGAGGCTACATAAACTTCAATGTTTACCTCTAAAAGTATTTGAGATTTATAAGCATATGCAAGTAGAACACTAAGTAGGGGAATTAATCGGTAAGAGGAAATCTCTAAAGGATAAGATTTCATTGAAAAAGTGAAGAGATAGAGGAAAGAGAAAGGGACGGCGCCAAAAACTTGATAGGGAAAAACTTTAAAGCCTATAACTCCGCAAGTATACGGGCCGTATCAAGTAATAAAGTGATAAGAAAAGTATTGTTCACACGAGGACTTAGTATCACAAACTTCAGTTAGGCATTAATTTCACAATTTCGTTTAAATTGAGCAAACTAGATTGAATTTAATTAAAAGAAAAGAAAATCAAAATAACAAACTACTAAAATAATCGAACGAGCAACCTAGAGTCACTAATCCCTTGTTTGTTCTTAGATTTTATCCCCACTAAGCTAATTTTGACTTAACTTAATCAGCTAATCTAGAGTATTAATGTCTATAAATGCCTTCCGGTCCACTTATATACCTACCTTAATTAATTATGCAATATCTCACACAACTAAATAAGATGCGTTTTAAACCGTGCTCACTCTAATTTGATTATGCGGAGCTTCTAGGTATATGCCTATCCTAGACGCAAATTAGATTAAAACCTAATTTCACATTAAATTTAAACCTAATTCCACATTATTTAGTCCCAAGGTCAATTTAGGATTCCCTCTTCCAAGTTCAACCCTAAATCCCCAAAACATGCTCAATGGTGGCCACTCACTAAGCAATAACAATAAATACAGGATTAAATAAACTAAATTAAATTAAGCAAAAATAATTAATGGGAATAATCTCTAGAACCCAAACAAGTTCATAGGTCCTCTAGGTTGAAAAGAGAATTAGCCACACATGGCTATAACAAAATCTATAACAAAAAGATAAGAATTCAGGTCCAAAGAATAAGAAGAGAGAGGAAAGAAAGCTTCTTCGTCGCCTCCACAGTCCTTCCGTCCTTCCGTGGAGATGATGAAGAGATCCAAAATGCTCAGCCTCTACTCCTCCGCTTCTTCGTTCCTTCTCGTTCTGCGTCTCTCGATCTCCCATTCTATGTTGAATTCCTTTCTCTATTTATAAACATATGGCTGGGGTCCACGGCTTTTGTATGTGTGTGTTGGGCCATTCTTCCTTTTTGTGTGATCTGATCCTTTCTTTAATAAAGGATATGCAATATCCTTTTGAGATCTCCAATCACCTCCATGTGCGTGATCTGCTTCCTTAATTTGTTTTGTGTGAGACCACCAAGTTTGGCTGATTGCATATCCTCTTAATTGCTCTAAATCAAATAATATTTCCTGCACAATAAAAATAGGATATGAGTAGATTTTATGTCGATTTATTCTTTGATCCTAAGTTTGATTCAATTATGGAAAAGTATACAAAACATAATTAAATAGGTATATAATATTAACAAATCCAACTAATTATATCCTTAAATATACACCTATTTAATTATAAAATATATACTTATCAAGGACGGTTTGAGAGAGTGGATGGTGAGGATGAGAGATTGAAGAAAACCCTAGATCCTAGTGTTGGAAATTGAGTAGAGAAAGTTTGAAAGAATTACCAAAGTTGCCACACCTTCTTCCTATAAATAGGCCCTTCATTTCACTTCATTTCTCACCAATTCAAGAGGAAATTTGAAATTAGAGAGAAGGTAGTGAGAAGGAGGAGCTTTGGAGAAGGAGTAGCAGAGTTCTGGGTAAGTTCTCCGGTCCTTAGCTTTTAAGTTCAAGTCTCTAGTTTTATAGTTCTTAGAATAATTGTTAGTTAGATCTAGGAAGTAGAAAATGAAATTCCTATTCTTGTTTTTAAGCCTCATTGCATTGAAAGATGCCTGAAGAGGTAAAAACCTGATAGGAATCGAGTTTTTGAAAGTTGGGAGTCAAAGTAGCGAAGCTCTGGCGAAATTTTATCGGTTAGCGATTTTCTGAAGCTAGGGGTAAAATAGTCATTTATGACTAGAATATCTGTTAGGATATTGTTTATTAATTAATAAATACGATATTATCCTTATAGGATATCTGTGATCACGTTCCGACCGACAGACGTACTGTATTTCGTCAACGAAGGTACGGACGAGTACTGTAACCTTAACTCTTATGCTTGTTGTATGTTTATATATGATAGTTGTATTCATAGACTAAGACTCTGTCTTAGATGTTTCATTATACATCCAGCTATATACGAGTTATGGTTATGTAATACCGATAAAGTTTTCCTAGCGCTGAGGACACGACATGCTATCGTGGCACTGGAGTAGAGTGCAGACAGTGAATAACATGCATTAGCTATGTGTGGTTATTGTTTTACATATGTGATTATGTACTGTTGTGATGTCATAAATAACTATCATTCATATATTGTTACATAAGCATGAGGTTAATTGTTACCTGAGGTCCGGTGGGTATTGGACCTCAGCTCTTACCTTAGCTTCAGGATCCAGGGGTTACAGGATCGAGGACAAGGGTAAGGAGCCAGCATGAGGATCGGACGGAGACGCTTTTATTTTGTTGTATTTACTTTTGAATAAAACACTACTGCCAGATTCATCCGTTTCGGCCCCGAACGGACCCAGAGGCGAACCGGGTCAAAAGAAAGGATGTTTTTCGACCGTCTCGGATTTGGGTGAAAACTCATGCACCCTCCTGATTTCTGCTCAGGATTCCAGACTGCCTGAAATTGCTGCCAGATTCATCCGTTTCGGCCCCGAACGGCCACAGAGGCGATCCGGGTCAACAGAAAGGACGTTTTTCGACCCGTATGAACTGCCAGATACATTGTTATCTATGTTATTTAGTTACTCTTTATTATGAAAAAAAAATTCTGTCGCTAAACTCTGATCAAAATGCTGTGAAAAACGTATACGAAAACGGGGTGTTACACCATGGCTCCTGAAGGTGCTTTCGTAATATGCTTCACTTCAGGTTCAAGATTTATTGTTGCATTTTCTAGAGTACCCTCTTATATTCTTGTGGTTTATGTGTTTGTAAACAAGCAATATCACCATAAAAGTGCTGCTGAGACCACTTAGTTAAATTATGGATGAAACATTCTGCTACCAAGATTGCAGGATTTGAAGCTACTGAGAACCTTACCAATTGAATCCATATGACATGAGGAAATAAGCTCTTCTCAGTTTGTGCTAGAAAAAAGTTCATGGAAAGTAATCATTTATATTCTATGGTAACAAAACATTAGTACAGCAACGACAACAATTGAGCAAAAAAAAAAAAAAGACAAGAACAACAAGCCTTATCGCCTTAAGAGGGGTTGGTTACATGGATCACGTGATGCCATTGAGCTCTATCAACAATCAAATCTTTGGATAGGCATTGTGCCTAATCTTTTTCAGATATGATCATCTTGAATCTTGTCTTTTTTTGTATGACTACACATTAATATCAATATCCTCATCTCTGTTAGCCCAACTCTTGTTGTCCCTTTAAAAAACTTGATATTCACTACCATATAGCATTATTTGTCTTAAAATAGTTCTATAAAACTTTCCTTTAAGCTTATTAGGTACTTTCTTATTAAAAATAAAATAACATTAGTAGGCATAAGTAAAAATCATTGTTTGCTAGGTTGAAAATATTGATTTAAATGTTTTTTTATGAAGGGATTTAGGTGATTGGTGAGACCAACTTATTCAATACACTACAAAAAAAAGGACTTTCGGTGGCGACATTTGGCGGCGACAGTCGCCGCTAAAAGTCATACTTTCAGTGGCGACAATTTTTGTCGCCACCGAAAGTCAATACTTTCAGCGGTGACTCTCATATGTCGACGCCAAAAGCATGTTTCAGTAGCGACTTAATGTCGCCGCCAAAAGTATTTTTTTTTTTTATGATATTTATATAATAAATATGTTTATTGATGTAATTTCTTATGAAAAAATAAATTAATTTTTTGGATTATTGTGAGATAAAGAGAGTTTGAGAGATAGTGTACATGTGTGTTGTGTATTTGAGAGTGAGAGGAAGAGAGTGGTATTTACTAACATTGCTTTGTCACATTAATAAAATTCATATATATTCAAACACTCTCAATAAGGCTATAAATCAAAACAACCTATATATTGTAAAATCTTTAAAATTATTTTTTAAATTCTTATTTTTTCCAATGATAATTAATAAAAGAAATTAAAAAAATTTATCAATCTGAATTTGATTATGTTGATATAAATAGCCTCTTATTTTAATTATCATTAAAATTTATTTCATATTATGATTTTTCTTATTATTTTATCTGAGATAGTCAATGTGTAATTAAAAATGATATTATTTTATTTATTACTTCTCTGAACCTTCATTCATATCCTATGGGTTGTCCAATAGGGAAAAGTTTGTTCTTCGCTCTTTAGTATTCCAGGATTCATTTATATCCATCTCATAATTAAATAAATAAAATATATATAGTAGTATATGTTTACATTTTTTTTATAGTATCATGTTCCTACCAAGGACTATTGCTCTTTACTAATAATGATTCTTTGTTCCTTGTTTTGGCATCAAACTTTACAAAAAGACAATATTTCTAGAGTTGGATTACCGAGGATTGAGGAATTAATTTGAGGTTGCCAGACTTGGACTTTCCCTTCTGAAATTATTGTTTCTTTATAGGTTAGTTTAAGTTTTGTATCAGCTTAATTAATTTATATTAATTTCTGTTCTTTTGCAGAATAATGTCATCCCCTTTTCATTTTAACCTTGGAGTATTATTCATGTTAGCTAAAAAAACTAGGGCCTTCCCTATTAATTTTTGGTCTTATTTTAATTTAAGTCATGATATCCTATTTATCGGTGAATTTGAAATACAACAAATGTGGAGAGCAATCAAAATTAATTTTTAAATCATAGGAAGACATCAAACATGAAGCAAAATCGTCTTCTATAATGCTATTACTAAATATGAACTTATTGTTGTAAGTAAATGGATGGTAGATTATAACACTACTACAAAAAATAGAAATTACTTCTCTAAAGAATGTTCTTATTTTAAAAAAAGAAGTAAAAAGTATAGGTGGTTACATTTTTGTAATAATATACCTAAAAATTACAACTTAGACATCCTAATAGGATGCCTAAAATTAATATAGGGATTTTTTGGCATCCCAAAAATATTTTAGGATGTCAAAAAATGATTTTTGGCGTTGTAAAAAATATTAAATTAGGACTAAAATAAAAAAATTGTCAAAGAAATTGTAATTACTCTTAGTTATTGATTTTTATGAGAATATTTAATATCAGATTAATTATTTTTTATTGTAGATAGCTGAAAGTACTAACTTTAACTTTTGGCGGCGACATTTCGCCGCTGAAACTTTACAAAGGTTGCGACTTTGTATTGTCGCCACTAAAGGCATAATTTTTAGTGGCGACAAGCACTTATCGCCGCTCAAAGTTAGGGTTTTCATTCTAGCCATTCTGCCACCTTCAAAATTTCTTGCTTCTTCTTCACTCTCGTGTTTCACCTCTCCCAGCTAGCCGCTGATCTTAGCAACTCTGTTCACGGCGCTATCGATCTCAGCGACTCCATTCACGACGTCGTCGATCTCTTCATTTTTCCACCCTCATTTCTAAACCCAGACAATAGAATGAAGAATCGACATCGGGTGCTTCTGTATTTAAAGAAGAATCGCTGTTCATATCCCCTGGTCTCCGAGGTTCTGCTTTTCGTTATGCAAAATTAGGAGGTGAGTGCTCTCTCTTTTGCTTCCTATATCTAGTTCGTTTGACGGATAGGAATTTCCCACTCGTTCTGCTCCTTCTACTTCCTATATTAGAAACGTGTATTATTGATTCAATTTACTTATTGGGATTGAAAATTTGAGAACTGATGATTTTGGGTCCAGGGGAAGAGGAAATAATTCAAGACGGTGAGAGGGGTGTGATTTTGGGCCTAAGACCTCTAAGGACGAGTGGCGAAATTCTTAGTCCAAATCTCTTCGGAGAAGAGCAATGACTACCCCGGCGAGAGTCACTCATAGTCTCTGGAAATGTAATAAGATCCGCTTCTGCTTGAAAAAGTCTTGGATGTTCGAGATGCTAATGAGGAAAAAATTGTAAATTCGTTTCTTTAGGTACTACTTTAAAATGATCTGCTTCTTTTTGAAATTGATAGAGGTGGAACTATTATTCATGTTCTTTATTTCTGGTTGATTTGTTTGCCATAAGTACAATGTTTGGTTTCTGTAACTAAGTTATTTATTGTACATATTCTTTGCTTAAGTTATATTGTACATATTCTTTGCCTGAGTAACATTGAGGTCCTTCATCTCAAAAGTGATTCTGTAACTACTGTTTGGGAGGTTCCTTTGGTTTAGTTTTATCAATTGATGAGTTCTTACTGACATGAGGGGATATTGTTTATACTATTTCTTTGTGGTAATTGAGTCACACAATTCTGTTGATTTCATCAGATGAATGCTTTATCTGGATTGTCATTCTTAATCTTTGAAGTAACAATTTCTCCAAGCATTTCTGATGGTAATAAAAGAGATCCTCTTGTATTTACTTATTTCTATAGGCAAAATTACTTATTTCTATAGGCAAAATTACTTATTTCTATAGGCAAAATATAGTATAGAATGCTTATTTTTGTTGCAGATTTCTTATTGTCTTAAACAGAGGCTCATTAATGGCTGAAGCATTTTCTCTTAATGATTTAGTGACAATACTCCTTTGGGTGGCCATTTAAACTTCTATTTATTATTCGCATCTGTGGGTATGTATTTTCAAAGGGTCTCAAGTTCCTACATATTCTGCTTCTTCTACACATAGATACTATGATTTTTCAATATTAACGCCATTTGCTACTTGTGATTCAAAGTCTGATGAACATGATTGCAAGCAAGATATAAGATTACTCTATGAAATAGGGCTCAACAAACAATCTGATTCTAAACTTATTGCACTAAATCCATCTATTACTCCTAAGCTTCATGGAAACGGTTGCTACTAATTTTGATGAATTTGTAGATGTCACTGTAAGTTATTGAAGACTTTCTATGTTCATGTTTCTGAGTTACCCAATAACGGTGGGCATGTTTTCAATAATGTGAACCAAAAGGGTTATTACTTTCTGAGGTTATTACTTTTGATTCACATAGACATCTTTAGGATATTGCTTTTTGATATTATTACTTTTGATTCATAAACTGATATGATAGGCTTTTACATTGTTCCTTTGTTTCTTCAAAGAATTTTGAACTTGAATGGTTCATTTATCTTTTGTTGATAGCTTATGAGTAACATGGCTACTCATTTATCTTTCTTTAATACTAAACAAGTTTGTATCACTATGTGCACAGAAAAAAGAGTGGTTGCTGAAGAAGCAACAAAGAGAAGCTCTTCTTCTTGACACTTTCTTGGTTGTTGATGGGATTGGTCCTGGGCGTTCACTTCGTGGTAGGAAGCCTGTTACCTACACATTTGGTAAGAGCAAGAAAGCCTAAACCCATTGTTAGTGGTGACTGCATTTAAATTGTATTGGTATATGATACTTGGTTATTGATGCTTGCATTAGAGAAAAGTGTTGTAATTTCAGCTGTTGCCTTTCATTATCTTTTTTTTTCACATTTAACCTCATCATGTTATCTTGTGTCTTATTTAACAACACGTCATTTTAATGATTGTGTTATTTTCGGGTGATCTGTGAAAGCATACTCTGTGTGTCACACGCCAAAAGGAAAATAAATGGAAAAATTCTATGCTTAAAGAGTTTGTGTGGTGGAAGAATGTAGGTCCTTTTTCTTTTTTTACATATTTCATTGTTGACAAAAGTTACAATTGTACCTAAAAGTTACAATCAACGATACTGCAACATTCAAATGGCAGGAGATATGGTCATAGTAAGATTTATTGATGATTCTATAGTCATAGTAAGATTTCAATGTTGACTCGGAAATTCTCTTTTTAATTTTTAATTCATCATTATTTTATAATTTAATGGGTATACCTGAATTTAAATTGCATGTGTATATATTAGCATCTTGAGACGCTTATTTTATTGTATCATTTGAATTGACACTATTTTTGAGAAAGAAGTCTACAGGATCGGTTTGAAAACTCAGACAAACTATATAGGTCAAATGAATAGTTTCTTTGAAAGTTATTGTTCTTGTTGTTATTATTTTCATGGCCTTTCGTTTATTATTGTTTTGGAATCTCATAGTTAACTATTATGATACTTCTCCAAATTTGATGTTAAGATAGGCAAGTTATCTTTACATTGCTTTGTTATCCATTTATCATTAGGAGTTTCTCTTGTAGGTAAATTCTATTCTCATATTATTTTAAATAAAAGAAAACATAGAATGCCAATGGATTAGATGGCAAGTTTCTTTTCATTGGTCATCCCCTAAATTCTGCATGTAAATTACTTTAAACCTATTTATGGCAAGATTGATGAAAGGACCCTATTCGATGGTAAGACCTATGCAAGGAGATTTAGGAAGACACAAACAACACATACAAAAGGGCAAGATGCTTTTCAAGGTTGCAGATTTGACCTTTTAAGTTTCCATCTATTTTGGAGTAAGGGTAGGATATGTAGCTGTTATTTAGTGTGGCTTTTTGGGTGCTGGGAAATGTACTTTCTTTTTTGCCATATTAGCTGTTGAGAGGATTGGGGAAGTTAACGATATTTTTCTGAGAGTTGTGTGAGGAGAGGGAATCAGGTTCTGCTCAAGACTTGAAACTTTCTTAGCTGAGGGAGTGTTTTGCTCTGTTCAGATTGTTGTATCTTTTGGAATTTTTGACAGGCTGTCCATGTTTGAACTTAAGTGTATGCATCTTGTTAAATTACATTGAGTTGGTTGCTAGAAATTAGGTGCTACACAATTGCAAATTCTGTGGAATTTTTTGCCATTTAATTTTTTTTTTAAATTTTTTTGACTTTCAGTGGCGACTTTTGTTGCCGCTGAAACATGTTCGATGGCGACTTTTTAAGTCGCCGCTGATACATGTTTCAGTGGCGACAAATGTCACCGCTGAATTGTTTGCCATTTATTTTTTTAAAATTTATTTTGACTCTGAATTGTTTGCCATTTATTTTTTAAAAAATATTTTTGACTTTCAGCCACTGAAACATGTATCAATGGCAACCTAAAAAGTCGCCACTGAAACATGTTTCAATGGCGACAAATGTCGCTGCTGAATTGTTTGCCATTTATTTTTTATTTTTTATTTTTTTTTTGACTTTCAGTGGCGACATTTGTCGCCGCTAAAACATGTTTCAGTGGCGACAAATGTTGCCGCTGATACCCCTCTTTCAGTGCACTTTCAGTGGCGACATTTCCATGTCGCCGCCAAAAGTATCGGCGACGATCGTATCAGCGGCGACATATTGTCGCCGCTGAAAAAACCTTTGGCGACGACATTTGTACTTTTAGCGGCGACTTTTGTCGCCGCCAAAAGTCTTGTTTTTTGTATTAATAGTCAGTTTACGTAGAAAGTAAGAATGTTTAGTTAAATGTATTTTATTACATATCCATCCACTGAAAGTACGTGGGATGGAATACTTAAAAAAAAAAAAGTGATGTTGAAGTTTATTTTTGAGTTATTCTACTACTAGATGCCTTTATAAATCATACTTATGGCATCTTTGTTCTAAGAAATGAAATGTCTAATTCATTGTTCCAAAAAATGATGTTTGATATGTGAATGCAGATAATTAGGGGCTTAAATTCTTTAGGACTAATGATATTCCTGCATATATTACAGCACATATCTAATGCTCTCAGAATTTATAAGCTCATAATTATCTTATTTTGTTCTCAACTCAAGGAATCACGGAAAAACCCAAGGATTGCCATTTTGTTGGGTACAGTGAAGATGATGTATGCCTTTCTTTGTGACATGCATTTCTTGTTTTAGTTCGTTAAATCTTACTACTATTTGAACTGAAAGCAGTTGATGTTATGATGTCAAATAATGTAGACTGAGGTGTTTGGTTTGACAAACGATACATACAGTTGGTATCTTATCAAAACTAGATGTGAGATTCTGATGGCTTTTTACGATACATACAGTTAATATCTTATCAAAACTAGATGTGAGATTCTGATGGCTTTTTTGGATGGAAAGAGATATAGCCTAAAATGATTATCTTAGGGCAATATAGTAACTTGAACGGAAGCATCTTGGATGTTACCATATAAAAAACAAATGACCACATAAGTTGTTTAGTGGATTGTCAACGGCAATGGCCATGCTAATGGTTGCCGGTTGCCATGTCTTGATGCCGAAGTTTGATGCCCAATCGACTGTTCATGCCATAGAGCAATATGCTGTCACATCTCTAATCACAGTCCCTGCAATAATGGTTGTTATGGTGTCTTTAATTGGGTATCTTTTCGTTGACATACTTGTGCAGAATATCACTGATGACTGGTTTTAAAAACCTAACAACTTTTATTTTAATAAAAAAGGTTGCTGCATTCAGTCTTCTATCATTTATATTCTGTAATAAAATGCTGAATTAAATAATAATAAGGGGAAATATATATAATCCCCCTAACTAAAGGTTAATTACAATGTTGTTACCTAAACATTAAAATTTAAAATTTACACACCCCGCCCTAAATACAAAAGTAAAAGAAAACAACTGTCATGATTAAAAACCATAGATATAAGTTAAAAGTAATGCCTAAAAGTCAAGTGATTGTCACATAGTACTTTATGTTTTGATTGTCTTTTTGGATTTCTCCCATGTTAAGGTACCATGTGACAATAATGTGACTTTTTTACATTAATATAAGTAATATATAACATTTTCACTTTTTGTGATATTTTAAGAGGGATAAAGTAACAAATTATTATTATTTTTTTATAAATATAAAGTATCAAGTATTATTAGCTAAAAGACTGTAAATTTAAATTGCCTTGTGTCTGCTTGAAGATCTTGCTATTTGCTGCTTGGGTTCACCCAAGAACAATAATTCTGCTTCTCCTTTGTTTTAATATATATATATATATATATTTTTTATTTATTTTTTTTTTTTTTGCCCCCTTTGTCAAAGGCAAGGAGACCTAGAAAGGTGGGGAATCTGTCAAGAGAAATACTTAGGGCTCGTTTGGTACGGAAAAGATTTAAGGAGGGAAAGGAATGGAAGGGAATATCGAGAAGGAACTTAAAAAGTTAAACTGTTTGGTAGACGTGGGAAAGGAACTTAAGTTGAGGGAAAATGATTTGTTTGGTATGAAGAATTGGGTGTTGGTTAAGTAGGAAGGTTGGGTGAAATTTCTAAAATGCCCCCCTCAATTCGTTCGGACGTTCGAACGTAAAAGTTACGTTCGAACGTAATAAGCACCTAATCGCCTGCGTTCGAACGCAAAATCTGACAGTGTCTTGAGGTTTACATCAGCAATTTCACAATCCTACAGACAGGAAACCAGACCACAAGAACACAGGACGCATGTAGAGGAATAGATGAAGGAATAATTTAAATGGAAAGAATAGAGAGTTGAGAAGAATTCAGAAACAGAGGAAGCCAACGATGGTGGTCTAGTCTTTTCTCTCTGGCGACGGTGCTTGGTAGAGAGGAAGAAGATGACGAAGATGATGGAAGAGAGTTGAAGCTCTCTGTTCTCCTCGGTGCTCTGGTTCTGCTTCTGACGTTGGGTCTATCGCAACTGTGGTGGAGGGTGAAGGAAGAAAGGAATGTCGCCGGTGACAATGATGAAGAAGGTGAGAGTCGCCGGCGACGGAAATGGAGAAGGAAGGCGGAGGAAGGAAGGATCAAATATGAATCCATGGCGCTCTGGGTTTTTTTTCTGTTCCTCTTAGGTTTGTCTCTTTCTCCATTGTTTACTGGGCTTTTGTGTCAATAAAATTCACTCTCCCGGGAACTCACCATTATCCCGCTAATTTTGGAGGGATTCAACTTTCCCACTAATGTTGGAAGATGGAGCTTGGCGGGAAACCAATTTTCCAGGACAACGCGCGCCAAATAGTTTTTCACCGTGGGAAGCCCGTCATTTTCCTTTTCCCTCCGCTGAAATCAGCGTACCAAACGGGCGGTGGGAGCCTCTGAAATGAACTCATCATGTACTCCACCATATTCTTCCCTAAAGCTAAGCTTATCTCAGCTTATGGTAGGTGTCTTTGGCTTGGTTTTTCCTCTTGGAAAGATTTTCGTTTGAGACCCCTTAATCTTAGAAACTACAATTTTGATTAGAATCAAAGATATTCACAGAATTTAAATGGAATGAATCAGAAATTACAAATAACCACTAAAAGAAAATGGAAAAATTGCGACGAAATTTGCTAGGGACACAAATTCCATCTCAAATTTTGATTAATTTGCGAGGGAAAAACAGTTCCCTCGCAAGAAGGTCAATTTTGTGAGGGAACCACGATTCCCTTGCAAAAGAGGTGATTTTTGCAAGGGATCCTCAGTTCCCTGGCAAAATGCCCTCTTTTTTGCGAGGGAACTGTTTTTCCCTCACAAAAGAAGTGATTTTTGTGAGGGAATTTCCGGTTCCCTCGCAAAAGTAGGATTTTGGCGAGGGAGTATTAGTTCTCTCGCAAAATGTCACACACACAATTTAACCTAAGTCCTTCACTCCTTCCTGTTTCCCGACTCTGTCCCAGATCGACTCCTTTCCGTGTTCCCTTCATCACTCAACAGAGTCAGAGACCGTGAGCCTTCTTCTTCCAGCAAGAAAATCCATGATTCTTCTTCACTCCAGGTTTAGTCTGTCGTTCGTCGCTCATCCTTGCCCTCGTCTATTTTTATTGACTCTTCATCTCTCTGTAAGTTTTCTTCTTGCTTCGATTTAAATCCCAGAAACCCTAAATCACTTTCCCTTGTGCCTTGCTTCGATTTACTGGATTTAAATCCCAGAAACCCTAAATCACTTTCCCTTGTGCCTTGCTTCGATTTACTGGATTTAAATCCCAGAAACCCTAAATCACTTTCCCTTGTGCCTTGCTTCGATTTACTGGATTTAAATCTTCCCGTCTCTCATCCCTTGCTTCGACAAGTGGTTAAGCAGTGACATTGATTCTTTAGCGATTAGATGATTGTGGTTGTTATGTTGTTTTGGCGTGCAAATGTTTTGTTGGATGGTATAAGCAGCTTTATTTGCCCCATAAAAGCTATCGATGGCTTTATTCTTAGAACATTTAGTGATTCACACCTAGTTATTTTTTTTTTCTCGGAGGATTATTTATTTGGTTAATAAACATTGCATGCTTATGAAGATATGTGGTCATGGTACTGCTATGTCTGTAATTCTTTGTCACCTATGAGTTCAACAATAATATTGTTTCTCGAGTTGGTTATAAGTTGCTCTTCATGAAAAACTCATTACAAGACCGTTTGAACTAGCTTATGTGATTTCTTTGTCACAAAGAATTTATGTTAGTGAAGTGTAACATTTTGCGTATATAAGTGAGCTGAATCTACCAAAATCTTGTGCCATGCAATTCCCCAATGCTAAAGATGATCTGATGAACTTTGAAGTTTCAATTCAGCCTGATTAAGGATATTATATGTAAGCATATTTATCTGTTATCTGGAAATTTATTAAAACATTCATATGACTCATTTTTGTTAGTTCTCAAATTGGTTTTGATGATAAGGACAATTGTAAACACAAGAGAAGTTTTTCTTTGTAAGTTGAAAACTTACTGTCAAAGGCAAACTCGAGTTTTGGTTGAAAACTCGAGTTTTGGCCTGACAGTGAAATGCTCAAGTTTTTTTTTAAAGAAAGACAAACTCGAGTTTTGTTTTAAAACTTGAGTTTTGGTCATACAGAGAGCATTCAAGATTTTCGCTAAATAAAGCAAACTCGAGTTACGTTTGAAAACTCGAGTCTTGACAAGACAGAGAGCAACCAAGTTTTTTCGATAAAACCAAAACTCCAGTTTCCATGGGAAACTCGAGTTTAGGCTTCTCTGAGTATTTTCTAAGTTTTTCAAGAGTTCATGAAAACTCGAGTTCAGTATTAAAACTCGAGTTTCCATCGCCTGAGAACAATACTCATCTCTCGATCTTGCATAAACTCATTCGTGAAATAAATCAAGAATTTTAACATTTTCTCATAAAGAGAAAACTCGAGTTTCGGTTGAAAACTCGAGTTTGGCTCTAACAGAGAAGTTTCCAAAGTTTTCAAAGAATATGAAAACTCGAGTTAAGATGTGGAAACTCGAGTTTTGACAAGGCAGAGAGTACTGCCTATTTAGAACATTTTGAAAACTCCAGTTTTGAGATTTTGGACTAAAACATGATTTCTCGATAAAAGTCCAAAACTCGAGTTAGTCACTTAATGACTCGAGTTTTTCACTGTTCACAAGACTTGTCCAAAATGCCAAATCACGATGCTCGACATTAAGATGAGAAAACTCGAGTTCCCGTTGAAAACTTGAGTTTCGGTCTTTGACAGAAAGAACGCTGGAGCATGAAAACTCGAGTTTGGATGAACTAACTCGAGTTTCCATCGCGAAATTTGAATTCCAAAATGAATGATTTTGCAAAACCTTCATGTTTGATCTCAATACTTTATATCATCATTCATTACTACTCCTAACTATGTTTAATCAGTTTGTTAGTGAGTTTCAGATAATTTAGACAGGATTAAATGAAGATTTGAGCAAAAGCAAAAAGCAAGTCAGAACATTAAATGAAAAACCCAGAAAAGTTGCATATTTCTGGTTAATCCGCCCGCACACGTTTGGAAAAGGTAAAGGATGATCTCCACTTCCAAAGATTAACTACTCCAACGGATTAATTCGCAGAGAGTCAACTCGAACATCTATACAGCTGGATTAAGTGAAGATTAGAGAGAGAAGAAGACCAAAGCTTAATGTAATCAGCTCCCAACACCTCCAACGGTTATAATTGGGATTTCAAAGGTCAATTAATGATCTCTACCTATAAATAGAGATGCATTCAATTCTACTGTACAACAGAACAATCCAAGAAAAACAGAAAACGAAAATCATCCAAGAGTCATTTATTCTTTGAGTTTTTCTGTGTAAAGTATCTTCTGATACATTCATACTTCAGTGTTTATCTTATCTACTCTAAAAGAGAGTTCATTGATTGTAAATCATTTATTGTGAGTTATCTCAAGTCAAGGGGACTTGAGATTGGGTTATTGATTACAACTTGTAAGGGGGAGTAAGTTCTAGAGAGAGAATTACTCTTGAGTGCAGAGTGTGTAATCAAGTGATATAGTGAGAAATCCCAGAGAGTCTGGGGACTGGATGTAGGTCAAGTTGTTGAACCGAACTAGGATAAATTCTTGTGTCTTGCTTCTCTTCTCTAAACTCTGCCTTACCTTCATTTCCTACCTGATAAACAGAGCATACCGAAAAGTTTTTTTAAGAATCCCTAATTCACCCTCCTCTTGGTGATTCAAGCTCCATTTACAATTTTATCTTGTTAAAAAGAAATTTCCTTCCTTTTTTTGTGTGCAATTAAACTTGTTGGGTCTGCATCACATCTCTGAGAAAAGAAACAGGGAAAAAAAAAGAATACACACTGCAAAAACATAAAAGGAGGAAAGATTCTTCATGTCTTTTATGTCTTGTTTGTGGTTACAGGGGTGGTACATTTTTGTTTTCCTTCCAAGTGTCTCAAGATTTTAAACCCTCCTCTTTTGAGTTGAAGAAAAAATGAATAAGATAGGTTGATGCCCATTGCTTTCTCTACGCTTCTAAAGTTCCTGAAACCTCTATTTTGAATATCTAATCATTTAAAAATGTGGATGAACTATGAAGAACATACCTACAATGAAAGTTTTGAATGGTTAATGATTATGATTGCGTTAATTGAGCAGTATGGATTTTGTCAGTGAGTGTTGTTTCTGCATTAAACTGCCAAATGATGCCGGGAAATTGCGCAAGGGCTTTGAGTTACATTTAACTAATAAAGAATGAAAAAAGGTTTCATTGACATCCCATCTGATGGCAGTTTCAATGAGTGTCTTCTGTTTTTGGCTTATATGCATATTAACAGTTTTTTTAATCATTCTCTAGGTTATATTGTACAATATTCGGCTCATAGATCTGTCCACTATTTGCCCCCTTTTCCCCTTCCTTTTTTCTATATGATTGTGACATATTATTGCTTAAAGTTAGGTATGGACTCTCTCACATTCACAGACCCATATTTTTTGTCTCACCTTGAAGCATTTGAGAGTAGATGTTGTTTTATGGATAGAAAAACATAAAAGGATTTAAACAATCTAATTATGAGGTTTCACTCTTTACTCTTCTTTTCTTTTGCAGAAGTAGCCCTTTATCAACTTGGCATTCCTATTAAGAATTTGGTTTCAGTTGAGAAATCAGAGGTAAATAGGAGCATAGTCCGAAGCTGGTGGGATCAAACAAACCAGAAAGGAAACTTATATGACTTGGATGATGTACAGCTGCTAGATGGTGCCCGGTTGGAGTACTATATGGAACTTTTTGGGGGGTTTTGATCTTGTTGTTGGTGGCAGTCCTAGTGGTTTGCTTGTTGTGGGGAAATCAGTAAGGCTCATGATTCTCATCCAAATTTTAAATGGCTAACTAGGATCACTTAGAGTAACTTTACCTGATTATCTCACATTTTAATGGTATGATTTTTTTTTTTTGTCGTACACTTTTGAATCAGAGCTTCAAGACTTGTTATTGAGTAATGCTAATTCATAGATTGGCAAGGGCTAAGCCATCGGGTGATAAGAGCCATGTCTCTACAAGTGTCGTGCCACATATGGCTATGCTGCTTCTAAGTATATGCTACAAGTATCTTTTAGATTGATGAGTAGTTCTGAAATTATGAAAATGACATTACAAATGCCATTTAGTATATCGTATTTTCTTCTGTATAATTTGCTTTCAATACAAATATCATTCTGCCATTTTATTATGAAATCTGATTTTGAATTAGAACTAAATTGATAGAATTAGAACACACAGTTTGGTTTAAAAATGGAGTAGAATTAAGAGCATTCGTAGTCAATGCATACATATTGAACGCCTTCCACCCAATATCTTAATGGCATGGAAGTATATTAGGCCTTAGCTCGGACATGTGCGTCCTATGCAGAACTTATCATTTGTAGAATAATATTTAACTATAGCTTGGAGGTTTAAATCTGGTAAGGACCTTAGTTAAAATTTCTTGAATCTTATGGCAATTCAACAATGATGCAGAAAACCCTGTTTTCGTCAATGGAATCTCTTATATCCTTAATGAAGGAAGTGGAAATTCAAGAGAAAGTTGCAGAACAAGCCAAAATGGAAGCTGCTCTTGGAGGATCTAAGATTCTTATTAATGTGGAAGAGAAAAATATGTTCATGCACCACTGCTGTTTAGACCGTTTTTTAGTTCATTTTCCTCGCAACATTATAATTTGTTTTATTTTGTTTTTGCTATGTAAACTCTTATGATTGTGACAATTTTTTTTTATGATATACAAGTCTTTTTAATTTCTAATTTTTAATCTTTTTTTATGTATTTTTGTATTTTTTCCTAATTTTTTATATATTTTTTTAAAATAAATTAGAATTTGCGAGGGAACACACTTCCCTCGCAAATTTCAGAAATTTGAGAGGGAAAAAGTGATGTTTTCCGTCACAAAAGTGTTTGCAAGGCCCTATTTTGCGACGGACAGATTTCTGCCGCAAATTCCCCCGCAAACCAATTTTGCGACGGAAAATTCTTGTTTTGCAAGGGTTTTTTTTGCAGTGAACATCAACGGATATTTATGCATAGGAAGAAATTTCATGTCAATGCATAATAGCATCACTTGTGTTAAGATAATGACGAAAATCTTAAGATCCCTAGGCACAGAAAATATAGAATTGAAGTTATTTTAAAATTATATTTAATTTTAATTTTTAAAACATTAGAATTAGTTGGATTAGAATTTATCCTATGCTGAGTTATTTTATCTAAGATCTAGTTTATTTTAAATTTGAAGAGAGGATTATAGTAGTTTAGATGAACTAGGATTATGGATCTATAAATAACCCTAGGTTTATTCATTTGTTAGATATTTTCCTATTGAGTAATAATATTGGGTATTTGTTATTCTTCTCCTCCATAAACTTTTATGTATTTTCTCCCAATTTCTCTCTCCATTATCTTGAAAAAATGCATCACTTCTATCAAAAAATAAATAAAAATTGCATCACTTATTTACATCACTTCAATTTTGTTCTTGAATATGTGCCTAAGAAAATCTATGAAGAAGAAAAGAAATAAGATGGAACTCAAAAGGACAAGAGATATAGAATTATGGTAGAAAGTAAATGAAGACATAATACAAAAGACAACATTACATTTCCATGCTTTTAATATTAAATTGAAAGCACAGAAGATTTTAATGCCGAGTGATATTAACCTCAGAACCACTCTCCAAAAAATATTTGAGGACAAAGAACCCTAACCGAGGACAAATCCCACTGAGAATTCAATACTTTAAATGTGGGACTCAAGTTCTGCTCCTTGCATTTGGCTCCGTCATGATCCTATATGTGTTATGTGTTCTTTCCTTCCCCCTTACCCCTAGCTGGCTAGCTCCCTCCTCCCATCTCGCTATTTCCCAGTGTAATCCCCCATTTATAATTGTAACTGTGATTTATATATATCATGCAACCAAAAACTTATTGGGCAGTTGACTTGTATCTCTTTCTTTATATTATCAACATATCTTTATTTGTTGACATTCGTCAGATTTCATTTTGAAATTGATCTTTTAGGCTTGCCATATGTGTGGCTAACTTTGGCTGGCCTGATAATCGTTCTGATATTAATTGGAAATAACAAGGAGACATAGTTTTTTTTTTTTTTTTAAATGAATCCAATATATTAATAATCCTTTTGTTCAATCCTACAAGAATACAATGAGATATGGAAACATCTGCCTTTAGGCCAATCCCTTATCATTTATCTCATGTTTTTTCCAATGCAAGACCTCATCCCAAGATGTGACTAAAACCACCTAGCTATGGTTGCTTGGTTAGGGAATAAAAAATAGGTGCTCTACCAAGCCATTTTCTGTGGTTCAGTATTAATATAGATTTTTAGGCTGCATTAAGTACTTCTGTTCTGTGCTTTCTTTGACCATGACACTCAAAAGCCTCATCTCTTTCTCTCTCTTCTATTGTATATACTGAATAAAGTATACCAAAAAGACATGAATATATTACTTTTTTCAAATTTTGTTAGGTGTTGTTTGTCCAACAAATGGAAGTTCTTATCGGTCTTTTTTTCCTATCTGTAAACTGATTCACATGTGTAATGGATGACTGAGACTTGCTCTTCACTGACATTCCTGACCCTCTATGGCTCGAATCAAGTAAAGATTGGTCAGTCCTCTCAGATAGCTGTGAATAAAATATCTGATACTATAAAATACTCTCAAGGTGTCTAAATTGGCAAGGTTGCTCCTCATGTAGAACTTAGTATATGTGCAGATACCTCTGGTCATGTTGGGAGAATTTTAACTAGAGGACCACATGTAATGATCCGATATTGGGATCAAACTCCGACAAGCCCATTAGATTCCTCAAATGAGGAGGCCAACTCCGAAAAGAACTCCTGTATCAACTACATTCTTTGCATAGTAATATCTGAATATCTTCATTTGATTTACTATAAGATTATGTACAAATTTACTTTTTTCTCGTTCATTCAATGTAATAATGCTGAAAATCAGGAAAGATATCACTTGGTTAAAAAAGAGAGACTAAGAAGGCAATGAGGGAAGCTTCTATAGAGTTTGAGAACTTTTATAAGGATTTGGGGACAAAAACTTGGAAACAAAAGATTTATAAGATTGCAAAGAATAAGATGAGAAAATCAAGAGATTTGGATGAAGTAGGATGCATAAGGGATGAAGAAGGCAGAGTTTTGGTTAGTTATGGAGATATTAATGATAAATGGGAGGCCTACTTTTATAAATTGTTCGATGATGGAGGTTCAACTCATGAGTTGGAATGTTTGACAACTAGAGAAGTTGAACACAAATTGTCATTTTATCGAGATTTGAGTTGACGAAACTCTCAAGAAAATGAAAAATAGAAAAACAGTTGGATTTGATGGTACCTATATTGATATTGATGTTTGGTATAGCTTGGGTGAAGATGGTGTTTGGTGGCTTTCTTAGATATTTAATGAGATTTCACAATCCAATAAAATACTTGACAGTTGGATGGAAAATACTTTAACCCCTATTTATAACAATAAATGAGATATTTAGAATCGTATAAGCTACATAAGGATTAAGCTTACGAGTTTTTTTAAAAAAAAAAATTTGTGGGAAAAAGTGTTTGAATACTGGATGAGATTGAAGACTTGTATTTTTTTTAGAACTAATTTGGGTCCATGATGGAAATGTCAACAACATAAGCAATTTATTTTCAAAGGGTGTTACTGAAAGAAAAAAGAAAAACAAAATGGAGTAAAGGAAGAGACTTGTATATAGTTTTCAAAAGTTGAACTTTGGAAAGCCTTGGAAAAGAAAAGTGTGTGCCTTTCATTTATCAATGTCATACAAGATATGTATGAGGGGCTAACAACTAATATCAAAATGCTTGAAGGTAAGACAAAGAATTTTTCCTATAAGAATTGACTCATATTAAGGTGTCATCTTTAAGCCCTTATTTGTTTAACCTAGTTTTATATGTTCTGAATTTATCAAATAAAGAAGAAACATCTAATTGCATGTTTTTTCAATAATGATATACTCCTTCCTTTCCTTAATATAAGATATATTTAGAGACTTAATCTTTGTCTAAAATATAAAACATAATTTTGATATTTATATTATTAATGCTTCATGAACAATAATTAAAAAGGAGAGAAGGATGAGGGAATAAAGAAAAATGACTCGAGTGTTTTAAAAAATAAATGTCACATTAACTAACTTAATAGACTTCCTTAATATAACTAAATTATTAGGTCAAATTGTAACACCCCGTTTTTCACAACTGTTTTCATAGCGTTTCGATCAAAGTTTTGAGCGACAAATTTTTTTTTCATAATAAAGAGTAACTGAATAACATTGATAACAGTGTATCTGGCTGTTCATAAGGCCATACATTCCCCCGAGTGTTTACATCTAACGTAAGTACAACAAAACTAAAGCGTCTCCATCTGATCTTCATGCTAGCTCCCTACCTTTGTCCTCGATCTACGTGGCCTGCTTGCTTCTCTCCTCGACCCTCGGTCCTCCGGACCCTGAAGCTATAGCTGAGATCCAATTTAGCGCATTGGATATCAGATAACGGTTAACCTCATGCTTATAAACAGTATATGTACAACAGGTATTCCTAGTCTTTACAGCATTGATCAAGCCAGTACAACAACATAAAACTGTAATAGTGATCTAAGTACGATTCCTTAATCACAGTGTGTCTAAGTACGGTTCCATAGGCACAGAGTATCTAAGTACGGTTCCATAGACACGGAGTATCTAAGTACGGTTCCATAGACACGGAGTATCTAAGTACGGTTCCATAGATACGGTGCATCTAGCACCGAATGTAATGGCTGTAAGTGTCTATCATGGGGCCTCACCGACTTATACGGCGACTAAATGGCTTACCCACATAGACTAGCCTTGCCTTCGGCACCAAACTATTCACACAACATATTATCACATATAATCATTCAATAATCATCAGATTAGTGTTACAATACGCGAACGTACCTCCGTTGACGAACGTTGGCAATTCGCGAAACAAAGACGCTTTACTTAAAAACAATAAACGTCCAACAATGCACGTCGGACAACAGAACGGCAAGCAGATCAAAGTTTCTGATGTCCTATAAGAGTAATATCACTTTCGTTAGTGATTTGACATCATAACTGGCATTTTAGGTAAAAATTACCATTTTGCCCTTATACCCCTAATTGGCGGAATTTTGCCAGCACTTCGTTACTTTGACTACTTTTCTTCCCAAAATTTCACCAGAACTTCGACGCCATTTTGATTTTCAAAAATAAAGACTAAAATAGCCCTCCCATATGATATCCAATCATACTTGAAAAATTAAAGGCTATTCTAGCATTACAACCCCTATTTTTGAAAGAACTTCAAAAGCTTCAACTTTTCTGAGACTCGATCCCTACTATGTTTTTACCTCTTCGCATATTTTTCAATGCAATGAGGCCTAAAAACAAGTATAGGAATTTCATCCCCTACTTCCTAGATCTAACTAACAATTCTACTAACTACCGAACTAAAACTCGAACTTGAAAGCTAAAGCCCGAAAGACTTACCCGTTGAAGACTTCAATGTAAATTTTCCCAGAGCTTCTCTCTCTACTTTCTCCCTCTAGTTTTCGGCTAGGAGGAGTGGGAAATGGTGTGAAGAAAACTCAAGGGAGGACATGCCTATTTATAGAATTTCTAAGGGATATGTTTGGAATTTTTCACTTTGTTTTCAACCTTGGAAATTCAAACACAAAATGGTGTAAAATTCTTGACCATGGATGCCTCTTGGACGAATTGGAGAGTGATGTGGCTGCTTTAGAGTGGTCCAAAAATGGTGACTTGGGTTGCTTTAAAACCCGGTCTAATAGAATTTCCCCTATCGGTACCCGATTCGCATGATTTCGGAGAAATCTCAAACTTCTGGATTTACAACTTTGAAAACATATTCTCACTTACTAGAAATGTCCAAGTTAACCTAAATTTTGATTCCATATAGGGCTCCAACAGTCCAGTTGAAGTTTTCTCGAACAACGTGTCCGAACGCGTCCGGTTTCAGAACGCATTTCTGAAATCATTAACTTCTTCGAAAAATCCACTGATTCCAAATATGTACATATAAATTCAAACTCATTCCTAGATGTTGAGTTAGAATTTATTTCCTTCATATCCAAAAATGTGCCTATCTGCATTTTTCCCTATTTCGTCTTATTAGGAAAATGCACAAACGGCTTCAGAATTAACTTCCGTAAGAGTCTAACGGAAGATAAAATTCCACTGATCAATATTCTACCCTGACTTTGGAAATCCCATTCCTAGATCTCCAGATAGGATCCGTTTCCTAAATTCTAAATTACTATTCATCATTTTTTACTTTAATTAATTATAATGTTAAAATAATAGCAACTTGCACAAATTTATTTTTCATTTCATTTTTATTATTATTCTTTTCTTTTCTTTTTTTTCTGCCCTCTTTTTTTTATTTCGTTTTAATTATTTAATTAATTATTTAATTAATTAAATAATTATTTTTACATAATTTTTACAAAATTTTCCCATTGGTCAATACTTTGATTTAGGCTTAAAAAATACCTAAAATCAACTATTTTTCTCCAAAATTTCCAATTAATTAGTAAACATATTTTTACTAATTTTAAAACAAAAACCACTAATTTTAGGGTTTTACATAATTACTTCATGAATTTCCTTTACTTAAGCTTAAGTAATTAGCCAATAATTTCCTAATTACTTTCTTATCAATAGTTGATAATTTTCTTACTTAGGATGCTTCATTACCTCATAACTTCTGTATTGACATTTTTGCTTTCATGTCTCTTGCATTATCTTAGCACCTACAGGGGTATTACGGTCATTTCCTTACTTTTTGAGTATTCTTCTACATTTTCTCCAAGTTTGTAACTTATTAAATTACCTAAATTAGGGACAATATCCTTCCCTATTTCAAATAGATTTTTACTTGCCTCCTTTATAGCTTTCACAGGGTATTTATAACCCCCAATGTGCTTAGGGACCTATTTGCAAATGTCCAAACGTTTTAGGGACCTAATTGCAAATTATCTAATTTCAAGGGAGATTACCCTAACAACAAGTTAAACTCAATACAAGATGTTTGAAACCTCATATTCACCTATTTTCTATAGGTATACTCTTATCAATTTATGATAGAGATTTTTAGGGTATTACACAAATTGTCTTATATTAAAAACCGAAGGAAGTAGTTCTTTTAGTTCAGTCAAGAGAAGAGTTCAACTCTAAATTTGTGTTATGAAGAAAGACCCTAGAGTAAAAGGATTGTTGACTCAATAGGAGCAAAACATAATACAAGTATTTCAATTTTGATGAGAGATAAGTTAGAAGTGATTTGGAGATTAAAGTATGAGATTAAATCATCTCACAAGTGACCAAGTTTAGATATTTTGAATCAATTAAACAAAAAGATAGTGAAATAGATAGAGATGTTAATTATAAAACTGAAACTGGGTGGTTTAAATGGAGAAAAGGTAACAGAGTTGTAATAAGAAAAATACTTAATGAGGTAAAGGAAGTATTATTGCATTGCAACAAGACTAGCACACTACTAGAAAAAATGCTTTTTAGACCGGTTAAGAATGGCTATTTAGACCAGACTTAGGTCCGGTCTTATATCGAGCGATTTTAAAAGTCTAACACATTTAAGACCAGAGAATGACACCCGGTCTAAAAAATAAAATTTAAAAATCAGAAAAAAAAAATAGATTCCAAAATCGTGATTTTGAGATCTGAAATTTTCTAATTTTATTATTTATAATAGCTTCTTTTACGAAGATTTTGAGATATGGATTACGAAATTTGGATAAGATATCATAAAATCAAAGAAAATAAGCTACGATTTTATAATATCTCATAATAAAATCCATATCTCAATAAAATAGAAGGTAAATTTGAAAACATTAAAACAAAAACAAAAACATATATAATAAAATCGCAACAAAACATCCAACAATAAAAATAGCATAAGAGTAGAAATTATTAGATCAAACGATACATTCAATTTTGCTAGATTTAAATAACAATAATATATTCGATAAAATTAAAACAAAGAGAAAAAGGAATTTGGCATTATCTTGGAAAAAATCTAGCAAAGGCACAGACGAGCATAGATCTAGGTGATTGTATGATATGGATATCAAGAGCATAGATTTGGACTCGACAAGCATGGATATGAACATGATGAGCATAGATTTAGAAGCCAACAAGCACGAAGAAGCTACTGCACACGAAGAAAAAGACAAACACAGAGAAGAAAACTAGTGTCGAGGAAGCTATCCAAGGATATGAAGAGCATAGATTTGGACTTGACAAGCATAGAACTAGAAGCCAAAGAGCAAGAAGATGCTAACGAGCACAAAGAAAAAAACTAGTGTCGAAGAAGCCGTCAAATGAAGGTGGAGAACCTGTTCCTCTTGAAGTAGTTGGCAAGGAGATCACAAGTGATGTGATGAGGAAGGGGAGATTCAGAAAAATGGAGAGGAGATCACAAGTGATGTGATGAGGAATTAGTCTAAAATTTTATATATATTTATAAAAATGACATCGGTCATAGTTTTTAAACCACCTCCGCCTACAAGAGGTCTAGATGTGGTGGTTTTAAATGTATTGTTTCTAGTAGTGGCAATAATATATGGTAGTAAATGTTGAGCTTTTAAGGGACTTGAGCATAAAAATGGGAGTAGTTATGATGAGAATACTGAGATGGATATGTAGTCATATAAAGAAAGGTTAAGGTGCTAAAATAACTTTGAACTTTTATCAAAAGTGCAAAAGTAATTATAAACTATTTTTTTTGAAGAAAAGTAACCTTGAACTTTCAAAATTGAGACAAAATTGTTAAATCCAACTAACTTTCATTTATTACAATGAGAAAAAAATTAATCTTTTGGCCCTTAAAGTTTTGACTCACTTACCACTTAGTCCCTGAAGTTTGACTCGGTAAACTCAATCCCTTAAATTTTGACTCGTTTTCAACTCAATCCCTAATGTTTTTGAGTCATCCTATGTGGCCAAAAAAAATGTTAAGATATTATTCAAAATTGCTTAGGTGGAATTTATATAAATTAAAAAATAAAAAACAGCGTCCCCATCCTCGTCCCACCAACTCACATTCCGCTTCGCCTCTATTTTCCATAAACCTTGCTTAACATTTACAACAACCATGACGAATCCTTCTGAAGCACCAAAAGGCAGCAAACGATTTAGGTTAGAGAAAATGTTATGAAGCTATTTATTATGCTTTTAACTATCATAAAGCACCCAAGTATGCAAGAAAAAATCATAGTGAAAAAAGAAATTTCTTAACTTTTGAATGATCAATGATAAATAGCATTTGGAGGAGGATGAAATTAGAAAAATTCGAAGCACACCCACTTTACAACATCCCTTGCCACATTCTCTTCTTTCAATAACAAATGGAACTACAGATCCTTTACATGATGCCAATAATTTTGAAGACCCTTTAATATAAGAAAATCAATCTCACCTCATGATTGAAAGGAGCTTCTAAAGGATCTATCATGGACATCACGGATGACCAACGAGATTTCTAGAAAGTAGAGGTGGAGGAGAAATCAAGTCAGTGGGGGGGAAAACGCTGGTTTATTTCAATTTTTGTAAAATCCACCTAAGCAATTTTTAACAGTATTTTTAACATTTTCTTGCCACATAAGATGACTTAGAAATATCAAGGATTGAGTTACAAACAAATTAAAAATTCAAAAACTGAATTATACCGAGTCCAGCTCTAGGGACTAAGTTATAAGTGACTCAAAACATTAAGGTCTAAGAGATTAATTTCCCCAATTGTAATAGATAGAAGTTAGTTGTTGGGTTTAACGATTTTACCCCATTTTTTAAAATTTATGATTACTTTTGCTCCAAAAAATAGTTTATGGTTACTTTTTCATTTTTGATAAAATTTTATTTTAGCACATTAACCCTATAAACAGTAATAGGATTCGTAATGAACATGTATAAAAAGAGTTGGAGTGACATCTATTAAAGAAAAATTGTAAAATGTAACATCCCAATTTCTAAGCGGATTTTTTTTTTTAAATCAGAGTAGAGCCTTGGAGCGTAAGAGTAACTGATTCCCATTAAAACGATAACCAGAGTGTAATACAGTGTTGATACAGCATCCTATTGTTCTCATAGGTAATTACGTAAACGATAAAGTGACAACTCCGTCTCGCAGCTCACTCGTGCTACATGCCCTCCAACTATGAGCTTACTCGTGTAGCTTGCCTCGATCTCCGATCCGTGGTCCTCCCGACCTGAAGCTATAGCCGAGATTCAATTTATTGAATTGAATCTCGTGTAACGGTTAACCTTATGCTCAAATAAAACAAGATAATGGATGACGATATTCAAAACATAACAAAGAACATATCACTTATGCATATAGCGTATGCATGATTGCATGATTGTGACACGCATGTAACATAAGCGTTAAAGCGTATGTATAAGTCCTACACAATAATAGCTCGCACAGAATCTCTATCCGTGAATGTACCTATCACATATATGTATATGAGCCGCACTAGATTAGTGTTACAGTACGCGAACGTACATCCATTAACTGAACGTAATGGCCGTAAGTGTCTATCATGGGGCCTCACGGGTTAGCAGCGACTCAATGGCTTACCCACATAGACTAGCCTTGCCTTCGGCACCAAACTATTCACACAACATATCATCACATATATGCATACTATAAACACAAGTGTTAAGGTTACCAGTACGCGAACGTACCTTCGTTGGCAACGTTAGGTACTACCAGCGGAAAACGTACTTTCTACGGAGAAACGTACAAAAGTCCTACAATGTACGTCGGGCAGCGTAACGGCAGCAGAATCAGCTTTTCAGATATCCTATGAGAATAATGTCACTTCTATTAGTAATTTGACATTATAACTGGCATTTTAGGTAAAAATTACCATTTTGCCCCTATACCCCTACTTGGCGGGATTTTGCCAGCACTTCGTTACTCTTACAAATTTTCTTCCCGAAATTTCGCCAGAACTTCGACGCCATTTTGATTTTCGAAAATAAAGACTAAAATAGCCCTCCCATATGATATCCAATCATACTTGAAAATTTAAGGCTATCCTAGCATTACTACCCTTACTACCGAAAGAACTACGAAAGCTTAAAGCTCTGCATCGAAAACTTACCCGAGCTTCGCTGCGAATTTCCCCAGAGCACCTCTCTCTAAAATCCTCTCTCTAGAATCGGTTTTGCTCTTCAAAATGGTGTGAGAAATGAAGAGGAAACTTGGCTATTTATAGAAGAAAATGTGACACTATTCACTACTTTTTCATATCGGATATCGGCCCGGATCGCACTTTGCCACATGTCACGATCCTCACCGGGCCACTTGGCAGCTGACATCATCATTTAAAGCCATGATGTCATGGTGGTGATGTCATCTACTTGTTTGAGAAGTTTCCTACGATAAGTTCTCGATCGGTGCTCGAATCGCGTTATCTCGGAGAAATCTCAAAATTCTGGTTTTACAACTTTGAAGACAAGTTCTCACTTACTAGAAATGTCTATTCTAATCTAAATCTTGATTCCATCTAGGGCATTCCGTGTTCAGCCGAAGTTTCTCGAAAAACGTGTCCAATCTCTAGATAGGATCCGTTTCCTAATTCTCATTTTACTATTCACCCTTTTTCACTTTAATTAATTATATTATATTTTAATAGCAAGTTGCAAAATTCTTTTATACATATATATTATTTTTTTTCTCTTTTTCCTTTTCATTTTTTTTTCTGCCTTTCATTTTCGTTTTTTTTTATTTATTATATTTTTTTATTAATTATTTAATTAATTATTTAATTAATTAAATAATTATTTTCACATAATTTTTTACAAAATTTTCTTATTGGTCCATTCTTGCATTTAGGCTTAAAAATACCTAAACTCAACTATTTTTCTCAAAAATTTCCAATTTAATTAGTAAATATATTTTTACTAATTTTCAACTAATTTCCACTAATTTTTGAGCTCTACATAATGATCTCTCGAATTTTCCTTCGTTTATGCTTAAGTAATTAGCCAAAATTACCTAATTACTTTATTATCACTTGTTGATAATTTTCTTAATTACAATGCCTCATTACCTTCATACTCTTGTATTAACATTGATATTTTCATGCCTCTAGCATTTTTAGAACTTACAAGGGTATTATGGTCTTTTTATTACTTTTTGAATATTCTTCTACAATTTCTCCAAGTTTGTAACTTAATAAATTACCTAAATTAGGGACAATATCCTTCCCTATTTCAAATATATTTTTACTTGCCTCCTTTATAGCTTTCACAGGGTATTTATAACCCATAATATATTTAGGGACCTATTTGCAAATTTTCAAACGTCATAGGGACCTAATTGCAAATTATCTAATTTCAAGGGAAATTACCCTAACAACAAGGTAAACTTAATACAAGGTGTTTGAAACCTCATATTCACCTATTTTCAATAGGTATATTTCCCAATTTTGGTATTTACCCTAAGTGTGATTTTTAGGGTATTACATTTCTCCCCCCGTTAAATAAAATTTCGTCCTCGAAATTTACGCGATACCACCTAGTCCTAGCATTAACTAGACTCCATCCTACTCGGACTTTGGACTATACGCGTCGGATCTTCGCTTTATTTGTCACCGCTCCTCCCGGTGGTCGAGAATTCGCCTTGGTTTGACCATAAAGATCTTGTCATTTCGTACTTTGATATATAATGTTTCCCGTGGTTCCCACACACCGCGGTTAACACTACAAATACCAAAATGGATACCAAAATGTCCCCATGGTTCCCACACACCATGGTAACATAAGATACCTCCTACTTAATGACATGATCACGGTCGAATATAACTTAAGAAATATGGAAGAACGTTATGGAAGTCTAACTATGTTCGGGAATAAGGCTATCTAATAGCGACCGGTTTGTTTTCAACGAATACTTGAATGATCTCTTTAAATGATCTCACGAAATGCGAACCATACATTCGCCCTTGAGGTGTTATGTTGACATCGGCTTTGAAGGATATACGATAATCACAATCACCAGAAGACTCTAACAATCCTTTGTGTCTTGCCTAAACTATGAAATGTGATTGATTATATCTGATCTAGAAAGTTTCTTCTCCAACTATTCCACTGAGCAACTTAAGTGTAGAGTAGCATGTATAATCGGTGACTTTAAACAGAGTCTCTATCCGTTATGTGTAATTGGTGACCCTCGCAGAATCACTATCCGAGTCGGTGACCCTAACGAGTCTCCTTCCGAGTCGGTGACCTTAAGCTGAGCCTCTATCCGCTTTGTGCAATTGGTGACCCTCGCAGAATCACTATCCGAGTCGGTGACCCTAACAGAGTCTCCTTCCGAGTCGGTGACCTTAAGCTGAGCCTCTTTCCGCTATGTATGATTGGTGACCCTCACAGAATCCCTATCCGAGTCGGTGACCCTAGACAGAGTCTCTATCCGAGTCGGTGACCCTAAGCCGAGTCTCTATCCGCTTGCTACTTAGTCTCTACATTGCTCACTAGTTTTGGTTCGTAACCTCGCTTGCTATTGAGTTGTCTTTGAATAAAGATTTGGTTTCCGCATTAGTTCTACCTCTGATTATGAGAATAATATATTCTCTCTAAGTACCGGTAATGCTCTTCCTTTACCGTTATAGCTTGCTGTGCGGCTTGTTCATAGTCGGCGCTTAGGATGTCCACCAGCTCCCCGTTTTGATCTAGGACATGTTTCAGGAAGACAGGTCTATAACTGGTATGAGATTCACAATCAGAAATTTCTTGGTTACCGGACTGAGAATTTTCAGAGTTATCTTCATCAGACGAATGGCCCGATAAATCTGGTTCTTCTGACCTTGACGGAGGTTGAGCTCTATTCGGAGTGCAAGATTTATGAGTTCGGCTCATAAATCGGTTCGTGGATACTCCGGTCCAAAATGGTACATAGGTTCCTGTTCCCGAGTACTTGTAGGGAGTATAAGTTTAAGAGCTTAGGATTATACTGCCTGGGTAGTATCCAAATTCGGGTGATACTCCGGCAGAATTTGGTATTCCTGGCAGAACGTACTCGATTTGGGATTGTAGATCGGTCCATCTCCGTCCATCTTCGTTGATTTGGTTTACTCGAAACGGGCATGGAAACACGTATCGGAAGTTCCTATACATGAGTCAAATACCGCATGTTCTTATCTTAGTTTGTCTTGGAATTTCATCTAGCGTGACCCACTCTGCGTATGAGCCTTGGCTAGGATAGAATGACCGTCCAAGACAAACCGGCGGTTTATCGAGTTATCAAAGACCGATAACAGGATTTATCGAGATCGACATCCGAATTACCCGACTCGCGTCGGATCGACTTCAAGATCTATGATCTCCGGGTAGTCGATTTGTCATCGGTAGGTGCCATTTTCAGGTTTATCGCAGTATCCGGTTTCGTATTCGCCCTATCGTCTCCGGAACTACGGATCTACGAGCGTTACGACCGCTTATCTAAGTTTATCACTACAACATTACACTAAGGTCATATCGCACTCGCCAAAATATGCTCCAAGTTTAACAGGCTTTTGAACATAACTCCGTTAACCGAATGTAATGGCCGTGTAAGTGTCTACCATGGGGCCTCACCGGGTTAGCGGCGACTGATTGGCACACCCACGTAGACTAGCCTTGCCTTCGGCACCAAACCGTTCGTGGTAACATAGTTAAATACTTGCCAGAAAGAATGCTCTGATACCAAAAAGTGTAACATCCCAATTTCTAAGCGGATTTTTTTTTTTAAATCAGAGTAGAGCCTTGGAGCGTAAGAGTAACTGATTCCCATTAAAACGATAACCAGAGTGTAATACAGTGTTGATACAAGATCCTATTGTTCTCATAGGTAATTACGTAAACGATAAAGTGACAACTCCGTCTCAGAGCTCACTCGTGCTACATGCCCTCCAACTATGAGCTTACTCGTGTAGCTTGCCTCGATCTCCGATCCGTGGTCCTCCTGACCCTGAAGCTATAGCTGAGATTCAATTTATTGAATTGAATCTCAGGTAACGGTTAACCTTATGCTCAAATAAAACAGTATACGGATGACAGATATTCAAAACATAACAAAGAACATATCACTTATGCATATAGCAGATGCATGATTGCATGATTGTGACACGCATGTAACATAAGCGTTAAAGCGTATGTATAAGTCCTACACAATAATAGCCTGCACAAAAACCAAGGCCACGATGTACTGTCGTGTCCTCAGCGCTAGGAAAAACTCTAACGGTATTAATATCTCTATAACCCGTGTGAAACTGTATGAATAATCGGTAACCCTGAATGCAGTCTCTAACCGTGAATATATCTCGGTGACCCCTAATGTAATCTCTATCCGTGAATGTACCTATCACATATATGTATATGAGCCGCACTAGATTAGTGTTACGAAGACGCGAACGTACATCCATTAACCGAACAGAATGGCCGTGTAAGTGTCTATCATGGGGCCTCACCGGTTAGCAACACTCAATGGCTTACCCACATAGACTAGCCTTGCCTTCGCACCAAACTATTCACACAACATATCATCACATATATGCATACTATAAACACAAGTGTTAAGGTTACCAGTACGCGAACGTACCTTCGTTGGCAACGTTAGGTACTACTACAATGAAAACGTACTTTCTACGGAGAAACGTACAAAAGTCCTACAATGCGGTACGTCGGCAACAGAACGGCAGCAGAATCAGCTTTTCAGATATCCTATGAGAATAATGTCACTTCTATTAGTAATTTGACATTATAACTGGCATTTTAGGTAAAAATTACCATTTTGCCCCTATACCCCTACTTGGCGGGATTTTGCCAGCACTTCGTTACTCTTACAAATTTTCTTCCCGAAATTTCGCCAGAACTTCGACGCCATTTTGATTTTCGAAAATAAAGACTAAAATAGCCCTCCCATATGATATCCAATCATACTTGAAAAATTAAAGGCTATCCTAGCATTACTACCCTTACTACTGAAAGAACTACGAAAGCTTAAAGCTCGGTCTCTCTCTAGAATCGGTTTTGCTCTTCAAAATGGTGTGAGAAATGAAGAGGAAACTTGGCTATTTATAGAAGAAAATGTGACACTATTCACTACTTTTTCATATCGGATATCGGCCGCCGGATCGCACTTTGCCACATGTCACGATCCTCACCGGGCCACTTGGCAGCTGACATCATCATTTAAAGCCATGATGTCATGGTGGTGATGTCATCTACTTGTTTGAGAAGTTTCCTACAGATAAGTTCTCGATCGGTGCTCGAATCGCGTTATCTCGGAGAAATCTCAAAATTCTGGTTTTACAACTTTGAAGACAAGTTCTCACTTACTAGAAATGTCTATTCTAATCTAAATCTTGATTCCATCTAGGGCATTCCGTGTTCAGGAATCATCAATCTCTAGAGAAAACTTCACTGATTCCAAATATGTCCATGAAAATTCCCAATTCTTTTCCAAATGTCACAACATAACCTTTTCGTCCTCTTGGCTATCTGGCCTTTTCTCAGAATTTCCCTATTTCGTCTTATTAGGAAAAAGCACAAACGGCTTCAGAATTAACTTCCGCAAGAGTTTAACGGAAGATAAAATCCCACTGATTAATATTTTACCTTGACTTTGGGAATCCCATTCCGAGATCTCTAGATAGGATCCGTTTCCTAATTCTCATTTTACTATTCACCCTTTTTCACTTTAATTAATTATATTATATTTTAATAGCAAGTTGCAAAATTCTTTTATACATATATATATATTTTTTTCTCTTTTTCCTTTTCATTTTTTTTTCTGCCTTTCATTTTCGTTTTTTTTTTATTTATTATATTTTTTATTAATTATTTAATTAATTATTTAATTAATTAAATAATTATTTTCACATAATTTTTTACAAAATTTTCTTATTGGTCCATTCTTGCATTTAGGCTTAAAAATACCTAAACTCAACTATTTTTCTCAAAAATTTCCAATTTAATTAGTAAATATATTTTTACTAATTTTCAACTAATTTCCACTAATTTTTGAGCTCTACATAATGATCTCTGAATTTTCCTTCGTTTATGCTTAAGTAATTAGCCAAAATTACCTAATTACTTTATTATCACTTGTTGATAATTTTCTTAATTACAATGCCTCATTACCTTCATACTCTTGTATTAACATTGATATTTTCATGCCTCTAGCATTTTTAGAACTTACAAGGGTATTATGGTCTTTTTATTACTTTTTGAATATTCTTCTACAATTTCTCCAAGTTTGTAACTTAATAAATTACCTAAATTAGGGACAATATCCTTCCCTATTTCAAATATATTTTTACTTGCCTCCTTTATAGCTTTCACAGGTATTTATAACCCATAATATATTTAGGGACCTATTTGCAAATTTTCAAACGTCATAGGGACCTAATTGCAAATTATCTAATTTCAAGGGAAATTACCCTAACAACAAGGTAAACTTAATACAAGGTGTTTGAAACCTCATATTCACCTATTTTCAATAGGTATATTTCCCAATTTTGGTATTTACCCTAAGTGTGATTTTTAGGGTATTACATAAAAAATCGTTTGAGGTGGTTCAGATATGTCTAAAGAAAGCCATTGGAAAAGTTAGTGAGAACGGTTGATCAAAGTATGGTGCCATATAAAATGGGGTATAGAAAGATGTAAAGAGAATACTTAATAAAGTTGTTGTTGTTGAAAGATCTTGTTAATACAAATTATTTAAAGATTTAGTCGTTAATAAAATATAATGGCATTGTAACTGATTTCAACTAATATGTTAGGTTTTGTTTGTTTTTTATTCATTTCAACGTGTCATCCTTCCCTATCCCCAATTTAACAAGATTTTGTGGCACTCAATACAAAGCATGTTGTATCTTATTTCGCGTCGGGTATCTTTTGGGGGCCACATGATTTATAATCGTGACATTGCTTACGGATGACAAAAGATGAAGAAAGTAACAAGATGGGATCTCTAACGTCATTGCTAGTTGCTACCCAAAAGGAAGACGTAACATTTTACCAAAGTTTTAAAAACCAAGTCCGAACAGACAGTCCAGCTGGCAGGACTGTTGAGCAGCTCGGACGGAAAGCCATGTTGGTCACACAGAGATGAGGCGGAAATTAGCCGCTTTGAGCCAGAATCCGTTTATGAGCCGGAACCCGGAGCTATTTTCATTTTTAAAAATCGAACCTTCCTGTCCTCATTTTGCTTTGTCCATGGGCGTGGCGTCCTACACCTCGCCTCCTCCCTCTACGTCGTCGGTTGTCTGGTCTGTGGTGGTCGCAGCCTCTCCTGAAATTGAATATTGAATATTGAATCGTGCTCCGGCAACATGGAAAAGAGTCCTGCTCCGGTAGAGTCGTGGGAAGAAAGAGAATGCCTTCTATAGTGATTGTTACAACACATGCATTTTTAAAACCAGGACAAGTAAAAGTTAGGGAGTATCCAGATAAATATCATATGAAATTTCAAAATCTGTCTGTTAACATTTTTAAAGGATATAAAGATAACAAGAATTAAATTGAGATTTTAAAATGTTGATGAATTTACTATTATACCCTATCTTCCTCTTTCTCTATCCTTACCCTCTCTTCCTCATTGTCTTCCTGCCACCATGGCAACACCACGAGGTTGTTTCAGTAGATCCAAAACGAGATCGAGACCAAGTTCCAAAAAAATAAAAAGGTTGTCCGAGCTCTCTCTCTCCCTTGCCTCTGTCTCCCTTCGGTTGAAATTGTGGTGTTGTTGGTGGTTATGGCGAAGTGGTGGACGAAGTTCGCTAGTGACAGTGAAGATGAAAGTTGTCACTAACGAGGAAGAGAGGCGAAGGTAGAGGAAGGTGATTGAGGACAGTGGAGAAAATCAAGAGGCTGAGGAAGAAGGTGAACAGTAGAGTGAGCTTCACAAATTTTGTAATGGGATTGACAATTTTAGTTATGATTTTAACAAGAATTGTAATGATTTTGACAAAAGAAAATATGCAAGTCAGGATTCACCAACATTACTAAACTTGTCAATCTTATTACGATTATTGTCAAAATCATTACAATTCTTGTCAAATATTTGTGAATCCTGACTTGCATATTTTCACCAACAAACGCTTTTGTCAAAACCATTACAATTTTTGTTAAAACTATTACTAAACTTGTCAATCCCATTACGCATTTTGTGAAGTCATTTTACTATTCACCTTCTTTAGGGGTGGAAATAGGCTAGGCCCCTGACGGCCTAGCCTACTTTAAGCCTAGATTGGCCTATTTAGTAAATAGGTCAGGCTCAGGCTTAGACCTATTTAGGTAAACAGGCAAAACTATTTTCATAAGGCCTAGCCTTCAGGCCTATAGACCTGGCCTATTTAGTTTTTTTTTAAAACGTTTTATTATGCATAGTTATATATAATTTAATCTAAATTAATTTTTAGATTATTTATAAAATTGATAACTTATTCTTAACCTTAAATTTCACATTTCTCCATTTATCAATGAGCTTAACCTTTTTATTCATCAATTGATCACATATACTTCTCTTCTTTTTTATCGCTCGAAGTGGCAATGCTAGCTCACTACTCCTCCATTGATTTACGTCATTTGATGTAACATAAAAATTGCATTAAGTTTATTTTAGTGATGCCCAAATGAAAATGATCCAAATAGGTGGAGTTTGTCTCATTTTCTACCAGAAAAATAAGAGATAAAATCTAGTTTTACATGCCACTTGTCGTGCTTGGTTGATTTTAAGAAATAGATCTTCTTAGTCAATAAATGATTGATTTATCTTATTCATACTTCCTCAAACAATTGATGCCACTAGATGTTCTTTTCTTTCACTTACTAACTCTTTTATTTCATATGAGAATGAATCCTTAAACTTTTTAGATATAACGTAGGTATTTAAATAGACTTGATGAATTATATATAAACTTAGATGTATATGCTTTAAGACTACGTAAAGACCTACATTTTAAGTAGGATTTTAAATAGGCTTCAGGCCTTGCCAGGCCTTTTAAAGGCCCAGACTCAGGCCTAAAAAAAGCCTACACACAGGCTCAAGCCCAAGCTCAGGCTTTGGATTTCCATCGCAGGCCCAGGCCTACTTAGCTAAAACCTAGTCTAGCCTAGCCTATTTCCACCCCTAACCTTCTTCTTCCTCAGCTTTCTGACTTCCTCCAACAACATATATTTCAACCTTCCTCCACCTTTGCCTTTCTTCCTCGCAAAAGACAACTTTCATCTTCACCATCGCTAGGAGAGAGAAAGAGCAAGAGAGGGCATAATAATAAATTAATCAACATTTTAAAATTTCAATTTGACCTCTATTACTTTTATGTTTTATGTCCTTTATAAATGTTAACAAACCTTTGAGGGTTTTGAAATTTTATATGATATTTATTTAGGATTCTCCCTAAAAGTTGCATGGTTATGTGTACATTAAAAAAAATTGAAAAGCTATGAAACAAATAAAAACTTACTAAAAGATGAAGGGAGACGCAGGGTGGAAGAAATTGAACTGCCTCTTCTAAAACAAATAAAAAATTATAAAAAGATGAATTGATGGAAGAATCTAATCTGGACAGTAAAAACGTGGACCAGTCTTCAGTTTACCGTCACTTGTCCTCCTCTTGTAGACATATATAATTTTTTTCTTATCTTACTCTCGGCCAAAAAAAAAAACATATTGTTTATACATTTAAAATTAATGTTTCTACCAATAAGGGTTGGAGCTAATTTTTTACAATATGGTGAATCAAGGCTCAAATTCTCGTTGGAAAAGGTACCCACATTTAAGGTATGTTTGGTTTGAGTGAAGGGGGGAGGGGAGGGAAGGGAGAGGAAAATATGTGGCCCCACTACACTCAATTTTCAAAAAAAAAAAAAAATTCCCTCCTCCCATTTTTTTTCTCTCCCCTTCCCTCCCCTCCCCTTCCCTCAAACCAAATATACTTTTAGTATCTAACAGTGCCTCCAATAGGAGAATACCTATACTTAGCAACAAAAAATTAAAGTTTTTGTAAATATTTATTATTAATTTCTAAAATTTTAAAATGTTATTATTAAATATATAGAAAAATTTTGGTATGGCCAAACAATGTTATTTTTATTAAAAACTTATATTATAATATCATGTGGTGTTAGATTATAGATGGATGTTGACTTTTTAGTGTGTTACTTTCAATGCTTGTAATTTGTTAAATGGGTAAAGGATTTCTCCAGTCATTGGAGATAAGTTATCTATAGTGACCCCCAAAACTACGTCGTTTTGGATTAATGAAGAGTGTTTCCGTAATTTTGCACCTTTCATTAATTCACCTAAAATTACGGAAACACCCTTCATTAATCCAAAATGATGTAGTTTTGAGGGTCACTAGAGATAAATTACATCCAGTAACTGAAGAAATACTTTTCCCTTTGTTAAAAACATATACTGTGACTTTGTTTAGTTTTCGTTAATTTGGCCCAATTGTGTTAATATATACACACACATAATATTATTTTTAATTTAATTACTTCGTTACTGGCCCGACCAGACAGCTCGACCATTTGGACTGTTCGACGTGTGACCCACTAACCATCTCAACTTAACATTCAGTCTGACTTTTAAAACATTGCATGTTATTATATCTTGATATGGTTATTAAAGAATACATATAGTTTCTTTATTGGGTTTTACATAAGGTATTAAAAAATAGTGATTTAATTATGACTAAATCAAAGTAAACTTAATCAATTAAAATAATTAAATTTAATTAAAATCTGCAAAAATATATATATAACCCTGAAAATTGTAAAATTCAAAAAACCATAAATCCTAAACACAAATTTAACGTTATTAGTTTATTTTAATCCAAAGCAACACCATTATATTCAACAATGAGAAAACAATATAAAATTTGTCCTAGTTGACTAGTCCACAACTCTTGATTGGAAGTATACTAGTTTGACGGAACTAAGGTAGTTAAAATCGAGATTTTACGTAAAAGCGAAAGAGGGATAAAAAATCGTAAAACGTAAAATCGTAACGTAGTAAAAACGTAAAAACATAAAAGCGTTTGGAAAATTGGTAAAATCGTTTTAATGAAAAAAAAAATCGTAAAAACGTAAAATCGCAGTGATAAATCGAGATTTTAATTACCATGAGTGTGTTACACAATATTTTTGCTTCTAATGGCCTTATTCAACATAGTGAGGTCTTCTATACAAGACGCAATGGTTGCACAACCCTATCATTTTCTCTGTTTCTGTTTCTCTTTTGTTGTTAAACATTATCAAATGATTGGAACGCATTGATTTCTGTAGTAATGAATGAATCATCATCAACCTCCTCTTCATCTCCTTGTATGATATGATTCCCGAAGGAAAAAGGATTATTGGATCAACTAGGAATGGAATTTCGCACCGAAAATTTTAGGCTCCAGCACGTCCTGAAAGAACAGCACGTATCTCACGCTACAGACCTCGGACTTGAGCGATTCGAAAACGAGGCGAAAGATGACTTTCCAAAATGCGACTTTGGCTCAAGAAACACCGAAAACCGATAAGGGAATCTGGAGATACGAAATGAAGAATTATCGAACGAAAACTGAAGTTTATGGATTATAGGTAGGCGCCACAATTCCGAAGAACTAATAAGCCCAAGAACGCCACAAGGATCAATGCCCTTGATAAGTTCAGAGATTCTCAAAAGAACCCTAGAGAAGCTAGTCTCTCACCAAAAAGGTTAATTCTGAATTCAGCCGTCCCCTCAAAATGACTATGGTGTTCCCTTATATAGCGGACAACATCCATATTGAGTTTAACCTAAAATATGCTTACACACAAATGAAAATAAGAAATCCCAATAAGCCTTTTACAAAAGTTTAACTAAATGTAAGAAAAATAAAACTAAGTGCAGAATTTGGGCCAAGTAAAATGAAACCTTCATGCATATCCATTGAGGCCTATTCTTCAAGGTCTTCAATCTGAATTAAGTGTATCATTCCGGTCTCTTCTTCCTTTAGACTTGGGCCTGTCTCAAGTAAAGTGGTCACCAAGAGATTTAGAGCCTCTTTAGCCTTTTTAGCTTTTGCTCTTGTCATTGGGCCTCCAAGACCTTGTATGTCCTCCAAGTTTGTTGCCTTGGTCATGCCGCCTCCTATGTCCGCATCATTCCCTCCTTCTTTAGAAGAATTTGTCCTCAAATTGTAATCCTCTTCTCCTGCATCAAAAAGGGACAAATCAGCCACATTAAAAGTAGCACTTACACCATACTCACCAAGGAGATCTATTTTATAGGCATTATCATTAATCTTGGATAGCACTTGGAAAGGATCATCTCCCCTTTGTTGAAGCTTTGATTTCCTTTGGGCAGGAAACCTCTCTTTTCTCAAATGAACCCAAACCCAATCACCTGGTTCAAACACTACCTTCTTCATTCCTTTGTTCGCTTGCTTGACGTAACTCTGTACCTTTTTTTCAATGTTTGCCTTTACCTTCTCATGTAGTTTTCGCACATATTCAGCCTTACTCTTACCATCTTTATGTTGAAAAACAGAGTTGCTAGGAAAAGGTAGCAAATCAAGAGGAGTGAGAGGGTTTAAGCCATAAACAACTTCAAAAGGAGAATAATGAGTAGCATTATGAACAGCCCTATTATATGCAAATTCAACGTGGGGCAAACATTGTTCCCATGACTTGATATTCTTTTTAATTACAGCCCTCAAAAGAGAAGAAAGAGTTCTATTCACTACCTCAGTTTGGCCATCAATTTGTGGATGACAAGTAGTAGAAAAGAGAAGTTTAGTTCCCATCTTACTCCATAATGTCCTCCAAAAATGACTTAAGAATTTAGTATCACGATCAGAGACAATGCTTCTTGGAAGCTCATGGAGTCTTACCACTTCCTTGAAGAACAAATCAGCAATGTGGATTGCATCATGAACCTTTTGCACGGGATAAAATGTGTCATCTTAGAAAACCTGTCCACCACAACAAAAATAGAATCTTTGCCATTTTTAGACCGAGGTAGTCCTAACACAAAATCCATAGAAATATCAATCCAAGGGCAATCTGGAATAGGCAAAGGAGTATACAACCCATGAGGCAATAATTTAGACTTAGACTGCTTACATACAATTTCACACAATTTATGTACATCACGCTTCATGTGTGGCCAATAAAAATGTTCATGCAGCATGTCTAGAGTCTTTTGGATCCCAAAATGTCCCATTAGTCCCCCCTCATGTTCCTCCTTCACAAGTAATTCCCTAATGGAACCTTTAGGAACACACAATCTCTTTTCTTTAAACAAGTAATCATTATGCCTAAAAAATCCATTTTGAGCAGTATGCACACAAGTTTTATAGATTTGTGCAAAGTCTGGATCATGCTCATACAATGCCTTAATATGATCAAAGCCAATGAACTTAGTTTCAAGAGTAGAGAACAGAGCATACCTTCTTGAGAGTGCATCTGCAACCACATTAGACGTACCTTTCTTGTGCTTGATCACATAGGGAAACTGCTCCAAGAACTCTACCCATTTGGCATGCCTTTTGTTAAGCTTGCCTTGTCCTTTTAAATACTTTAAGGACTCATGGTCAATGTTGATGACAAACACTTTGGGCAAGATATAATGTTGCCATGTTTGCAAAGCCCTTATTAGTGCATACAATTCCTTATCATATGTGGAATAATTAAGAGCAGCCCCATTCAGTTTTTCACTAAAATAAGCAATGGGATGCCCTTCTTGCATCAAAACAGCCCCTATCCCCACATTGGATGCATCACATTCAATTTCAAATGACTTAGCAAAATTAGGCAAAGCAAGAATAGGTGCATTGGTTAATTCTTCCTTGAAGGCAGCAAAGGCTTGCTCTTGTTTCCCCATTTAAAACCAACATGCCTTTTAATCACTTCATTCAGAGGTGTAGCTATTGTACTAAAGTCTTTGACAAATCTCCTATAGAAACTAGCTAAGCCATGAAAGCTTCTTACCTCCCTTACATTCTTAGGAGTTGGCCACTCTTGAATAGCTTTCACCTTCTCTTGATCAACCTGCACTCCTTGTGAGCTAACAACAAAACCAAGAAAAACTACATGGTCTATGCTTAACACACATTTTTCCATGTTAGCATACAATTTCTCATGCCTAAGAGCTTCCAGAACACACCTTAAATGCACAAGATGATCATCATAGGATTTGCTATAAATCAGAATATCATCAAAATACACCACAACAAACTTCCCTAAAAATTC
Organism: Acacia pycnantha; assembly: GCA_025563575.1. Lineage (NCBI taxonomy): Eukaryota > Viridiplantae > Streptophyta > Magnoliopsida > Fabales > Fabaceae > Acacia > Acacia pycnantha. The sequence continues at coordinate 3,930,852 of JAMWYP010000021.1, read as the reverse complement.
CCTTAACACATGATTCATTAATCTCATGAAGGTACTAGGAGCATTAGTTAAACCAAATGGCATAACCAACCATTCATACAGCCCATATTTAGTTTTAAAAGCTGTTTTCCATTCATCCCCTTCTCTAATCCTAATTTGATGGTATCCACTCTTTAAATCAATTTTAGAGAAGAAACAAGCACCATGCAATTCATCCAATAAATCATCCAATCGAGGAATGGGATGTCTATACTTTACCGTGATGTTATTGATGGCTCTACAATCAGTGCACATCCTCCATGTTCCATCTTTCTTGGGTACTAGAATGACTGGAACTGCACATGGACTTAAGCTTTCTTGCACCCACCCTTTTTGCATCAAGTCTCCAACTTGTCTTTGAATCTCCTTGGTATCTTGAGGGTTACTCCTATAGGCTGGCTCATTAGGCAATGAAGCTCCTGGAATGAGATCAATTTGATGTTCTATGCCTCTTAGAGGTGGTAGTTCGTGAGGTACCTCTTTAGGAAAAACATCTTTAAATTCCTGCAACAAATTAGAAACCTCATTTGGAAGAGAGTTAGTAGGACTTGCATCTGTAGAATTATTCTCTTTACTCAAAAGCAAGAGCATTGGCTTTTTCAAATGCATTGCCTTTTTCACATCTTTTTCTTTTATAAACAAGTTTGGTGCTTTTCTATCTTTTTCTCTCTCTTTTTTTCTTGCTCTCTTCCACTCTCTTTTCTCTCTTGCTTTCTTTTTTCTCTCATTTTAAAATTATCCTCACTAACTTCTCTTGGTGTCAAAGGTGCAAGAATAGTCTTGCATTCTTTATGTACAAAAGAGAACTTGTTGGTGTAACCATCATGCATAACTTTCTTATCATATTGCCAAGGTCTCCCAAGAAGCAAATGACAAGCCTCCATTGGTACCACATCGCATAAAACTGTATCATCATACTTTCCTACGGAGAAGTTCACCTCCACTTGTTTGCTTACGGTCACTTCACCATCCTCACTAAGCCATTGAAGCTTGTATGGAAGCGGGTGAGGTTTGGTTTCCATGCCCAATTTAGACACCATTCTAGCACTTACAACATTGGTACAACTCCCTCCATCAATAATTAAAGAACATACCTTTCCTTGGATAAGGCATCTAGAATGAAAGATGTTCTCTCTTTGACTATCATCCATGTCTTTTGCTTGGCTACCCAACATCCTTCTTACCATAAACAAATCTCCTTCTGGAATTATTTCTTCAATATACTCATCCTCATCATCATGTGAGGCAGAATCTGAAAAAGACTCACTAGTAAGCTCTCCATCCTCCTTAAGTAACATAGTCTTCTTTGTTGGACATTCTGAAGCTATGTGACCTCTCCCCAAACACTTGAAGCATTTTATTTCACTACTCCTTGTCTTTTTAGGGATCTCATTGGACTTAGTTTGAGTCCTTTGAGGTGTAGCAGTGGGGTTGCTTGATGAAGTACCTCCCTCCTTCTTATTTTTATCCTTCCAGCTTGAAGAATTAAAATTTGAAGAGTTTTTCCTCATGACACCCTTTCTCTTGAGTTGTTGTTCTACCTTACTAGCTTGCTGCACTAAATCCTCCAACTCCACATAATTTTGCAACTCCACAACATCCCTTATATCACTATTCAGCCCATGCAAGAAACGTGCCATAGTAGCCTCCCGTTCTTCACTAATATTTGCTCTAATCAAGGACACCTCCATCTCTTTAAAATACTCATCTACATTCTTGTTACCTTGTGTGAGCCTTTGAAGTTTATTGTGAAGGTCTCGATGATAATGGGAAGGAACAAATCTTCTTCTCATTAGCCTTTTCATCTCCACCCAACTATCCACCAATGGTTCTTCATATCTCACCTTCTCCTTTTGCAATTGGTCCCACCAAATGAGAGCATAATCACTAAACTCCATGGCTGCCACCTTCATTTTCTTCTCTTCAGTATAATTGTGACATGCAAATAAGTGCTCAACCTTCATTTCCCACTCTAAATAGGCCTCCGAATCACTTTTCCCTTGAAAAGATGGTATATTAAGCTTCACTCCCTTAATTCTATCCTCTCTAGCATCATACTCATTACCTCTTCTTCTCCTTCTATCATCCCTCCCTCTCTGTCTATCTTCATCATGATTCCCTTGATTTTCTATTCTCTCAATTCTCTCATATAACTCCTCTGTGTGTTCCCTCATCATCCTTTACATTTGAGTTGTAATGGCTTCAATTAGCAATCTATTATCACCTTCACCACCTGCTCCCGCCATAATTCAAGGAAAAGAACAAGAATAAAAGTAATAGGACCTCACCACTCGCTCACGTGTTTACACTCTTAAAAATGTATCACTCGTGTTTGTTGCTCTCTATAAGGCTTTTGTGTAGTGTGCTCTCTTGCCTTTTACCACTCAATAGCTTTCTTTAAGTTCTTAACAGAATCTCCAAGAACACTCAAGAACACAAATCCCAGACTCAAGAATTGGTGGTGACTCACAATACAAATTGGAAAAGATGTCAAGGAAGACAAGACAAAGAAAACCAAAACAGCTTGGAGAAATTATTCAAGGAAGACACTTTGGACTTGATTCACAAGTAGTGTGTGTAATTGAATAGCAAGGTGCTGTATAGTATCTTTTTTTTTTAAACACTTGATTCTTCAACAAAAGGAATTTGGGATTTTGGAATCAAGCTTTGAAATTGTACTAATTCAGAACTAAATTAGATAGAATTCCCCACAAACTGAGCTATTACTTAACACACTAACAACATACTACTCAAGAAACATGAATTGAAAGGATTAAAATTCAAGAACAATGATGAACAAGGAATGAACACCAAGAACCAAGTGCAGAAATATGTGAACTGAACAAGAAATTGAAAGAGACAACATCCAGAAGATTGAAAGACAAATTAGGAACAAACAACAAAGGCTAAAACAGAATTGCACAATCCAAAAATCAGAAACACAAATTTTAGGGATTAGTGTTACCAAATGTGTGACCAGATTGGAGAAAAGATAACCCAATTCCAATCCTAGAACCAAGAGCTCTGATACCAGATGATATGATTCCCCAAGGAAAAGGATTATTGGATCAACTAGGAATGAAATTTCACACCGAAAATTTCAGGCTCCAGCACGTCCTGAAAGAACAGCACGTATCTCACGCTACAGACCTCGGACTTGAGCGATTCCAAAACGAGGCGAAAGATGACTTTCCGAAACGCGACTTTGGCTCAAGAAACACCGAAAACCGATAAGGGAATCTGGAGATACGAAATGAAGAATTATCGAACGAAAACTGAAGTTTATGGATTATAGGTAGGCGCCACAATTCCGAAGAACTGATAAGCCCAAGAACGCCACAAGGATCAATGCCCTTGATAAGTTCAGAGATTCTCAAAAGAACCCTAGAGAAGCTAGTCTCTCACCAAAAAGGTTAATTCTGAATTCAGCCGTCCCCTCAAAATGACTATAGTGTTCCCTTATATAGCGGACAACATCCATATTGAGTTTAACCTAAAATATGCTTACACGCAAATGAAAATAAGAGAGCCCAATAAGCCAGCCCAATAAGCCTTTTACAAAAGTTTAACTAAATGTAAGAAAAATAAAACTAAGTGCGGAATTTGGGCCAAGTAAAATGAAGCCTTCATGCATATCCATTGAGGCCTATTCTTCAAGGTCTTCAATCTGAATTAAGTGTATCATTCCGGTCTCTTCTTCCTTTAGACTTGGGCCTGTCTCCAGTAAAGTGGTCACCAAGAGATTTATAGCCTCTTTAGCCTTTTTAGCTTTTGCTCTTGTCATTGGGCCTCCATGACCTTGTATGTCCTCCAAGTTTGTTGCCTTGGTCATGCCGCCTCCTATGTCCGCATCATTGTAGAATGGTTAATTTATTACAACAATGCCCCTGATTTGTAGCTTATTAGATTCAAGGCAAAACCACCAATCACGAAGAAACAAAAGAAACGGACAGTGGGTGAAGCAACTAGGGTACGGATAATTTCGGCACTAAGGTGTAGCCTTTGTGTTATGCAAAATAGCCCATACTAGTGGTAAGGTGGTTGGTAGCAGTTAGGATTCAGGAAATATATTAGAATCCCTATAAATCAAGGATTAGGGAATAATCCTCATTAACAGCTATTAAGATCCATTATGATTGAGGCTTTCATCTCGTGTATATATATGTAAGTCTGTACATGAATAGATTAAGACTTTGAGATTATTCACTTACAGTAGCCAAAATGTTGTGTAATGTGTGGGACTTTTTTTTTTTTTTTTTTGGGGTTAAAAAGTTAATGTTGGTTAATTGAATGACAATGAATTTAGAAACTTCATATGTATATTTGTATCATAATCTTAATTAACACAATTTCTAAATAGTCCACAATAATTGACTTAACAGCCTTGACATTTCTATACTATTGTGAAAACTTTATAGATAACTTTGCTCTTAAAAAAAGGTTCATAGCTTTTAGTGCACATTAGGTAAACCCAATAGAAGATCCCCTACATATAGACAATTAAAATAGGGAAGTTTTAAGAGAATAATTAAAGAGACAAAGTGAATTAAAATCTTACATTTAAGAATAAAACCAGCTCATTAACTAACTCTTAAATATAATTGCGTTGAAAGTGCTGATTAGCTTTGTCCAAAAAAAGAAAGTGCTGATTAGACACCTCGCTCACATTCTCGGTGCCACCGTATTTTTCTTGTAACTTCACATAACATACATCAAATACAAAAATAGCCTATAGGTACAACCTTGCAAAATAGGCGGCCAGAAAAATACACGAAACACTGGAGGCACATGTATGATGCTCTTGAAAATATTTTACATGGAACTCACAACAGCAATATAAACAGATGCAAGCTAAAAAATTTGCTTTAGCCATTTACTCAAGGCCGTTGGCACAGCAAGCGTTGCAGATAAATAGAAACCAGAAATCTTCACTTAAAAAAATCGTGGCTAGTGCTCTGTTACAAGTTCCAAGTATAAGCATCGCCCAGGACACAATTGGAAAAGAAAAAGAAAGCTCAAGCCATTAATTGCCTTCACAAATTCTGCTTCAGAACCACAACTGGTATTTTCTCTCAGGAATTTCAATTTCCATCAGTACCCGTGAAGCTTGATCATCTAGAAACTGACATAATCTTGGAGCACGAATCAGGCAGTCTCATATTTGATTGTTCCATCGTGTTTTTTTCAGCTTCTTCATTCACTTTTATAAGCCCTATCATTTTCACATTGGCTTTTCCCAGTTGCTGGAGTTTCTATAGTGTCCTTTGGAACCTCATAAAGGGTTATACTGCTACTGCCAACTCGAAGCATTTGCTCTTCTTCATTTTCCAGCTTTGACTGGAAATTTTCAAGAATTTCAACAACCTGACTCATTAGAGGCCTGCCTTTCGGGTTTTGGCTGAGACATTGGTTTGCCACATGAGCCACCTTTATGGCAGTTTTAGCTGAGTATTGGCCATCCATTCTAGGATCTAAGATTTTAAGAAGTTTCTTATTATGACTCAACAGTGGACGTGCCCACTCAACCAAGTTGTGTTGTCTGCTTGGCCTGCTCTTGTCTAACGCTCTCCTTCCAATAAGCAACTCAAGTAGCACCACCCCAAAACCATACACATCGCTTCGAGCTGTTAAATGCCCTGTTCAATTTCAATCACAACTCAGTATAAAAACAAAATCGAGCAGCATGTCTACAATAATAACGTGCCATTTGGATTATTAGCATGTCAAAGTCAGATTAACATGATACAAGATCTGGAATTCTCTAGATGTATATGAGAACCAAAATTTGATTAAGTTGAAAAGTGGAAACTGGAAAACAACTAAAGTAGCCATAGGAAGCATAAGGAAGATTTTATATCAATTTTTATAATTTGTTAAGGAACTCATCCCTATGAAAGGAAACTCAGAAACATACAATATATCATATAAATAATATCATGTATAAAGGGAAAGAAAATACTCATTTGTCAAGAATACTTCTTGTAAAAAATGAAAGAAATAAATATTTACAGAATTCCAACCATAGATCGAAACCTTGCAAGTAGAAATGCAGATTTCAGCTTAGAAATGTATGCAGGGTTATATGTTCTTTTTATTAACTAAGAATGCTCCCATTTTTTTCTTGTTTCGGTGGGGGACCTGAGCAAGTTCTTGCAATATTACATCAAAAGCATTTTGAGATCGTTGTGGATTTAGTTTCTGGTGATTTGTTTTTGGCAAAACCCACAAATTTATCTTTGGCTAAATATGGGTGGTGCTCTTTCTAGTACATTTTCAAAAGCCACACCTGCTTTATAGAAACACCAGAGGGTATTCAACGAGATATCCTTGTTGCAAACCTATTAATATTAGGTTTATATTGTAGCCTTGTTCTAATAAATTATTGTCACAGCTAATTAGAAATAGAAAATTGATTAGAATTTCATTAGCATTTAGTTAAAATAGTTAAATTAGGTTTGAAACAAGGATATATTATAATCAATTTTCTATTTCTAATATCACAGCTTTAGTTGTCATGAGTCTTTTTTCAGCCTCACTGTATCAATGGCATAGAATCCTTCAAAAAAAAAAAAAACCCCCACATTTACAAATAGAGCCAAAGAAAACTTTCTACTCTAGATTACAATATTATGATAATACAACAACTCACCAGTCATCACATACTCAGGCGCAGCATATCCATATGTGCCCATCACTCGTGTTGAAACATGGGTTTGGTCTCCCATAGGTCCATCCTTTGCAAGACCAAAGTCTGAAAGCTTTGCGTTGAAATCCTGCAGTTTATAACTCAACAATAAATATCCACTCGCGCATGCGCACACACATATATGTATATATAATCTTGACAGAATTAACTTGTTCATTAATGGTAGGCATGACAACATATTTAAGGTGGAAAATGACTTGTTATTCTATCTTGCTTCGCATTTGAAATTTCTTAAAACATACTATTATTTTGAAAGGAAGTAGTAGAGTAATAAAGTGGCAGAGTAAAAGAAATCATCCAAAATCCAAATAGGAACAATAAGACATAATAACCATTTAAAAGGACAAAAATACATGCAAAATGCAGAGATTAAAATCTCCCTGCTTGTTGGTCAGACAAACGCCAGACTAATCCATTACCTGAGCACCATAAGGATGCCAAAAAAAAAAAAACTATTCCCAGTCTCTTAAATTGTTCACCTCTAAAAAATATGGTTAAATAAGAATGAATAATATGTATGCAGAATTTAAATTCAAGCATATTTATTTTTTTGAAAGCCAAAAGTTACATGATTAAGGTGAAAATATTGCACTTTTCAGCTTTGTATAATGACAAAAAGTTTAGGTTCTCCAGGAATTCCCTTTACCATGCCAAAACAAAACGAATTCCAAAACAACTAAAACCCAAAGTCAACAAACCGCATCAAGCAAAATATTTGATGTCTTGAAGTCACGATATATGATGGGCCTCTCTGCACCATGAAGAAAAGCAAGTCCTTTTGCAGCATGTAAAGCAATCTTCATTCTTTTTGACCAAGTCAGCATTGAGCCCACTCCTGCCATCAATGAACAACAGAGTCCTTTAAACTAAACATGGTAGAGATAATTTCCTCTACAATTTCTTTTTCAGTGATGTGTGTAAGGTGCTTAAGCAATCAAGAGGTGGGACTGGAGATATTTAACTTGTTTGAAGCTGCTGCAAACTTTCTCCTTTAACAGTCACTCTTTAGGAAGTGTTGTAACAATGAAGCAGTTTGGAGTTTGGTCAAATCTATAAGCAAGAACATACAAAATGGTTTTGTTTTTCATTGATGTTTGCAATGTGCTTAAGCAACTGGATGGTGACACACAAAATTTAGCCTGTTTGGTCATGCTGTAAAGATTCTACTTTTAACAGTCATTTTTTTGGAAGTGTACAAACAAACATGCAGTTTAGACTTTGATCAAATCCTTAGACAAGCACTTTTAGCTTTGTTGTTCCTGAGATAATATTTGTTCTTTTTTGTTTCAATGAGGGTATATTAGTCAAATCATGCTTTAAAATATATGCTCCAACTACTAGCTTCTATACCACAAGGAAGTAAGATCCTTTCAGATTGTCAGGGTCAAAAGTGAATTGTATTTGGCAAACAGACCCAAAATATAGCTTTTTCTCAAATTAAACTTAAGAAAAAGACAAACAAACAGCTTTTCTCAGCCTAATAGGTACTTCCTTTCTTGCACAAGAAATTCAAGGCTTCCCTACGATAGGAAGTTGTGCCAACAAAATGGATAGTCATAAAACAAACAGACAATAGAGCAGGTTGAATGATTCTTGCATATAGGAATGTAACTCTTTACGTTCAGGACCAAAGAGCAATATATCAACCCTTGAAAATGACTGAAAACACAAGATCCCTTCAACTGTTCCTAGAAGACAATCATAAACTTGCCATCTTAAGTCCACCAAGGCAGTGCTATAAGAATAAATCAAGCTATTTCACCAACACACTCTATGAGTAGAAAGTGAAAGAAAGAAAAAGCATTAGCTCAAAGTGTCGAAATACCATCAGATGTCTTGGGATCAAATATAATAAAATGTGTTGGGAAGTCATGGGCTTCTCTGGCCCTGAGCTATATACATGTTGACAAACAACCACCTAAATAATAGGGACAGATAGGACTATAACAGCTCTACAACTGTTTTGAAGCTCAGGCGATTGTAGGTGAACAACCTTTTGGATTAAAAAAATGTTTAACTTCAGCCAATTATATAAAAAGAACAACCACATACGTCCACATCCAATTAAAAGCCTCTGTGTAAATTAAGTGAACAACAATATATTCATCTATAAACTATTCCTAACTTATAATTCAAATTCATCTTCCATATCAACAGAAGCTTACTGCGAAAGAGGTGTTTTTCCAAGCTCCCACTTGCCATGTATTCGTAGACCAGTAACCGATGTTCATCCTCACAACAATACCCAATAAGCTTTACAAGATTTGGGTGACTGAACTGGCCTAAATAGTTAACTTCAGCCTGCAAGTAAATGGATGCAATTGAAACTTATAGAATATATTAGTGGCATCAAAATGAGGTGGCTTGATCCTCCTTGTTTCTATTTGGATCAAGTCATTTCTTTTCATTTTCTTGATAGAATGTAACAACACCTTAGAAATAAAATCCAATTCCATTCTTAAATATTTCAAGGGGAAAAAATCATTTTTAAAGAATGAATGGGGGCCAACAAGAATTTGACAAAGACAAATTACCAGCCATTCCCTATCACCCTGAATTCCTTCTCGATTTAGCTCCTTAATAGCAACTTGTGTGGTCTTGTAACCTGGCCTGACATCTTCATCTATCACGCCTTTATACACAACTCCAAAACCACCCTCTCCCAGAATTAAGTCTGGACGAAAGTGCTTGGTGGCCAACCTCAGTTCATCATAGGAAAATATGTCAACATTCCTATGGCCAGGACTTTGGCGGAGATCTTTGATATTCATAGGAGATGATGAACTGTAGCTTCTGCTTCTATCTTGCTTAGTTGTTGGTGTGGTAGGTTCATATCCTACTTATTTGCAATTAAAGAGTATGGGTCAATATTGTTAACATGTAATACCATCTACTCCTCAGACCTCAAGTGCCATCAACACATACGTACTTCAGACACCCGCTACCAGTGAAGACCTCAAGTTTCTCTTTCTTCCGTTTGTTTTATCATTTTTACCAAAAAATAACATTTATTAGAGTGTGATTTCATACGGCTACTAGTAAACCCCACCCCCATCGTTACTTGAAGAAACAATCACAACAGATCAGTTTCTTGCATAAATTTAATAAATTATTAGGACCGTATTGTTCATTAAGAAAAAAACATAACAAGGACGTCCTTGTATACAACGAAGTAGATCTAAAGCATCCCTCCCCCATGCCAACTCAACAGAAAAACGTCCTTGTATACAACGAAGTAGATCTAAAGCATCCCTCCCCCATGCCAACTCAACAGAAAAATTCAAACGATATATAACATGCAAACATTAACTGCCCCTGCATAACCTTAGTTTTCTAAGGCCTAGAAAATTCAAACTAAAATTAATAACAAAAGGTTGAATTAATACCTGGGGCCTTTGAATCAGAGTCAATGCTGAAGCAAATACCCATGAATCTATATATGAAGCGAACAGAACATACATTTCATCGTTCCTCTGCCTCACAGCCTTCTATCTCAATGGGGCATTATACATCAACGCTGCAGTATAAACTATACTCCGAACAATTTAATACAAGACGACATTTGACATAACTTATCGGCAATTTACGGGTTACTCCGGAGTCTGATCTGATTGACCGGAAAACGAGTTAACTCCCAACCAAGATCGGAATTGATCGCTTGAAGAAATCAGGGTGAGAAAAATATGGTAGACAGAGAGAAAGGGTTCGATAGAGCGGAATGAGGCGAATGACAGTTAGATCTTTGACCCAGTTGTCTACACTACACGAACCTCCACTACATCCCTCGATGCTAATTACAACTCTGTTGTCCTCGTTCATGACCCCAGGCTACCCCAACGACGCCAGGCAGTTCCTTCCATTCCCAGTGGGCCTAACAATCACTCCACATCTACTCTTGGAAACGACCCCCTCTCTAAGTCCAGAGGGTTCAAACTTGCTTCCGGAGTTGCTATCCACAACCTTGGGGCTAGGCCCAATTTAAACTCTAGAGGTCCTTTTATTTGCTGAAAGGGTAGTAATCCATATTAGGTCTCTGATTATTCATACTCAAAGTTGCTTTAACAAGCTTAGTCTAATTTTGTAGTTCGCTTTTATAGCTGTACACTCTCTGATCGTTTAGTATTAATTAATATATTTCCATTCCATCCAAAAAAAGACGCCCCCGACAAAGAATTCTCGAAAACAGTTGCAGACCTTTCATATAAATTAGTTTTATTGATTAAATAAATTATTTAAATTTTGAAAGGAACAGAGGTGCAAGACGACAAACCTTCTGAGCACGCACTACAATAAAGTTGTAGATGGAAATTAAAGAATATAGACACTTATGACATAAAGTCAAACAGTACATCACACATGATAAAAGTAGGGACACGTAACACACTTTTTAGTACAACACAAAACACGCGGAAATAACAATAAGACATTGTACCATGACATTGAATACTTCTAACTTGGTTTTCTTTCATCTATTTTTCATTGTGGGCAAGATGTTATTATCTTTAGGTTCTATAAAAATGAATATAATATCTGTTTTGTATTTTAACTTAACCTCCAGTTATACCGTTTTCTATTTGGGCAAAGAAATATGATTATTGTCTATCCTTAAGTTCTTCAGGGAAGACCTCTGTAACATCCCCATTTTTCATGTGCATTAATATGAAATTATTTGCATACATGAATATTCATGAAGTCGTGTGATAATGATAAATATTTATTTACATGAAATTATTAGAAAAAGAAAAGGAAAATTCTGATGAAAAATTGAGTTTCAATATAAGTCGAATTTACCTTCGAAAGGTGGACATTGGATGAGACTTATATGACACAAAATCACTCTTTCTCCATTAGCCATCAACACGTCACCAGAAGAGGGAGTAATGGAATAAAGATTGATTGGAAAAAGACTATATTATATTAATGAGAAGGGAAGGATTGTATTGTAGAGAGGCAAGGAAAGAATTGATGTTTTTCTTCAACAAAAAAAAAAAAAAAATTTGTTTCCTTGAAGCGTTGGATAAAAGGAGGGAAAAGTAGGAAATAATGAGCCTAATCCTAGGAGTACTTGTGGACCAGAAGAGAAGTGAATGATGGGATAACTCAATATTAATGAAGGGGAGGGAGTGGCACACGTAAGGACAAAGAAAAATTTAACACAATATATCTCCCTATATTTTTCCATGCACCGGATATAGGAGGAGATCAATTGGAAAATGGAGATTTTTTTTTTTTTTTTCCAAACCTTCCAAAGCGCTGGACTTGGGTGAAAGAAAAAGGAACCAGGTTTTTTTTATTATTACCTCTATAGTTCCTTAAGCGCCGGTCAAGGGAGAATTTATATAAAAAATAAATAAATACATAAATCTGCCCCATCAGTTTTGTCACGTCATAGAGGGGAAAAAGGAAAGAAATGTAATTGATTAAATGGATTTATGAATTGAGGAAAAAAAAAATCAAGAAGCAAGTAGGACTTGGAGGTTTATTTAAGAGCTCTCCTCTCCTCATTTTGGGTTGTTGGTTCGGTTCTAAAGAGAGGAAAGGGAGAGACAAGAAACTCACACAAGAGGGCACAAAGAGAACTCAAGCAAAGAAGATCCAAAAAGATCAAGATTAAGGTAAGTCCTACGGTCTTGGATATTCAATTTACTCTCTTCCACTTCTCTTAATGTGGCTAAGACACTAAAGAGCATCCTTTCTCTAGTGGTTTGAGGTGGAGGTCAAGAGGTTGGAGTGGTCAAAGGAAGACAAGGTTCAAGGTGACTAAAGCACAAAGACAAGTAAGCCACCTTTAAATCTTCTTGTGTCTTCTTTTGGTTATTTGAGGTAACAAATGACTATAGACTTAAGTATATATATTCTTGGGTTTGAATGGCTAGAGAAAAGTATGAGTAAAGGTTTAAAACCAAGATTCATGGCCTAAAATGGTAGATTAAAGCTAGTATATGGAGAATATGAGGTTAGAATGAAAGTTTAGTATTTTGTGGATTAATTAAGGATTTTCGTGCAGCTGAGCTTTCTTGATGATATGAGTTCATTTTAGTATTTTTGATGGGTTCTAAAGTTTTTAAAATGAGATTTTTTACAAAGACGAACTTGGATCAAAATTTTGGAACCCTAGATGAAAGTGTAAGAAAAACGTTGGTGGCAGATTTGTGAAATTTCTGGGAACCAGTCGAATATTTCATGGATTTTGACTTAGTAAATGGACTTGGAAAATTATGAAATTTTACAGGGAGATATTAGACATCTCAAGGATTATTTTGATATATAATATGTAATTTTTAAAGTTCTGGACTAGGAGAAATTAATTTTTGAAAATGACCCTCTGATGCTGGACTTGATTTCGGACAGCAGATACATTTTGAGCTATAAATGGTTTTCGATTAATTCTGGCCCAATATAGTATTTTTTGTTGAAAATATACATATTAAGGGTCATTTGGGCTTTGGAATCAACCCAAAAGGAGTTTTCTATATTTAATTATGAATTTTTGAAAATCAGTCTTTCATTGCTTAAAGTTTCTGAATAGTGACGAAAATAGAGGATTTTAGGCCCATATTAAATTCCTTAATACGAAAAGGGATCTAGTAAATATGGACATATGGATTGGGCCTATCTTAGATCATCAAAGGAAATATTTAGTGAGGTGAAATTTAATTATATTTATATTTTATTATTTTAGGTCTAATTGTATCTTGCAGGAGAAAATAATTTTTAGTCTGTAGTACGTCGACTACCAGGTAGTAACCTTAATCTTCATATACTCTGTGTGACTTGTGTATGTATGTTTTACCATGTATATTGCATACATTCAGTTATCATCCATTTTTCTTCCAAGCGCTATGGAACCGGAACATGTTGTGTGCATAAACGGGCCTTCTTGTGTGCCGTGCCGCGATCATGGCTTGTGTGCTATTAGGACTGCTGCGATCAGTCTTTGTGTGCTATTACGATTGCTAGTTCGGATTGGCTGTGTGCCTTGTTGTGTGCATGATACTTGAATGAGATGTGGTTTGAATTTTTATTCGTGGTTGCTTGCATGCTTTGTTATACATTTTATATGAGATTAACGGTTACTCTGGGATTCAATTTTGAATTCCAGCCCCTTTAAGTCCTCTGGAAGTTTATCTAGATCGGAGCAGGGAGACAGAGGTAAGGCTCGAAGCAAGACTAGAGTGGTGGTAGATGTTGGTGATTTATTTTGGATACATGTATATTTTGGTTATTGGATGACTGTAGTATTTTATTTTAGCTCATCGGATACCATTATCCGGATGATTTGTATATTTTGATCCTCTCGGGGAAAATTTATCTTTCAATATTTTTATCGGTATATTATTGTCCAAACCGATGAATGCTCTGCTGCTAATACTCTGATGAATGGCGTAAATTACCCTGGGATAAATAGTTTAAAATTGAATAAAAGTAAAGGATCACACTACCCGCCACCCGAAAGGGCGAGGCCGGTAGGTGTGTAACAACCTCAAAATATCATATATTTGTAATGATACCCACTCAGTTCAAGCCACATTTTCTTTGCGCTATGATATATTTGTGTTTTGTTGACTTCCTTCCATTTTTTTTTTTTTTTTTGTTGTTTGAATTTCTCTCCCAGGAGCCAATCAGTATTGAGAAAATCATGGAAATTGATCAGCACATGGGTTGTGTAATGAATGGACTAATTGCTGATCCTTGAACACTTGTTGAGCATTAACTTGTGTTTTTTTCATAAAGCTTCTTAATTGAAAACAAAATGGGTGATGATTTTATATTCCTATAAATAAATTCCCAAACAATGAGATGACATAATGGAGTATATTTAAGTTGTGAATGGTTCATTTTGTTATTAGGGACAAATGATGTGACACTTGTGTTTAACAGTTTTTAGTTTGTTACTATCCTAAAGTTTTAACTTTATTTTATTCATGAATCTGAATTTAGTATGAAGTAATTTAATATGATTTATTTATTGGATTTCAAATTATTTATTTATTTAGGGTTTAAGGTTAAACATAAGACCATATTTAGGAGTATAAAGGTTTCATGTAATTTTCAAATAAAGAATACTTCCCCACCCACTCATTTCATACCAAAAAAAATATTCATGCTTTTTGCTATGTATTTTTTAAAACTTATTTCTCTCATATATTGACTAAAAAACTTAATTATATAAACTTTATATATATATATATATATATATATATATATATATATATATATAGAAATACGTTTTAACTATTATAAAAAAAAAAAAAAAAGAAATACGTTTTAACCATAATAAGAAACCCACCAGCACATAGATCGTGGAAAAATACCTATTAATATGAAATATCATGAGTATTTCTTTTTTGCCAGAAAATATATACAAGCTCAAAATGAAAAGTTTGAAAAAATAAAGCCCAAATACATAATAATATAAATAATCCTACAAATAACCTAACCCTAAGATAGCTTTCAAAGTCTGCAAACAGAAACCCCAATACATAACAACGCATCCAAAAGCAATTTATTCGTCTCAAGTCTACTAAGCTCGGAATATTAAACAGAGGATAACAAACTAGATATGAATAAGGCGACAGAGTTGAACGTGATTTCCTTCTTGCTCCTATGTATTGTATTGCATCAGACAAAATGTTTAATGTTCGAAAATCATGTCTCCATTTTTCTAAAACCGTTCTGGAATTAGCCAGAGAAGAAATTGGCCATGTTTTAAGAGCTTTAAAACCCCATAAATCTAAGGGGAGGATTGGGTTTTAAGGACTTCAAAGTTTCCAATCTTGCATTATTAGCTAAATTGGGATGGAGAATATTGCAGGAACCACAATTATGGGTGAAGAAGCAATTAGCACTGTAAATAGTCCACCAATCCTCCACTCAAATTCGACAATAAAGTGGCTTACTGCTACTGGCTACATACTTTTCCCAAACTCTACAGTACAAAATAGTTTAACTTGGCAACATACTGCAAATTCACGAGTAGCATAAAGTAAATTGTGCAACTTTTAATGCCATAACAATTATGAAGATAAAGGCCACAATGAAGGAGAAACAGAGAAGTTATGCAAAAGGGAAATCATAGACGACTTATCACAGCTTCCACCTCCGAGGGGGAATAAAGATGGTACGTTGGAGCCACCTTAGCAATGTCAACGTTATTGGGAGTCACCTGAAATTTGAAAATGGAAACAGGTTAACTTCTAGGCAACATTTAGTACATGGAAAAGTTTCAGCGCACCAAACATTACATAGCTCTTATAGTTTGTTTTGAGAAGGAAAACTACATTAAGTGGGTGTTTGGAAACACCCACAACCACTTAACATTCTTTTTGTAAAGCGCAAAATCACTACAAATAAACTAATCCAAAAACACCCACTAAACTATCCTAAACTAATAGCTAATTACAAAATTGATACATGAATTTTCAAAGAAATGGCGAGACACCTCCACAAATTTTGGGATTATATGGAATCATTAAACTACAATTAAACCTATTCATATGAGGTCAGCCTTATGTTTCATTTTCATCCCAACCTGATATGCCAGTTCATGAAGACTGTTCAATAGAGAACGCAACTTGAAATTAACTCTAAAAGTATTCAGTATTTTTATTCTAGTGTAAAGTTCCACAATATTTTGTTACATTTTTAAAGTTTCAATAACAATGCTGTAACAGAGCCTTAGTTTGGATGAGGTAAAATTAAGGGAGAATCCTTACCAAGGCCCAAATAAGGCCCAAAAATGCAAAAAGGGCCCCAACAACTTTCCTCTATCACAAATGGCCCTAGGGCCCTAATGGCTATTTGATGAAAGAATGGAATGACATTAATATCCCTAGATTAATAAAAAAAGAAAGAGAGTCTGGACAAAGGCAGCACGTTTTGGCGCCTGATGAAAAAGGCAAAAAGTGAAACTCGATCACAAAAACATAACGTAAGGAGAAATAGACGCAAGGCAAGGCGATCGTTTATATCTCGCTCAACGTTGGGAGAAACCGATCGTTCATTCTCGATTGTTCCCACGTGTCTTCGATCATCTGCTGCATTATTCGAACTCGGTGGGTTTTTATTTGTTCTTGAACATATTTTTCCACTTAGAAGGTCAATGGTTGAAAGGTTGGAGCTTGGCCAAATTTATGCTATTATCGGCTTGGAAATAGGTATGAAATACTAAGTTTTTCATCAAGATATCATCATCACCATTCTAGTTGGACTTTAATCATTTTAGGGTTGGGTGGAAAAATGTTGCTCTGTTTTTTGGGTTGAAAACAGAGGGAAAAGCTGTGTTAATGGGAATGGGATGAAGTTGCATTGGTGTAAAAATGCTGAAAATGGATAGTTGTTAATATGATTATTATAGTTGTTAATATGATCATTATAGTTGTTAATATGACCGATATAGTTGTTAATACAAGGTGAATGTAAAAACGTTGTAGGTTACGATTGTTTTTGGGCATGGAAACAAAGGGAGGTCTGTTTGTTAGGGGAATGACCGAATGTGATAAGGTGAAATGAGATTGTTGTAAATAGCTACGCTTTAGTTGCTAATGTGACTGTTAAAGTTGTTAATACTAACTTTATGTTGCAGATCATAATTAAAGATGGCTAGTACTTCCGGGAAGAATCTATTATGTTTCTTCCATGTGGGGGGTAACATTGTTTGTGGGGAAGGACAAGAAAGTGACTATGTTGGTGGAAGGGTAAGAACAAAATGCATTAAAGAAGAAACAACATATCAGGAGTTGATCAGAATCATTGCGTCTTTAAATGGGGATGAAAGTACTGACATTTGCGTGAAGTTCAAACTAAGCATGGATGCATCTACATTTGTTGATCTTGTAGATGATGAAGGGGTTGAACATTTGATAAGGTATAATGAAACATATTGTCATGTGTACGTTGAAGAAAATGGGGTTAATGACAATAGACCGCAATGAATGAATGTTCAAACGGAAGAGCAAGAAGTGTAAGTCTTGTTGTGTTAAGAAATGTATTTTGTTCCTATATAAATTGTCATTACTTGGTTCTCATTACTTGCACTAATAATTGTTGTTTGTCGCAGGAGGGATGAAGTCTTTGGAGGTGCAGCTGTGTTGTCTATGTCTCCCCGAAATGTTCACTCGAAACTCAAGACTTGCTATCATTGCCGTGTTCTTCGCAAAGTGTACCATCAAGCATGCCTACAATGAATCATTCGAAATGGAAGGATTTGATCATGGGAGAAGGACAGATTTTTGCAAATGTTGTCACCCTCCGTGAAACGTTGTATAAATACAGCATTGCACACAAGTTTTCCTACAAATTTGTGAAGAACAAGCCCAAAAAGATAATAGTGAAGTGCAAGGTTGATGGATGTCCGTGGTACATGGGTGCGTATTCGGCGGGAGAACGTCAAGATACCGCTTTCCTAATCATCGAACATATAGAGGAGCACACATACACCATGCACAGGATACCCTTATTGTATCTCATCCACCCAAATGTAGCTTGACATCATCGCTTGTAATTGATGGTGTGAGATGTAATATTGACAAGACGGCAAATGAAATTCGAACGGACTTGTAAAGTGAGTATGGGTACTACTGAACTATGGTCAAGCATATAGGGAGAAACAAAGAGCCGTGAGGCAATTGCACGGACGAGTTGAGGACTCTTACAAGGTCATTCCTTGGTTGTGTGACAGACTCATAGAGAGTGACCCCGACACAATTGCAAAATGGGAAGGGTCACCCGATAACAGATTTGAGAGGCTATTTATTGCATATGGTTGCTCTATTAAAGGTTTCCTAAATGGTTGTCGGCCAATACTATATATAGATGGATGTCATCTCGGTGGCCCTTATAGGGGAACAATGTTGTCAGCTTGTACGTATGATGCAGACAATCAAATGTTTCCCTTAGCATATGACATTGTCAGTGGTGAGACATACGATGATTGGGCTTGGTTTCTAAATAGTGTAAAACAGATTACAGGATCAATGGTCATAACAATTGTGTCTGATCGGAATATCTCCATTATTGGTGCTGTAAAAGATATATTTGGCACCGAGAGACATGCATTTTGCTATAGGCATGTAAAGGAAAACTACAGTTCAGAGTTCCTGAAAATCAATAAAGGGGTGACACGTACCTCTGGGAATAGCAAGGAGTTAGCATTGCAGCTCCTCGATGCAATTGCGTATGCAAGGCCGGTTGAAGACTTCACTGTTGCAATGGGAAATTTGAAATTGTTCAATCCAAAATTGGCACAATGGGTTGAGACTCAGGGGGACGTTGATCGATGGGCTCTAAGCAAGTTTCCGTTTAAAAGGTGGGATAACATAACCACTAACATTGCTGAATCATTCAATGCATGGATGGTGAAAGAGCGGAAGCACAACATTGGAGTGTTAATACATGAGCATAGGGAGAAGTTGGTCTGAAGTTGCTTGCAAGCAAGATGGCTTTGGTCAATTGGAAAAATGGTGTTGGGCCCAACATTGAAAAAAAATTGCAGCAACATGTGAACTTTGCAGAAAATATACATGCGACATATTATGGGGAGAACCAATTTTTGATTGAAATTAGACACGGTGATGCATTAGGTTATGTTCTCGTTGACTTGGTTGCAAAAGAATGTTCTTGCTTAGCATGGCAAATGAGTGGACTACCTTGTCCACATGCATGTGCAGCAATTAAGAAACATAACGGTAGTGTGTACGCATTTGTTGATGATTGCTTTACAATTGCAGCCCAAGACAAAATTTATGACATAGCATGCGGCCAATTGCAACACATGATTGTCCATCTGTTGAGAAGCCAACGGTCACACAAATGCTAACTAAGACTTTCTTGGAACCTCCAATTACTAAAAGGCCGCCAGGTAGACCGCCTAAAAAAAGGAAAGAATCTCAGTTTCAAGACAAGAAGGTTTATCATTGTGGTAGATGCCATGAGGATGGACACACCGTCAAGACTTGCAAGAATCCAAATCCAAGTTGATCATTAATGTTGCCTTGGGTTTTTATTTTTGGGCAATGCGCGTCACACTCTTTTGTTGTATATGTCTTTACATAGGAATGCACACCGTATTCTTTTTGGGGATGGTGTGTGATGTTTGTCATTATGATTTTGTAGATGCATTAGGTGTTGTTGTAAATGAAGGTTGGATATTATTGTCACAATTGTATCCAAGTCTCATTTATGTACACAGTGATCATATTGTCTTGCAAATGTAAAGGACATTGAAATATATATGTAGCTGGATATTGTGGTAAATGACCCCTGATATTGTGGTAAATGACCCCTGATATTGTCGTAAATGACCCCTGATATTGTGGTAAATGACCCCTGATATTGTCGTAAATGACCCCTGATATTGTGGTAAATGACCCCTGATATTGTGGTAAATGACCCCTGATATTGTGGTAAATGACACCTGATATTGTTGTAAATGACCCTTGATATTGTCGTAAATGACCCCTGATATTGTGGTAAATGACCCCTGATATTGTGGTAAATGACCACTGATATTGTGGTAAATGACCCCTGATATTGTGGTAAATGACCCCTGATATTGTTCACATACACTGACAGAGTTTCCAAAGAACAAATATGTAGGAAAAAAACTCAAGACAATCGGATATAGTAAACAAGTAACATTTGACACATTGAAGCTTAAGACACTTTTGCCTCAACTTTCACTATTATAGACAAAATTGTCAAACTGTTTTCAAGTTTACATCGGTAGGCTATTTGCAAAACAACAAATGAAGGTCATCCTAATCAATTACAAAAGTTAACATCAGTAGGCTATTTGCAAAACAACTATGCATCCTAATGTCTTTTCTTTTGCTTCTGGAAGTTCTCCATCAACGACAACACTTTAGCCTGATGCTTGTTGCTAGGATGGGTGACTAGCCACCACAACAACCCGACCTTCAATTCATGAAGTTCTTCGTCTGTGTAGAATGGCATTGTGTGCCCATCCTCTCCTTGCTCGAGCCATCCCACATTTGTAACCATGTAAGCACATGAACCCCACAAGAATGCCTGAAATAAATTAGACAAATGCGTTCTAGTCAGAGCAGCTATCAAACTTCTAATAATGGGTCGAAAAAAACCGATAATAAGTAACATACGTGTCCGGTTGGACGTGGACTTTAGCCCATGTAACATCTTTGGGGATTTTGTGGTCATCTTGTAACAACTCCGGCTTGAGCTTTCGGAGTATAGCCAAGAAATGATTGCGCTGAAAAGGAAGTTCAAACAGTTAGACATGTCCCACAAAATTTTATGATAACAACTATACAGCAAGCAATAAGAGTAATTGAGCATAACAACTAAAGGAGTCACGTGACAGCCAAATTTTCCACCCACAGTTCATACATAATAGCGGAAGCAAAGATACCATTTCTGCAGAATCTATACTTTGTCTAAATACCTCCAGAAAGGCTCAAATCAAAGAAGACAAGAAAATGCAGAGACATCTCAATTGAACTTACCACTTTATTTGCCATAAGGTCCTTAGACTTGTCCATTTCTCCTTTTCATATTGCATCCGATAATAAGTTCTGTGCTCAACCAAGGAGTCCAGTAGCGTAGAAAACCATTGTTCTTGTATCCAAGACATAACAAAACCAGTGATTAATGAAGAGTGTGGGGCCAAATATGAAATCACAGTCAGCAATGTTGTATCCAACTTTTTCGGAAAGAATTTCCCCAACATTGGCTTATTGTCCATTTCGCTTTAGAATTAATCATTTTTTCCATAAATGAGGTTTGTGAAAATATGTCTTTGGACAACACCACCATTCTCTAATTGGTCGACCACCAATGTCTTCGCTACCATGGTCATCAGCTTCATATGGGAGAAGTAAACCAACAAAAACATATGGTCATGATCATGGAGATGTTAGAAGTAAACATGAATTTTTATAGTATAGAGAATTTAGGATAAGGATATAGTTTGATAACTAAAGGGGCCGTACCTTGTTGTTAATCCAACTTCGTGGAGTCAGACATTGTAGCTCTTCCCTTGTGAGGAAGTAGTGATGCATATCCACAAATTCCCTAAATTAACAAATATGACAATGTTAATCCAAATTTGGATTTTGAGATATGACAAGTTACATGTATGAAACGGTTATTGAAACTTACTCCGCAGACCTCATCTCTCGGAACGGACTTTGTGCACATCTCAAATAGGGTGTCTTTCTCATCATATGTCCTCTTCCCCTTGGACTTCCGCTTTGGCTCGATCCACGGGGATTTCAAGACGCTACTAGGAATTACTACCCTTTGAGACCGCCTCAATTCCAAAGCGGGTTCTTTCACATCCTGGTCAGGTTCTTTCACCTCCTGTTCCCCGCCAAGACCACCATCCACATGAGTAGGTGTCTCCTCTCCATGTTGTGTGTCTTCTTCAATGTCAATAATGTCATCTCCCTCAACTCTGTGTTCTTCCTCCTCTGTGTCATGTCCATCCCCATCGTCATCGTCAGACTCGTCGGAGGTAGTTGGCTGATTGTAGGCTGCCTCACCTTCATGCTGGGCTTCTTCAGACAATGTATGCTGAAGCGCCAGCATTTCTTGTTGCAAGTTGTATAGCAGCCGTGCGTATGTCGATCGCACTACCTGAAAAACATATATGCCTTATTACAGAAGATATCACAACATCAACATTTTCAAATCAATAGGTTAAAGATTAATTGTTGTGACACATTACCGGTGTGTAAGCATGGTGTCGGGGTCAAACGATGTTGATGGAGGGACTGATGCCTGAGGAAGTTGCTGACGAGGCTTGCTGCGAAGAAGGAGACCTTTTTTACTTCTTTTCTCCACCGACACTCTCCTCTTCACATTTTTGTCGGTCCAAAAGGCCATAGGAGACTGATGTGGAGAGGGTATAACATCACCCAATGGGAAATGTTGGAAACAGAAGAGCTGCAGAAAAATGAAATGAAACAATTAGTAACAACAGTTATACATTAATAAGTCTGCTGAACTTGCAAACATAGTAAAACACAACTTACCATAAGGAAGTATAGGCAACCGCCCACAGTTCTGGTTTTTATTGTCTTGGACTTCTGGGAATCCTTCTTGAACTCTTGAATCTCTTCGCAGAGTTCTTGAATGATGAAAGAGGACCAATCAAAATGGGCAATTGCATCATTAGTAACCGCCATCAGCTTCAAAAGACGGTCACTAACGTAGACGGATGCACTGGGCACCAATAGGGTACCCAAGGCGAACAAGACAAACAGAAACTCAAAATTTTGATCCAATTTTTCTTCTAACCAGTCTCCAATTTTTTTGTAAGCAATACTTTTGTATACACTCCTAAGGTCCTTGAAAATGAAGTGCTGGTCGTTTATGTTTATTTTTATGGGCTCCTCCCCACAAGGAAGACCCATCAATTCATGGACATCTTCTGCCCCTATCACTCGAGTGTCCCCCCACCAACCCATCAAACCCGATCACCTTTAGCCTTCTCATTGCCTCGGGTCTTCCTTTCAAGTTGTTGCAAACTTGGAAGAATGTGTTTGGGACACATCTAGTCTGAAAGGGCACCAAATACTTCTTCTTCTCGTTCACCGGGCTCTCGGTTCTTTAGCCCTAGCCGTGTATTCAGCCTTTTCTTTACCACTTAGCCTCTTCCAGGGCTTCGTCACTTGTACACTCAATTCGCCTCTTAACTTAGCCTTTCCCTTGCCCTTACGTGAGGCCGCATTTTTTTTGAAGAATTCTTCCGTGAAAAGGTTGTACCCAGAGAATCTTCGATCCCTTTGTTCTAATTTGGACATTTTTTTGCTTCTAATGTTACACCTTGTTGCTCAAATACCTACAAAAAATTGTAAACGAAGTTCATTTAAAGATAATAGGGAGTATTATAAAGGAATATGAGGCAAGTTAAAGACAATACAGATCAAAAGTCAAAACTACCATATCATGATCCCAACCTAAAACTGAATTACAAACAAATATATTCCAATGTTGAATAGTTTTGTTGTTTCGACAACCAAATATATATATATAATCATTAAAACACAGACAAAATTTGGGCCAAGTTGATTCCTTGATGACAAGTAACCGGTAATATCATTCTGTACTGGCATAATTGAGAAAAAAAGATGAGCACAGCTTATGCCCATCATTATATAGATTTAGAATGGCAGTTTTGAAACAAGATTTGAAGGAAGAAAAGTGTAGGGTGGTAAGTTGAATTGAAAAACATCCAAATCAGATGGATTTATCATATGGACAAGAGATGAATAAATTATTCAAGGATTCTTCAAGATGACAACAAAAAGATAAAGGCCATTCACATTAAGATGATGGGCCATGAGAATATCAGCAGAGGCATAGCTGAACGAAGTAGCTTCCTAGCATATAACAAATATTTAAAAGATTAGCTTATCATTTCTCAATAATCCAGGGAACAGGTAGGCATAGTATCTAGTTACATAACAATCAAACAACAAATTTTGGCAAAACACCAATGCAGAAAAGAATAGACAGAAAAGGCCAAGAACATGAAATAAAACTGCTAATTCAATTCATTGCAGGAAAAAAAAAATTTCAGAAAACAAAAGAAGCATCCAAAGTCACCTTATCCTCAGCAACTAGAGGAAGATGGAGAAGAATCTCAAGTGGCTCAGTGTCTGCTGCTATCACTACGAACTCAGAAATACCTCTGTTCAGGGTCTTGGTTGCCTTACCTACACAGGAACTTCAGACGGTGGCCGGAGCAAAGGGAAGACGGCGACAAGGCGGCGAGCGAGCAATCGTGCAAGGGAGATGACTGCAACCAAGAGACCGATCGAGCAAGGGAGAGAGAGCGATCGAGGCGAGCAAGGGAGAGAGTTTCAGAGAGCGATCGAGCCAAGGGGGAGAGAGATCGAGCCAAGGATTTTCGAGTGTGCGGTGCTTTTTTCAAAAAGTAATTTGGGTTTTTGGTCATTTCGCTTTCACATTAAATTGCAGAAAGGGCCCTAGGGCCATTTGTGATAGAGGAAAGTGGTTGGGGCCCTTTTTGCATTTTTGGGCCTTAATTGGGCCTTAGTACGAATTCTCCCTAAAATTAATTTCCCCCCGCTTTTGTTCAAAAACAAGGCTCTGGAGTAGATCAGGTCTTAGACTGTTAAGGAAGTGTAGAACTAGCTAACTGTCACATTCTACCTGCCGAACTAAGCCTCCTTTTAATAAATATTTTCTACACTTTACATATCAAAGACCATCCTAGAAGGCAGCTTTGAAAGAAATGATGGAAGCACAAGATCATTATAATCAATATACCAGGAGCCAGGAAGAGAAGGATAAGCGATTAGCACTATCAATAGAATATTTAACATTTAATTTATCCTTACCTTCTCTTCCATAACTTGCTTGAGAATCGATAGAGCAATAGCCTCAGCTTCTTGAAGAGTTAGTTCCTGCAAAAGAAACAAATGTCATGGACACCCAGTTTAAATGAAATATATATATATATATATATATATATATATATATATATATATATATATATATATATATATATTTTTTTTTTTTTTTTTTTTTTTTTTTTTTGCTTTGGTTTAAATGACATATGGATGCTTCTGGAAAGAGACTCCACCAAATCAGCATATGCAAAGTTATAGACAAAGACGAATCGATACTTTGTTTTGATATCAAAACAATTATCTGATTTTAACATTGCATAGACCCCTAAATATCTAGTAGGTTGATGAAACCAAAGATATATGGAAGTCACATGATTTATGGTACATAATTAATAAGTCATGCCGTGTTATATACTTGGTAGAAAAGTATAGATGAAAGGACAACTTACTAACTTAGTGTCATTTGTACTCTAAATTGAAAACGAATATGCTTAATTTCTAGAGAATGAGTTGAAATAAAGGTAAAAATGTGTCAGAATTTAGTAGTTTGGAATACCAGTAAAAAATAGATAGGGTTTTATCTGTAGGTTCAATCACAGGAATGCCATTCAACACGCAAGTATATATTTCAATACACTTTTACATCTCTAGGGACACTAAGCTAGACTAATAATATTGTCAATCCGTTCAATTTCAATCAACCCAGAAAGAACAAGCATTACGTCCCCACATTTATTTATTTTTAATTAGTTTCTAAATCTTTACACTTCACATCATCTCTCCCAATCACATTATACTCTTACAGACAGTAATTATACATGTTGGAACAGCCCAACCATCATAACGTGTATACCTTGTTGTATTGTTCTTGTAGAGAACTGTCTGCTCCTTCTGAGCCTGAACCAATAGCTTTAGCATTGCATTGCCAAAATGTTCCTGATGGATCAGTATAGTATCTGCATATTAGAAGCGCCTTTGAGTCAGCTAATGATTAACCGGAAAAAAAAAAAGGCTTTAGAAAGGAATTTGTATCAATAAGACCAGCAACAACAAAATATATAATTTCCATCGGTGAATAAAGGAATGGAGCCTACAAAAAGTAAAATTAAAACAAATAACATGCAGCAACAATCGCGATCTGCATATCCATAAGAATTACATAAATTTAGCCTTCATAGAGAAAAGGAACAACAGTGCAAGAAACTGCTAGTACCATAAGTTATGAGGGGTTATGAGACAAGTACCCTTTAGTGCTTGTTTGTTTTAGCTTTTTAGAAGTGATTTTATGGTGTTCAAGGTGAGTAGGTGAGAGGAGTTTTGTAATTTTTGTGCTTCCCAAACAAGCACTTAGTATGTTTCTTCCTCTCAATTACTAATCTATAGCATTATAGTAAAAAGCTTTCATCAGATTCTAAGAACAAGCCCAACCCTTCCATAAAACACCGGAGAGCCCACCCCAAATACTTCTGCAGCAGTATGCTTCCTTTCTTTTGATTTCGTAGCCTTGTAATTATTATTCAACAGTTTTTATTTATCACTTTTAGAAAATGGGGGACGGGGTAAACTATTCGTTTTCTATTTCCAAAATCACCTTTTTCAATCTATTATTTCTAATCAATGTACCAAATGGGCTGTTGAAAACAAATTTCAACAATTCTCTAAGGTTTTATAACATTTCACACAAATATCAGGAGGCAATTCCTTATGAATCCTCTGAACTGGCAATAAATGATAACTGATAACTAGATTCGTTACCCCATGGAAAATAAGGGAGTTAACTGTTCGTTACCCCATGGCAAATAAGGGAGATAACTGATAGGATTTCACCACCTATTATTACCAATGGTAGGAGAAAGAAAGACCTGAACGGAAACTATTGAAGGTGTGTGGTCAAGTAATGCATAAAATGGAAACTAACAAGTTATTTCTAACTTCCTTAATGTGCTGTCACAATTGTCAAGCATTTACGAGTTAGTTAATTGTTTGTGTTGGTTGTCAATATCTGTCATTTATTGCTGAGGCCTAAGGAGCCATGGTTTGTCTGTAATAAATACCGCTCTGATCCTATTTATAAATCCAAATGAACTAATTCTCACATACCAAGAAGAGTTAGTTAACTCATTAATTATGTTTTGCCTTTATATCTGATTGGTTCCAAAAGTCAACATGAATAAATTCTTTTTGTTTATTGCAATTAATAGGGGAAAAAAATGTAACAAATGCATTTATTACTCTGAAACTGGACTTTAATAAGAATCAAAATTTTTAAATAAGACCAAAGTGGTAGTCTAATAAATGGTGGTAGCATGAAGATAGGCAATAAATATTTTATAAATTCAGGTGATTGTCCAATTCTTTGATCGTATATGAAATTAGATTCTGACTTGTTTAGTTGTTTAAATAAATAATTCGCCTATTTTTATTCCCATTACCCAGGTTCTATCTTTAACCCTGAAAAACTTTGCTCTTCTGACAGATTCGCAAATCTGAAACAATCACAATAATGAAATAAAGAAAAAACTGGAAGGATTAGCAAGGAAACAAGAGGTAGGAGAGAGCATTTTAAAAAGTAGTTGAAAGGAACATATTAAGAGAAAGGCTGAGAAAAGAAGGGAGGAAGAAGAGCGCTGAATAGATTTTGGTGGAAAGCCAACCTTGAGAAAGTTGGCCAACCTGTTCTGTCGACGAAGGAGCAAGACTTGCATTTTTTTTGCTAGTAGTGTATATAAGTATTGCAAATCAGAGGTATCATCACACTCTGTATTGTATTATATTATTGGATGAAGAAGGTTACAATCTATATATAGGCTAAGCAAGAGAGAATAGAGGAGGTAAATCAGGGATTACAATAAAGGCTAATCAAAACTAATAAAGCTAAAATCAGGATCCTATAATCAAGGCAATAGTCAAGGGATCCTAATAATGTTAATTGATTTCCTAATATTCTAACACTCCCCCTCAAGCTGGAGAGTATATGTCGATCAATCCCAGCTTGCCACGAAATCCTTCAAACTTTGTTCGACCGAGTGGTTTAGTTAGGATATCTGCAATTTGGTTTGCAGATCTTATGTGTGACAGTGTCATAATGCCTGCTTCAATCTTTTCTTTAATGAAGTGTCTGTCTATCTCAACATGTTTGGTTCTATCATGATATACTGGGTTCTTGACCATTTCAATGCTGGCCTTGTTATCACACCAGAGTTGCATTGGTCCCTCATGTTGAATTCCCAACTCTGTCAGTAATCTGATAATCCAGATTCCTTCACATACTCCTTTGTTGACAGCTCTTAGTTCTGCTTCAGCACTGCTTGGTGACACCACTGTCTGTTTCTTGCTTCTCCAGGTAACTAGATTTCCCCACACGTATGTACAGTACCCCGAGATTGACCTCCTGGTCTCTCTATCTCTTGCATGATTTGCATCAGTGTAGATTTCTATGTTCCTGGTAGTACCTTTCTTAAAGAATATTCCCCTTCCAAACTGACTTACTATTCCAACTGCATAGCTGATGTCAGGACGTGTGTGGGTTAAGTATATCAATTTTCCCACAAGTCTTCTGTATCTCTCTGCATTAGCTGGAATACCTTGTGGTTTGATCTCTAAGTGGCATCCTTCTTCCATTGGTATCCCTTCTGGTTGAGTGCCCAACATTCCAGTCTCATGTAACAAGTCTAATGTATACTTGCGTTGAGAGACATTGATTCCCTTCTTGGTTCTTGCTACTTCCATGCCTAAAAAATACCTCATTTGTCCAAGGTCTTTTACCTGGAATTCGGTTGACAAGTCTTGTTTTAGTTGAGCCATGGATTCTTCATCATCCCCTGTAATGATTATGTCATCAACATAGACGATCAATATGGTGACTTTGCCATTAACACGTTTGGTAAACAATGTGTCATCAGCTTGTCCCTGAGTATATCCAAGCCCTTTCACCGCTTTGGTGAATCTACCGAACCATGCCCTAGGGGATTGTTTCAGCCGTACAATGACTTCCTTAGCTTGCACACAGAGTTATTAGGAGCTAAAACTCCATCCGGAATCTCCATGTATACTTCTTCCTCTAGGTTGCCATTCAGGAATGCATTTTTCACGTCCAGTTGGTATAGGGACCAATCCAAGTTTGCTGCAAGTGATAACAGTACTTGAATTGTATTGAACTTGACCACTGGAGCAAATGTCTCTCGGTAGTCGATCCCGTATGTCCAGGTATATCCTTTGCAACAAGTCTCGCCTTGTATTTGTTGATACTGCCATCGGGATTGAATTTCGGAGTGAAGATCCACCTGCATCCCACTGGTTTCTTTCCTTTAGGAAGAGTCGTGATCTCCCATGTTCTATTCTCCTTGAGTGCCCTCAATTCCTCTTCTGCAGCTTGCTTCCAATTTGGATCAGCCATAGCTTGTTGAAATGTATTTGGAACGGTTATCTGAGACAAATCTTTGAATAGGATGTTGAGTACACGATCTTACCCCTTTTCTCAAGGCAATAGGCCATCCCGATTCTTCAGGATTTAATCCCGGATTGGATTCATGGTCGTTCCTTTGAATGGGAGAGAGAGTTCTATCAGTGTCTGGTTCAGGTTCTATCTCTTGTCGTGATCCCGTATCCATCCCTGAATTGATCTCAACATGTGTTTCTGGTTCATTGGGTTCAGGTTGGGGTGGAATGTATGTGTTAGGCTGGTTTGTGGGAGCAAGTGAATCAAGAGAGGCTATAAGGTTAGGTGGTTCAGGTGATGTGTCAGGTGAGTTTGAGGTGTTGGAATTAGATGTTTCCAAGATTAGCCATTCAATATCAGAATACTCCCCCTGAATGGGTAATTTAGGATAATAAGCTTCTTCTTCCGAGAAAACGGTGTCCAGGGAGACAATGAGTTTCTTGGAAGATGGACAATAGCATTTGTACCCTTTTTGAGTGGAGGAGTAGCCAAGGAATATACACTTGTCAGAGCGAGCACCAAATTTGTTGCCCTCTTTTTGTGAACAAAAACAACACACCCAAACACCTTGGAAGGTAATGAATTAATGAGGGGGCAATTTGGAAATAATTTCAGGAGGTTTTGAATTGGGCTGTCGTATTTGAGAACTTTAGAAGGCATGCGGTTAATGAGATAAGCCGCGGTGAGGATGGCATCACCCCAAAATATGGTGGGAACATTTCGTTCCATTAGCAAGGCACGGGTTACTTCCAACAGGTGACGGTTTTTCCGTTCGGCTACCCCATTTTGTTGGGGGGTGTAAGGACAAGAAGTTTGGTGATGAATTCCTTGACGATCAAGAAACTCTTTAAAGGTTGTGCTCATGTATTCCTTGGCATTATCACTTCGAAGCACCTTAATGGACGTGTTGAATTGGGTTTGTACAAAGGTATAGAAGTTTTGAAAGACTTTGGCGACATTGGATTTGTCTTTCATTAAATAAACCCATGTGGTGCGAGTGTGATCATCAATAAAGGTAACAAACCACCTGGTATGAGTGAGAGTAGCTATTCGGGCAGGGCCCCAGATATCACTGTGAATCAATGTGAATGGGGAGGTGGGAGTATAGGGTTGTTTGGGATATGAGGATCGTGTCTGTTTAGCAAATCGGCAAGTTTCACAATGAAAAGGAACAGAATTTTTATTGAATAGATGTGGAAACACATGTTTCATATAATCAAAACTAGGGTGGCCTGATCGACAATGCCACAACAATATATCATTATTCTGTGAGTTTGAGCTAACCAGCGCTTGCCTTGCCTTCCACGTTTCTTTATTCTTTGAGGTTGACCCTTCAAGGTAAAACAATCCATCCCATTCTCTAGAAGTCCCAATCGTCCTCCTCGTTCTTAAATCCTGAAACACACATAAACCATCATCAAAGATCACTCGACATATTTGACCTCTAGTCAACTTGCTTACAGAGATCGACAGGTAAGTTCCGGTACAAACAAAACGTTATGTATTGCCAAGTGGTCAGATAATGCAACAGTCCCAATACCCTCAACTCGTGTAATACACCATTAGCAACTTTTACTTTGAGGTTTTCATGACAGAGTTTAAGGTTACGGAATAGAGTTTTGTTACCGGTCATGTGATCTGTAGCTCCTGAGTCAACAATCCAGGTATCGTCATTGGTCATCACAGCGTTTAGGGCAATAATAGAATTACCTGATTGTACAAGATTCACGCTAGTATGACCCTTTTTCTTACAATAGTTGCACCATTTACTGGTTTTGCGGTCCCCAGATGATCCCTGAATTGCAAGAGCTGAGCTTTCAATGTTGCTTGGTCCACTTCGGTTCAAGAGTTTCCTACTTTCCTCAAATTGCACAAAGTTGACCACGTCAAAGAGTTGTGGGAGTGGCTTCAGCCCCATGATTCTGCCCCGTACCTCCTCGAAGACATCATTTAGGCCTAAGAGGAAGTCGTGTATCCTTCCTTCTTCCACAATTCGTTTGTATAGTTGTGCATCTTTGAGACTGTCCCAAGGGTGGACCTCAAACAAGTCTTGTTGTTGCCACAATTTCAGCAACGCATTATAATATTCAGCCATCGATCGATTACCTTGTCGTAGATCTCGGAGTTGTCTCTTTAGGTGAATCAAGGCAGCAGTGTTTTCAAGGGAGGAGTAGGTCCTCCTAGCGGCATCCCATATTTCCTTTGCCGTGTGTGCAAGCAGATAACCCTCACTGATCTCCAAGGTCATTGAATTACACAACCATGTCATGACTTGGTTGTTTTCAGCAAACCAAGTGTCAAAATTAGGGTCATCAGGAGCTGGTTGAGGGGCTGCCCCAGTAATGTATTTCTCCTTTCTCTTACCTCGAATATACCTCAGCACGCTTTGTGACCACTGGAGATAGTTTCTACCATTAAACTTATGGCTAATAGCCATAATGTGATAGTCTGTAAATTCTGAAGCCATCTCTGAGGTTCTGTTTGGTACTGGGTTGATGGGCATAGAAGAAGAAGACGAGGAATTTTGAGTTTGAGAATCGGTACCGGTCATAAAACCCATGGGATATGTTCTGGGAATTGTTCCGAACACAGGAGGACTCTGAGAGGAATCCATGTTTCTGGAAGAAGGAAATTGTCGCCGGATTCTGGATTTTTTCGCCGGAGAGTTCGCCGGAAAATTCAAAAAAGTCACCGGAGGATGTACTAACCACTGGGCTTCACCGGAAATCAGGGGAGGAGGCCGAATCAGAAAGTCGTCGTCGAAACGCCCTTCTCACGCGCCGTCACGCGCCGTCACAGTGCCTCTGGTCGTCGAGCGCGTGTAGTCCACGCGCCGCCGTGGAGCCGCCGGATCGTCGCCGGAATCTGGGGTTTTGCCGATCGGAGTCTCACGGTCCCTCTGGGCTAGGCGGTGTAGCCTCACTCGCCTCCGACAGAAAGCCCTAAACTCGCCGGAGACCTTCACTCACTGTTTCCCTCTCTCCCTCACGTCACTCACTGTTTCTCTCGCTTTTTCTGGCCTCGGACGGATGTCCTAAGCTCTGATACCATATTGCAAATCAGAGGTATCATCACACTCTGTATTGTATTATATTATTGGATGAAGAAGGTTACAATCTATATATAGGCTAAGCAAGAGAGAATAGAGGAGGTAAATCAGGGATTACAATAAAGGCTAATCAAAACTAATAAAGCTAAAATCAGGATCCTATAATCAAGGCAATAGTCAAGGGATCCTAATAATGTTAATTGATTTCCTAATATTCTAACAATAAGTATAACAAGGTGTGCGTCCTTTTGGTTGAGAGATTCAAGGGGGGTGATCATCTTATCGTGGCTGGTGAGAGGAGATATGTCCAAACCAAGGGAAAAAGAAAAACAAGTAATAGATAATGTTTAAGAGATGAAAAGCAAGTGATTGAAGGACCTTATAGGCATACAATTGGTACTAAAGTGATATAAAAATCATTATTCATAAATCCAAACATAAACATATATATATATATAATGTGTTATACCGCCATTAAAATGAGTTTAACAATCAGTTACAACCATAATATCATAGTACACGCCAAAAGCAGCCATTGCACAGTAAAATGAAGAATGAGTACTCACAAACTAGGTCCATTCTCATCATGGTCAGCAATGAGGAGAGACACTCCAAATGGTCGTGACTGCTAAGATAGGGGGAAAATATAGATCATATATTAAAATGCATCCTTGATAGATTTGTAAAGAAAAACAGAAGTAAAATACTGGAGCAACCAAATAAAAATATGGATATTTTCCAAGAGAAAGGAAAGCATCAACGGCAACCACACTATATTTCACAAAAATTCAAATTAATTACAGAGTAAAGATGAAATGGGACCAGAGCAACCATAAGAAAGGTGGGTAGGAGATGTCAAAGAAAAGAGAAAAGCTAATAGAATTTTTTTCCAAATGAATCTATCAACATTACCAAACCCTAACTAGTAAAGACCTATACAAAACTCAGGATACATTTTAAAACACAAGATAATAGGAAAATTTATAACGCAAGATAGCAGAGAAACTACTAACGAAATCTATGATGCTAACAAAGATAACCAATTTGTTCTAAATTAGTTATCATAATAACAACTAAAATACATCAAAGATAACTAATACTGATTATAATTTATTCTTAATTAGAAATGCTGTCTTAACTAAATTTATTTTACTTGTTTCTCTATAATTCTTAATTTACAGATAGCTAGTATCGCATTTTCTAATCTCTTTTCATACTCCATTCTTGGTATATTCCCAAAACAAGTCAATCACAACAGTAAGTTGTAGGACCATGTCATGCACCAAACAAAAAATGCATGACATGCATATGCATACATCATCAAATTCAAAACTTAGGTCAAGATATGTTCAAAAGACTTGTGGAAAAACTTAGGCAGTATGGAATGCCTTAATCCACATTGATAAGTACAATCAGCTCCAATCTTTGGAAAAGTATAAATAATCCTTACTTAATTACCATCATCTCTACCACATTTTTTTCACATGGAATCCCTAGGCAATCCAACATTCTTTCCCAAAGATACAACATTACAGACATCTAAGGCACGAGTGCACCTGACTTTAAGGTTTTCCTTCAATTACACAAGCAAGAGACACATTCTCTACCATCCAACCAGACCTACATCTACCAGTTAAGCTCAAGAAAATGAAATAAATAAACCACGGACACAGAATAGGCACAAAAGAAACTTATTGGGGGAAATATACAGTTTACAAAGTCTCTAAGCAAAAACTGTTTATAAATTATTGGGGACGTATTATGCATACCATGAAACATAAATGTGAAAAAGCATCTGTAGAGATCATTCGGAAAACTAAGTAGTTCTTTACCATTGATTCTTCATCACCTTCACCAAATCGCAAGGCTAGATCACACAGAGCTTGGGTTGTCGACTCTACAGTCATTGGCTCCCCATAGGAGAACCTATGATTCTGTGAACAATAACATGATACATGTAAATCACTAAATAATCAACCAACAATTAGAAGTAAGCAAGGAACAGGAATAGAACCTGAGTTTCGACTCGCGCATGCTCAACAAGTGTTCAAGCATCAGCAATTAGTCCACTCATTGCACAATCCATGTGCTGATCAATTTCCATAATTTTCTCAACACTGCTTGGCTCCTGGGAGAGAAATTCAAACAAAACAATTGAAGGAAGTCACAAAAACACAAATATATCATAGCCCAAAGAACATGAGGCTTGAACTGAGTGGGTATCATTAGAAATATATAACATTTTGAGATCTACCATGAATAACTTAGGCATAGACAATAATCATATTTCTTTGCCCAAATAGAAAACGGTGTAACTGGAGGTTAAGTTAAAATACAAAATAGATATTATGTTCATATCTATAGAACCTAAACATAATAACATCTTGCCCACAATGAAAAATAGATGAAAGAAAACCAAGGTTAGAAGTATTCATATTCAATGTCATGGTACAAACAAAATTTGGCTAATGCATATTATCAATATCACAACAGAAACAGATGTAAAATAATCTGTGAACGAATATATTTTAGTAAAATAAATTACAATGCAAACCCAAAAGTCAAAACCAACAGGATGACTCCCAAAGTATAATTTCCATCAAGTAAATCCGCCTCAACTCTGAACACACAATTTTCTTCAATATATATTGCTCACCAGTCACCACCAGCTCCAATTACAGAACAAGCATTGCATTTCTTAAAATTGTTTTTAGCCATTGACACTTTACAACAATGCAATTTGGTAAATAAACGCACTAACAGTGGTGAAGTGATATGCTTTTCAACTGCAAGGACAACACCTTCTTTTGTCTTCAACCCAATTGCAGTTGATCCCAGCTGCAGCCAACAAAAGCCAATTATAATTAGCAATTAATGCATATTATTGTGCCAGCACAAAATCAGAAGAAACAAAACATTGTGAGAGATCAGAAGAATATCATACCTTATAAATGTTTTCAGCACAAAATCAGAAGAAACAACACAATAAAAAGGAAATGAGAGATCACTGTGAAGTGCATCATACCTTGATGGCTTCAATAGCATATTCAACCTGAAATAGCCGGCCTTCAGGCGAAAACGTGTTAACTCCTCGGTCATACTCAGTCCTATCTCATCAAAACATAAACAAGAGACTCAATTGGTTTCAGAAGAACCTCCATATCAACTTGTAAATACAGGGCTGAAGAAAGAAAACAAGAGAGAGAGGGAGGGAGGGAGGGAGGGAGGGAGAGCATCTTGCATCAAAGAGAAAAATGATGCTCACCTTGTTAGAAACATCTTCGTTCTGATTTAATGAGATCACTAAATGACAGAGCAAGGGCCGAGATTAGGACACATATAAAGTAAAGAAAGGGAAATAATAGTAGCATTTAGTTCTTGCAAAATCACTTCATATCTTTCATTTTTTCCTGTGTTTAATTGGCACCCTTTCAAGTTGATGAAATCAATCATGTAAAAGTTTAGAACTTAGAAGAGAAGGCCCAAGAAAGGGGGCCAATCTAAACCATTCCATCAAGCAAGCATTGCAAACTACCCCCTCATCAAAATGAACACAGCGGGATTTATATGATGAACACTTTTTAAACGGGTCAGGGACGAGAGATACTCACCGGAAGGTATCACCGGACTAAGCTTAACTTCGATCGTCGTCGGTCTTCGCCCTCTCTCGCCTCACAGAACCAGATGAACTGCCGAATACGGTTACCATCGCGGCATCGAGTGAAGAAGGGCTCAGGGTATTTTCGAAAAAACAAAAAAACACCAGGGACATTTTAGTCCACTCACACAAATTTTTGTGTCCTCCCATCCCATCAAACCAAACAGACCAAATGGGCCTGTTTGGATTTGGCTTTAAGCCAACTTAAAGTCACAAAAAAGCTGAAAAAGTGGATCAGTTGGAAAAAAGCCGAATGACTTGTTTGGATTACCCATAATGTTGATTGGGCTTATCCAAAAAAACCCAACGCCACGGGGCTTATTTGAAGCTCCAATTTGGAGCTTATCTGCAGACGCAATGGAAAGGTTGGAATTTATCAGAGATTCCCTTCCTCTGTGCTCACCGTCTCCTCCATCATCAGAGATTCCCGTCCTCACTCGTCCCCTCCATCATCACTTTTTTTCCTCCATCAGTTCTCAGCTTTCCCTTCCTCCAGCAACGAATCTCTCCATCTCAGCCCTCATCTCGTCTAGATGGTTCGTGTGCGGCGTGCCTGTCCTTACACAGTTCATGTCGTCCAATCAAGCCCAGAGATTCTCCCAGATCTCGTCGCGTCATCGAAGTGCAGGGCCATTCTCGTCTTCAAATAGCGGTCTCATGCTCTATCATCCACTACACCTAGGGGTGAGCAAAATACCCGCAACCCGCGGATCCGCCCGTGCCCCGTAGCTTTTTGGCCCGTTTAAGCCCGTCCAGATTGGGCCCGTAACGGGTACGGGCTTCCCCGTACCCGTATATGTTAAACGGGGTGGGGAACGAGTTAGGGCACGGGCTGCCCGTTCCCGCCCGTATATATTTATATTTTTTAAATATATTATTTACATTACAATATATTAAGTTTTAAATTAAATTACAATGTTAACTGTTGGTTCGGTGGTAGGCTATGGTTTGATTTTTGTAACCAAAAATTTGGCACGACTTTTTATGCCTATCCATTTTAAATTTTTTTAAATTTTTCATTATCTTGACCAAGGATTGCATCTTTTTATGCCTGACACGTTTTTAAAATTCTTGGAACCAAACGTTGGCACACCTTTTTATATTTTTACTCTAATTTCTCTTTTCTCTCACTACTATTTCGCTGCCTCCCTCCCCCATCTCTTTTTTCTCTTCTCTCTCAATCTTCGCCTGCAACGCTCCCCCTTCTCTTTTTTCTCTTCTTTCTCAATCTTCACCTTCCATCTCGCGTTGCAGGTGTCTCAACCATACATCAACTTCATTTTTTTCCCTCCTCACTTGGTGGTTCCGTTTACGGCAACGACATCGTCGATCTTTTCGGCTGTGTAGTTATTATTGGTGGTTGCCGTCGATCTCTACGACACTCGGCATCTCGCCGTCAAGCATCACAGATCTACCTACCATCTTTTCTTTCATCTCTTCATCTCATCTCTAATCTGTCTGGTTTTCTTTGGTGGTTCTGTTTTTTTTAATAAAAAAAAAATTGAAGGTATAAACGGGTAACCCGAAACCCGTCGAAACCCGCTCGTGTTTGCCTATACCCGTTTATCACGGGTTATACCACGGGTACGGGCTACCCCGTACCCGTGTAAAATAAACGAGCGGGACACGGGTTAGGGCACGGGGCAGCCCCGCCCGCCCATTGTTCAGCCCTAACTGCACCTTTGCTCAATTCGCCCTCTCCGATCTCTCGCTAGCGGAAGACACCATCGCCCATTGCGAGTCGCCATTGTCACTCTAGACTCGTTGCTCTCACTCGATCAACCCAAGAAGCTTCTTCAGGTTTTGATTTTGAGTTTGATAAGCTGTGGAATCATGAGTCCAAGTTGGGAATTTGATTTTCAGTTTGATTTTGGATTCTTGCTTCCCATTATTATGTTCCTGTGAAATCGACTGATTTGTATGTGGGTTTTTTCCCCCATGTTGTTGCTCTGTCCGATGGTAGCATCTTTTTTTTTTTTTTTTGCCTTTATCATCCAAAAAAAAAAAAGATGTATTTCAGATTTTGAAGTGCTTTGGAATGACTCTTTAAGCCATCAAAGTTTCCTATTTGTGCATTTCTATACATATATTGGCTCTGTTCTGAGGCTTTGAATGATATGTTTTCTTACTCCACTTGTTTTCTGCAGATTCCTTATACATGCCTATGTCCAAAGTTATTGTTCTAATTTCCACATTCCAATTAAAATAGCTTCTGCGTTTTTGTCCCTGGTCTGCATAGCATTTGTATATGTCTTCATATAAAGATTGATTATGTAACTAGTCTTTTTTATCTGCTGATGCACTTGTTCAGTTGTGTGAATCAGTTTGCTCTTGTAATGTCCTAGATCCTTCTTGATCATCTTACTTTTCTTTGTGCAAGGGGAGATATTGCTTTGTTGTTATAGTTGATGTTGATTTTAATTTCGTCAAAGAAAATTCAGTGAGGAAAGATTGGTTAAAATCGGTTTTCTCTTTGTGATGGCTTTTCATGTAGATCTGTTTTGTCCTTGGTCTGCATAGCATTTGTATATGTCTTCATATTGCTTTCTTTGTGAATTGGTTTGCTCTTGCGATGGCTGTTCATGTAGCTCTGTTTTGGTCAAAATCTCTTAGTTCTCGTTGCAATTCCAGTGCTGATTGAAAATATTGTTGGTGATATTATTGATTTGGGAACTTTGATGTCTATTTCTGGATTTGAGTTCAAAGGATTGGTTACGTGGTTTGTTCACCTTTTGCTTTCCCTGTGTCATGATAAGGTCATGTGACTTTTTATGTTTACTAATTGTTATTTATTATTATATATAGGCTAAACATGCTGAGATTTGTATTTAGGTACGGGTGACAAACTTGCAAGATGCTTCAAAACATATAGGTGAAGTTTTAAGACGTGTGAAGAAGGAGCATTTGGAAAGAGCATATAAGATATAGCAGTGGTATTGTCCTTTATATATTGTTAGCATTTGTTTCGGTTCCTTGGTATCTACTATCTACCCTCTCACTACTGCAACATCACTAAAAATCAAATTAGTTTGAGTTTTGTTTCTATTAAGGTTTCAATTTCAGGATTAGAATTTTGTTTTATTTTCTTATTTGATTAGTTTGAGTTTTGTGTCTATATGCAATTTTGTCTCGGTCATGTGTTTGTCTGAGTTTTGGGTAACGCAATCTATGATTCAACTTGATTAATTAATTTAAACTAGCTGCAAATACAAAGCATTCAAAACTTTTCAAAACATTTTAAATTCTCTGCTAGCACAAGTTATAAATATGAACACCGACAAATGTAAGTTCCACCGGGATTTTCAGAAAAATCCAAGAAACAAATGCCCCGGTAATTATTTATAGGTAACGTCTTTACTTGAAGTTTATCTTTTAATAAAAACAATTAAATTCAGTATATATATGTTTAAAGGAACAAATAAACCCGACGAAAAGGAAAGTAAGGAGTAGATTAAATCCAGTATATTATATTTGTTTATTATATTGCTATTATTTATTTTTACATTTAAATTCAGTATACATTTTCTACTATTTTTTATTATAAAGTAAATATATGTTTTTGTAAATTACCGATTATTTACATAGCAATATGAGCACGGACAAAAGTAGAACATGTTGGGATGAAAGATGCACAAGAATTTTCCTCGAACAATGTATTGACCAAATTCTCAAGAAAGAACGACAAGGTGGATCATTCACAGCTACTAGATGGATAAATATTTTGTATGAATTTAATAGAAACTCAGGAAAATCGTTGGAAAAAAACAACTGAAAAATAGGTATGATAGCTTGAAGAAATAATGGAGGGTATGAGACAAGCTATTTGCAAAAGAGACTGGTATATCATATGACAGTGTCAACCATAAAGTGATTGCAAAAGATGAGTGGTGGGATAGGAAAATTCAGGTATAAGACTATTAAGTTTGTATTTATATTGTTATTATTTATTATTTTATATCACACTTAGAGTTACTTTTTTTTTTGTTTTTTTTGTTTTTGTTTTTATGCAGGAGAATCCAGACTATGCAAAGTATAAGTACCATGGCATAAAGTTCGCCAGAGAATTAGAGATAGTCTTCAAGGATGGTATGGCATCGGGTTCGACACAATTCTCACCATCTACAAGACGACAGATGCCACCGCGCGATGAAGAAGATGATGTGTACCGGCCTACAATGGACCTAGAAGAAGGCTCAGGTGATAGTGAGGAAGAGCTTCCAGGTGCAACTACTGGAGTTAGTGCCCCTTTAGAAGGCCTAAATCTGACAATGAGCACACAACCTAGTGCACCTAGTGGTTCAACATCCATTGGGAAGAGAAAGAGGGGTTAAGGGTCAAATGCAGGAAGAAGGAAAAAATGTCTGCCTCGAAACAAATAGCAGATTCTCTTAGTGTAATAGCTACCGCAACTAAGGATAGAACACAACAACTTCAAAATATCAACCATGATGTTTCAATGAGTTACGTTGTAGGTGAGTTATGGAAAATTCCAGAAGCTGTAGCTGACCATGACTTTCGCCGGTGATGTTATAACATGATGATGCATGACAGATGTCGGGATGTGTTTGTTGCACTAAAAGAGGACAAAGATGACTTGGTAGAGTGGTTGTAGCACCATGCCTACAACACCCCATCATGGCAAGAACCCCCGACGAACTGAACCAGAATGGATTATGCTACAACTTTTGTATTTTGTATTTTGTCTGACGCACCTATTTATGTGACACTTATTATTGTTATTAGACACTTATTATTGTTATTTTAGGTTCAACTTTATATGTTTGTATGTTTGACGCAGCTATTATATGATGCACCTATTATTACACCTATCTATTTAGGTTTTTCATTCAGTTAAGTCTTTGCCTTGACACAGGTCTTATTCTCCATGGAAGGACGGCGTTTGTCTCGTGCCCAAAAAAAGGCCCTACAAGTTTCTATTATGGAGGAAGAGCTAACAAATAATGTGCAGATCACTGCCTTGGTGGCTCAACATATGACATCATATATTTGCAAAGAGCCACGTAGAACTAGTAACCAAACAGGAGCAATGTGGGTGCATGAGGTTTTACAAGGCCATGACATAGTATGTCATGAAAATTTTCGAGTTGAAAAACATGTCTTCTATCATTATGCTCAAAATTGGTAGACCATGGGTTACAGTGCACGAAGTACACAAGAGTAGAAGATATGGTAGCGATGTTCTTATATATAGTTGGTCATGGTTTAACAAATAGAATCGTACAGGAACGGTTTCAAAATTCAGGAGAAACTGTCAGTAGGTTATTCCACAAGGTTTTAGAGGCCGGTCTTAGTCTATCAACTGAATGCGTCAAACCGCTTGATCCTGAGTTTCCCGGTTGTCACCCTAATGTATCAAATGATTGTCGCTACTTCCCATATTTCAAGAATGCAATAGGAGCAATTGATGGAACTCACATCAGTTGTGTGGTGAGCGAATTTGAGCACGACAGATATGTTGGGAGAAAGGGATACCCAACACAGAATATCATGGCGGTGTGTGATTGAGATATGTGCTTTACTTATGTGTTGGCAGGCTGGGAAGGTACGGCACATGATGCACGTTTGTTCAACAGCGCTCTCACTACTCCACATTTGAAATTTCCCCATCCACCTCAAGGTATATCTTCAACACCATCACTATGATTACATTTTTTTCTGTGTTTATTTCATTTTTCCTTTAATTTCTAAGTGCCACAAAATTTCCTCAATTATCAGGGAAATATTACTTGGTCGATGCTGGTTATCCAACACCAGTTGGATATATTGGTCCGTACAGACGTGAACGTTATCACCTTCCACAATTCAGGCGACAACCGAGATTTCGAAATCCTAATGAGTACTTCAATTATTATCATTCAAGTTTGAGGTGCACTATATTGTTGTTATATTATGGGTTAAGGTCCATTATTATTATTATTAATGTGTTTTTGGAATAATGCTGTCTCCAAAGTTTCCAAGTTGTAGTTATTTTACTCTGACTTTTATTCAGGTTAAGTTTGACCCTTAGTTGACTAAGTATGCTCAGTTGGCAAATTCATATGTCATCCAAGTCATTTTTGTTAAGGTGCAAATTTGTTATGAAAGTTTTCTCTCAGGAGCAATGTTGCTCGAGAAATTTTTTGGGCTCAATATTACTCTGTAAATTTTCAAATTGTAGTAATGTCACCCTAACCTTCACTATGAATGTTAAGTTGACTATTAGTTAACTAAATATACTAAATTGACAGCATAAACAACATTGAAGAATAAGCTGTAGAGAGGAAGAACTCCCGTTCACAAGAGAAAATGAAGAAAAATATTTAACATTCGGATTCAATCACACTGAGCAAGATTATTGAGAACAACACCACTAGTAACTCTCTATTACCATTCCCCAATGATGTCAAGATAAATAGATACATTTTTTATTTTCTCTTCATCGCACAAGAGCTTTAACCTCTTTAATTTTCTCCAATCATTTAGATAGGGTGAATTAAAAAAAAAAAATCTTTATTTATAAATCTAACTTGAAAAAAATAAAATGGATGACACATGCCGGTCAAATAAGCACATTTGGCTAACTAAACCCTTATTATTATTATTATTATTAAACTATCGAGGAAATGAATATACTCTTTGTTTTTTTCCCCATGAATCAGAGGCGAGGAAATGAATACTCGTTTTTAATTATTTTCATGAATCAGAGGCTAACTTAACTCTCTTGACTTTTCTTCTTTTTGTGAACCCGCTTAAATCCATTCTATTGGGTTTCAATCCAAAAACAAAACCGAAGCAAACCTATCAACATCCATCTCAACTTTATGTTTGACACTTCTCAGAGAGGGATTGAATGGTTTTGACTTCAATTGTTGAATAGTTATGAAAGTGTGCTCTGTTTTCTTCACGGAGCAGAGGATAACCTACCTCTCTCAAAAATTCAGACATGTATATAAAAGCATAAAATTATATGCTTCAATCGATATACTCCTGTTTGCAATAGTGGAAGCCAGTCAGGGGTAATACAAGCATAACTACAAACAAATGATTCAACAAACAGTTGTGGAATTACATTACTCATTTCAGCAAAATGGTATGACCAACGTAGTGATACATAACTGTAACTTTGATGTGTAACTTGTTATGAAAGGTGGCCTTTAATGTTACCAGAGCATCAGAAAACTTGTAAAGCCCAACAAGTTATATATGGGATTTTATAATTCAGCCTACAATACGACATAAAAAGTTCTAATCTTCAAGCTCAATAATCTTCACAACTGAAGAGTCACCTAGTTTCTGGCAAACAACAACACGGTCGTGTGGCTTAATGATGCCGAAGGCCTTGCCATGATCTAAAGCAACCTTCAAAATTGATTCATTTGTTCCACTTGTAGACTCCGCCTGCACCGGCAAGACAAGGC
The DNA here is from genome assembly GCA_025563575.1 of Acacia pycnantha. Classification (NCBI taxonomy): domain Eukaryota; kingdom Viridiplantae; phylum Streptophyta; class Magnoliopsida; order Fabales; family Fabaceae; genus Acacia; species Acacia pycnantha. The sequence goes on along the minus strand of JAMWYP010000021.1, from coordinate 3,887,209 downwards.
ACAAAGTTGACATCTATTTGAAGATTTTGCATAGGTGATGATAATGATCTAGGAAGCATAGATATTAATGACGTGACAAAATCTGAATTGTTCATGTATAATATGAAGAACCACGTTGTCTATAATACAGGTGTCAAAAAGAGCTCCTTTTTTATGTATCTTACATTATAGTAGATGCAAATTTATGAAATGCATTAATTTGTGGGGCAAGTATCATTTGGGATATAGTCTTCGGGAGAATCCCAAGAAAATACCACTTGAAATTCAAAATGTCAAATAGATGATTTCACAATAAAATGAGTTGTCAATTACTTTATTGTTCTTGTTGATCACATTACTGTTGTTGTTAACAGGATTTTAAAATTTAAATAGTATTTTTCTGTCATTCTCCCTATAGTTTTTGTAATGGAGGGCTAAGGGTTTATCACTATTTTGGGAATTATTGTTTGGATCTTAGGATACATTATCTCAATAGAGGATTCTTGACTTGAACTATGATTATTTGGACCTTAAGTTACAATATTTAGGCTGATTATCTCTGATAAAATACCACAGCGAGGGAATAGAAACGCAAGAAAAAAAGTTTAAGATGAGTGAATCAAGAACTGTGGATTGAGATTAATGGTGAAAATCATAATGGAAAATCTAAGGGTTATGATGCAAATTTACCCGGAAGTTTTCACTCAGAACAATGTTGTCCTAGAAGTTTTTGGATTCAAGATTACCCTAGAAGTGTTAAAATGAAGTAATGTTGCCATTTACTATTAAAAATGTTAACAATCAGCGTCAATTTTTTAAGGAAGTGGGGCAAAGCGACATTGAACCCAAAAAAACCTCCAAGACAAATTTGCACTTTAACCCAAAATCTAATGCTAGGGAACAATTCAAATAAACCAGAGAATGAACACCCTGTCAATGTTCGAGTGGCATGTTGGTTGGAAGAGATGAACAGTTTCCTTGCCACATGCTCACAGGATCTAACGACATTGAGAGATGAGAGAGAATGAACACCCTACCAGAAAGAAAGCTTCAACCAAAAGAAGTTAGAGGTATCATCTAACAATCTATCCAAACATTTCCTGCCCACCTCCCATTCCTGCTGCTCTGCTTACCACCTGGAACTCTAACATGTCTGGTTCTCTAACCCCCCCTGCATTAGCTGCCATGTCTCTCTCTCTCTCTCTCTCTCTCTCACACACACACACACACACCCTGCCCGAACCATTCATATAATTCTCCTCTCCTATGCCATCTTTTTGCCCACGTTCAGACCTGCACTTCCTCAAATGCAGACTAGAAACTGGCACACCCATAATTATCCAAGTGAAATTAGGCTTTTATCATTGAACTTCTTAAATGAGGCTATTGAATGCACCTGTTACTGATCTCAGTATCTTGATTTTAGTTTGACATCAAGCCATCTCCAAATCAGGTCCTGACTTAAGCCGCCGAACAAAAACTACTTTCTCATTGGAATAGATAGATGTCATGGGCACCGGACGAAATCTATTTCATTTTGCATTTGGTCAAAGATATTTACAATGGCAAGCGGATTAGAGAAGCAAAGAGACATCCCAGGGAAGTGGTATATAAGCCAAATCAGTTATGACTTAATATCCACTTGCATTAATTCTGCAAGATTGGCAGTTTTGGTTGCCAAATTGAATTCAGCCAAAAGGACACATGACATGGCTGTGGAGACCCAGTACCTTTCTGTCTATCAATTAAAGGAAAATGTTTTTTGGCCAAAAATAAGAGGAAAACTAGAAATTAGGTCATTATACGAGATAAAATGTTTTCATTTGAAACAGTGCACCAGACAAATGGCTAAATATAAGCCTAGCCCATCAACCACTTTTGTTAATCTCTACAAACAAAAGTTAGAAGTGGAAAGGACTAAATAAGATTTTAGGTTCAACTCCTATCTATATGATTAAAACCTTATTGAGAGAGCTATCTCTCATTCGGGACCCAACAATACTCAAATTAGAATTAGTTGGTAATACCAGATGGCAGATAGTTGTTAGCTCCTAAAACAAATGTTAACCGCTTGTCTAGTAACTTTTTCCTAAACTGATGATTTTCAATATTCCTAGACCACATTGCACCTCAATTAAATGGTATAACAATCCATATTGGGGACTAGGATGATCCAAGTTACATTTCAGCAGAGAAGCAAGCATCAAACCTAACATGAAATACTATTTCCCACTTTGAACATAGTCATTTTACTCAAATAGGCTGAAGATAAACCAGGCAAAATTTAATAGGTCTTACTGGATGACGTGGGTCTGCCAGCATTGGGAAAAGACTTCTAACAATAAGTGATTGTCTTGCCTGTCATTGGACAACAAAATGAAACAAATAGCAAGAACTGATCAGTTTAAACGTCAAATGTTATCATGCAAATCAAGAAAAGAAATTGGTTTTCTGGAAAAAAGAACATACCGATGGATAACATAAACAAGAAACACATATAGACACATCATAAAAAGAGAAGCAATTATTCTTCATTTTCACTATCAAGTAAGTCTGCAAAGCAGATATTTCTTGACACAGCAGTGAATGCTACTGCCCAAATATTTTTGTTTTCTCAATATTTAACTTCATCCATTTCTTGCTTAATAACTAAGAAATTAAAACCACAAAATGTCAATACGAGGGCCTCACGACATCTTTTTAATTATAAACACAGAGAAATTTATCCAAATTCAAATGCATTTCAGGTTAGAAACACTCATTTTGGATTTTCTCTTTTTTCCCACTTTTGGGTCCTCTGAATTTATGAATATTATACAAATTTCATCTTTATTTTCAAAACATATACAAAATTTCCTTGGTATAACAAAAATTTACACAGACCTATTAATAAGAACCTGGAACAGTAGTTTATTTGATATATTATTTAGTATACTCTGGTCTAATTGACTCCACAAGCTTCTTGTGAATCCAATTAGGTCAGCCTCTCTTTAACAATTAATAGAGTCAGAATCTGCAACTCCACTAATTCCTAAAGCCCAGGAGAACACTCCAATGATTTACTCTCTAAAATTATTCGATGCTTTATTGATGAGGCACTAGGCCTATTTATAATAATTTACAGAGAGAGACTCTATCAAAAAGATAAATACTTAAACCATAAATATATCTAAATCTAAGATTTAGATAACTAATAACTCTTAAAGATAGAAGAGAATATCTAATAAGATATTCTTCTTATTTCCTAATAATAATAAAAGATCTAAACAGCTTAACTAAAAATCCTAACAATTATATCTTATCTAATAAGATATTAAAACAGACTCGATAAAATAATTAACTTAATTCCTAATTTAATTTAAGGCGCTTATTCCTTCTAGAATAAACCAATCCATAGTGATTAGGATCTCTATCACCTATCCTAGTCAGCTGAGTATATTTATTTTTCTAAAATACTAGGGAGGTCAGTAAAATCCTTTGCCAAATTTCCTCTCTGAACATATCATGATTGTTCAATCAAAGTTAAAATGCACGAGAGCTTCTTTTCAGTAGCAGAAATTCAAATATATATGCCAAAAAAGATGACAAGTTGAGCTTAAAATGTTTAACGACTGATGATATTGAACTTAATTTGGTAGAAGCCAAAATAATAAGAATGATAATAATAATAATAATAATAATATAGTTTCCTTCATTAGAAGTAGCTTATAGATTTACTATTAGGCTATTAAGTATCTCCAATTTCTGAAAGCAACAACATCACAGATACAATATAATCATTCAGGCACCTGACAAGATTAGATTGCAAGCAACAAATCACTAGCACCAATCTACCACAAAATTAGAAATTAATGAAACAAAAAATGCGTAAGTGATAACATTATATACCTCAAAAGCACCAGTGAAAGTCCATCGGAGTTGATTTGTTTTCAGTTGAGGAATGACAACAGATATTACAGGCATGGTTGGTCTGTACTTTGCAATCAACCTACAGATACAAACAATGAGAATAATGTAATGAAATAGCACATGGCTGTTGTTATCAATATGAACTGAACAAAAGATGCCAACAGAAGAAATCAGTACTATGAGCAGGTGCACGTGCATTTGCATAGGTAACCATGAAAATGATAAATTTATAAATAAAAAGGGAAATGGGGATTGAAAGATGTTAAAAAGAAACCTTGCAGCTCTTCCAGATGAAGTGAAGCAAATAATAACGGAGGCCTTAACCTTGATGGCTGCTCGAACCTGTATGTTACAGCACAAATGAAGAACTTCCCAAAATTTGGTACATTCATATTTCTTTGGGAAAGAAACTAGCATGATGATAGTCAGGGAAAGATAAATAAAAACCAGAGAGATCAAAGAGTAGAGTAATTAGAGAAATGTACCGCAGAGGAAGCTATTGATTCCAAATGACTCATGGGCTCCCCTACATATTTGACAGTCTTCTTGAAATACAAATCCTGATTAAAAACTTTCTCTGCCTACACATAACAGACGTCCAGTTTCAGTTAACATTTTTCTCTTAAGAGAAGATGAAGGTTGTGGAGAGGAGAAAGCTAGTGCCTTGACTCTTTCAGAGAAACCACACATAATAAAATCCATCCGTCAGCCACAGGACCATGGACAGAAGGCCGGGCTAAGTTAATAGTCTTAACGTACGTAAGCCAGAGACACAGCATATTTGAAAATCAATGAGGAGTGGACTTCATACAACATTTCAAAATGTATCAGAAACAGGAAGAAGACATATATCATAAATAATGCGCACTTAGAATAACTAGCAAAACCATCCAATAGAAGACCTGAATATTATAAATTATCCATGAAAGGAAGGCTTCTCCTCTGAAGAACTAACTACAAGGATGAGTTTGAGACTTGAGACAGGAGTGCCAGTTACAATGAGAGCACAAACCTACCTCTGCACAGATTTTTCCAACAGTAGAAATTGTCTCTACAGGGTACAATCCTCGCAGGGTCTCAGCCCCAAGAAGAATTGCATCACTTCCTGAACCACAAGAAATGGACAACAAAGTTATACATAAAAGTGCATCACATAACCACAAAGAGCTTAACTTCACAAGCCTTAATAGAAACATGCACATGTGCAATACCACAGATAAAAATACATCAGTTTCACCAAATATATATATATATATATATATATATCAAATTAAACCCAAAAAAATTCACGAAGTAATAAAAATAAAATTCACCATCCAGCACTGCATTGGCAACATCAGTTGCTTCAGCACGAGTAGGTCTTAAATTATCAGTCATAGTATCCACAACACGTGTAACAACAGCTGGCTTTCCAGCTACATTGCACTTATAGATTGCAGCTTTTTGGAATAAAAACACCTGTGAAATTGAAGGAAACAAGAACAAGAGAATGGTTAAAAATATAATGATATACTGAAGAGTGAAAGAATATCAATCAATATGACATAACAGGTCATAACTAGCACATAAAATCTCAAATGAAGCAAGTCATGCATAAATTAGTATTTTGTGTTCAGAAGCATGTGCTTACCTTCTCAGGTGGCAGATCTATCCCCAAATTTCCACGAGAGAGGATGATACCATCTGCTTCTCTCAATATCTCATCAAAATGTGTCAATCCCTATGGGAATTTACCAGGGGAAGATGCAATAAAAAATCACAATCAAGCACAGTAGGCAAGCTCAAAACATTTATTTACTTGCATTGTCTCTCATATTCTCATCACCATTCTCTACAACTAGCCAATCACAATAAGATGGTAACCTCATCAAAAGCGAACCATGTATGAAATTCTCTCCTTATGTTTGTAGCAAGAGTGTATGGTTGCAACTTGCAAGGATGTTAGAGTTCACCTCTATATTCTCAATCTTTGCAAAAATTTGTGTCTGTTTCAGGTCACCAAGTTTAGAGAGAAATTCACGGGCCTGCAAAAATATAATTATAGACATATCTCAATACCTTGATTAAAAGATAGGGGGGAAACAATTTACTTAGTCAAAGCTGTTTTTCAGCTACAGAAGATCAAAAATTCAAAGCTAAAACTGTAAGCATGAGGACAGGATGGAAATCACTATATCATATGTTAGGAAAAAGGAGAAAAGCTATCTGGAATAGCTCTTACATGACAAATATCCTCAGCATGTCGGGTGTATGACAATGAAAGGAAGTCTATGTTGTTTTGAAGACCCCATGTGCTTATGACCTGAGTTAATAAATTATATGTCCAACATAATTATTAGATTCAATGAGCAGCAAGAAAGTAATAAACAGGTCTTTTACATGCATGAACCAGACTGGGGTAGAACGAATCAAACATAATCTGGTAATTTGGGCAGGTAAGAATATACACAGCTTTAGTCTATACACATACATTTAAGCTTTACAATTGCAAAACATTTTTTGTTGAAGGAGTTCTATTTTAGCTAATCAATCTCATAAATAGGCCCAATATAAACCTATTATTCCCACCATGAGAACGAAATCATACAAAAATTTAACCATTCTTTCTCATGAAGTGAAAGTAGGAAACAAAATAACCCATTCAATCTATCTCATTTCTTTATGGAACAAGTTTTTTATGTGTATGCCAAATATTTACCTCCTTGTCCTTATCAGTAAGCGTAGGAAGATCAATACGAATCTGAGAGACATGTAAAGTATACAACGACCCAGCTAGTGTAGCAGAATTTTTTATGAGACAAGTGACATCATCACTATGCACCTCAGTGACCTACAAGTAAAGCCAAAACTGTGTGACAATAATAATACAGAAGAACTCTGACACTGAGTATTGGGCAAAGTTCTCTGATTTGAATATTGCTGACATGGAAAATCTAACTTCGCATAAACAGGATAGTCGTAACTCAATTAGCTGATACAGTATAACAGATTTACTGTCAAAAATGAATTTACAGACAGGGAAAAGAAATAAAGAGAAATGATAATGAAAATATGATAGAATAAATGTGAAACTAAAGGCAAGGATTAATTCCCAAATCTACCAATGATTTTTCAAGTAACCCCATTATCCAAAGAATTAAATAGGTTCTACATACAATCCTTGAGAAACTTTGATCCAATCAAGACTAAAATACTAATAACTACATCTATTAAGGATAAGAAACCATTCAGATAAAAATAGAAGAAAAATTAAAAGGATAAGAAACCATGATAATAACCACCTCTATAGTTGTCCTCATAGAGGCACAAGAAAAGCCACAATGAAGTGATAAAAAGCTATAATCACATAAGATTATGAAACTCTAGATATATTTTGTATCCCACTAATGCCCCTGGACCTCAATTCCAGAATCAATCAAATAAAACTTAAAATTCTGAATATATATACCTAAGAAAATGAAAAATCTCTTTTCCGTTATAAGTATTAATTCTGTTGCTAGAACTGCCATCAGAAATATAATTTTTCTTATTGTCTTCATCAATTTTTATAAACTATTGTCTTCATTGATATGTTGCATTGTACATTAGTGAAATGCAAGCGCACACTCTGTTGAGCCAAATTGTTAAAATGGTAGATTTCAAGGATCCAAAAACCAGTTTGGTGTGGTTGAATCATAGTAAGTCTATAAGGCCTTCGAGTTTAAATATTATAGGAAAATATGTATAAAGCAGGATTGCATTTTTTTTCCTCATTAGTTTTAGCTTCAGTGAATTTAATTAGTGGTTGCAAGCCATATACAAGAAATATATGACTGAATCAAATATTAGGTCATTGATATGGGCTATATATAATCACCTCTTTTTCTCTTCAGGCTTTCATAACTAGTATAGAATCATAGCTAGAATAGTACTCGTAACAATGGGTGAAATATGATTAGCACACCTATCTGCACAAGCATGAATAATTCCAAGCATCTATCAAACATTGCATTACCTCCAGCCACACAGATGTCGTTTCACTTCCTGTAAAGAGGTACTGACCAATAAAAATAGTGTCACCCTTCTTGACTGCCTGCAGGAATATGGATACCCTAGTTATGGGAACACCATGATGTATAGAATTGAAGGACAAAACACAAATAAAATTGCACCACCAGGAATAAAACCTTAAATGTACTACATGAATCTGAGGGAATGCACCCTTATGATCATCCTGGTCAGGGATTTAGTTTGGACAAACCTCAAAGACTCCCTGACCATACTATCAAATGAAATAAAATTATAATTATTGTAGAGAACAGAGGCATAATGTGCATCTAAAATATTATTCCGTGTCTCAAACCTTATACAACGTAGGTTTACATAGAAAGCATAACATGACTGTAGTTAAACTTATTAACGAAATAAAATCATAATTATTGCAGATAACAGAGGTTTTTTTTTTTTTTTTTTTTTTTTTGGGAATAAGTACAAAATTTGATGGCAAATATGGAAAGATTTACTCCAGGCAATTAATTTATGTTCCAGGTAATTAATTTTCTGACTAATTTTTCCCTGTAAATTATTCTGTTTTGGGTTCATCGTATATACACTAGGTCATTCTCTTTTGTAAGACTAAATGATTAGAATATTCACTTATTCTTATCAATTTCTCCTCATTCTTCTTTCTTTTCTCCCATTTTCTCTCGACTTTTCCCTCCTTCCCGTTCTGCCATTATCTTTCTATTTCCCCCTCTGTCCACTCTTCCCTCCCCCTTTTCTTTATTGTCCTACATAAAATTCAATGAGTAGAGAAAAATTCAGTTGAAAGGAAGGTGCCAAACAATTTACTGCAAAACACAATTTTGATTGATACACTAGTAACCTTTGCTTTGGATGAACTAAAAGTAACCATCTCCACAACATACAATACTTCTATTTTCTTAATATCCCTTATTAGGATAACATTATCCTTAATCTACAGATTACTAAATTCTTAATGGTTTTTAACATGGTTTAAACAAGTCAATCAGCATAGGTAAAAATAGTCGGCATAGTCAGTCAGTAACGGAAAGTCACCATGAAAATCAAACAAATTACAACTATTTCAGAACACACCTAGCATGAGGTGACCATGCTTACAAGTAGGCAGATATCAACAAAATATATCATCAGAAATTTTTACAAAAAATGAATATGATTTGTTTGTAAAAGCTATTACTTTTGATAGTCCATTGAAATTAAGTGGTAAGAGGTTTGATGTTGCTTCTTTGTTTTGATCTGGGGTCAAAACAACCAATGTCTCTGCTTGAAGGGAAATAGGGCGTTCAGTTTTATTCACCACTTGCAATTCCGGACCCACAGTATCAAGCATAACCTGTAGTTGAACCAAAATTTGTATAACTGTCAAAAGGTAATTGCATTTATCAAAGGTTCATCTAATAGTAGATGCTGATGGGCCATAATGACACTGATTGTTAAATATATCAGATGTAATGATGTTTACATTCAGAAGAAATCAAGGGTGATCTTAATTTCCTTTCTCATACTTGATATGACCAAATAAGCTAGTCACTTTACTACAGTTCAATTACATCAGAAAAATGTGAGGAAAAGGCATGGATATTTTTAAGTTTTAAAATGACATTCATGCCACAGTTCCTTGCCTTAAAATCAGTAGATCCAAGCAAAGCAATAGAGCTTAAACAGCTGATTAAAAAAAAAAGACAAAAGGATAGATTAATACAGAACCAGACTGAAATTCAAATCAAAATGTACATTTTTAAAAACACTTAAACAACTATGATCCTTTCTTTTCAGGACATTACCCTCAAAATCTACATTTAAGTGCAAAGTATTTACCATCATGAAATTGTACTCATAACAGTCCTTCAAACTTTTTCGCACTAAAAGTGCTTCAAATGAGATTCAAATCAAGGAAGCTGCTGAAACCATGCTTTTAAAAACACTTAAGCAACTTTGATCCTTTCTTTTCAGGAGTTTTTGATGGAAGTATTCTATCTTTTATTTTCTTTGTTCATTCAGATCCAATATGGTCATTTTTGGGGCTTTGGTGGTGGGTTTTGCTCACTTAGATCCAGTCCAAAGAGGGAAGTAAACAAATATTTGGCGAGAAAATTTTCAAATTGCTCCTTTTCCTGATCTCGTTAATTATTTAACCTTGAATATTGAGAAATTTTTACTAATTTTTTCATTAAAATATCAAAGTTATTCAGATCAAGATTAGAACCACTGACCTTGGCTTACTTGGAAGTAAGAATATATATATATATATATATATATATATATATATATATATATATATATATATATATATATATATATATATTCTTCCTCAAAAATAGCTAAGAGTAACAGCTGAAGTGCTAGTCTGTGCCTTCTTCAAATACAATGCCTTGTTTATTAATTCCAAGTCACCACTACTTCCAGCTTTGTGAATTTATTTTATCTTTATGTTAATTATATGCAGTACATAAAAGCCTTAGTTTTCATGTTTTTCTTTTACATGCCCTAGGGTGTTTCTAAGCAAAGTTCAGTTTTGATAGCTTTTGGAATAAAGGATAAGATGAGGATCATGGAGAGCCAGCAAAAAAGGCTTAAGAAATGAAAATATTTCTGTTTCTTACAGTTGTGTGATTAAGGATAAATAGTATGGTGGATTAGCAATTAGTTTAAGAATTAGCAAAGGAGTCTCATCTATCACATTACTCTTTCCCCAAGAGACAGCCTTTATTGTAAATGAGCTCATTATTCTCATTTATGAAAACATTTAGTACTAAATTAAAATTCATTTATGAGGATGAATAGGACAAAATTCATATTTAAGCAGTAAAGAATAAAAGTTTAGACTGAGCATAAGTGTCCAACAGCAAATAGTACATTGAAAGACAATTATTATTTAAACAAGAAATAAGATTAATTCCTATTCAAGATGAAAGAGGGTACAATTAAGTCCATTACGTGTAGGAAAATCCAAAATCTTCAAGATGATATCATAGTTTGCCGGAAGCCCTTTATGTGTTCAATATTTAATATTATAACTATTCAAAGATATTGGCCCATTGAGGCAAACAATGAGAGAGAGAGAGAGAGAGAGAGATAATTGAAAGAAATTATAAACTAAAGATAAAATAAAATAAAATAAAAAATCCTCATATGAATGAAATGCAAGTTTATGAATTTTGACAGATACCAGTTATCTAACGATAATCATCCAAGTATCTAACTCCAATAGCCAAGCCACACTAGGCTCGGTCAAAGTAAAGTGTAAGTGAACAAACATGGAAAATTATGGCATTTTACCGCACAGAGTTTCTTGGTACTTTTGATAGCAGCCTTTAAATTTTCCAATGTCTCTTGGTGGTATTCCCGATCACCCCATGAGAAATCAAACCTTGCCACTAGCACATGTAAGACACCATAATAAGATGATAAAAAGGTGATTGAGTTACTGACTGTTGACATAACAACCACTATGAACAATAGAAAGAATGACAACGATTTACAAACATTTAAGCCATGATATGAAATTCAATTTCTCAGTTAAAAAAAAAAAAAAAAAAGCGTATGACATCCAGAAGAAAATTGCTTGCTGGAATGTTTTGCCTTCAATTAATTCTAACTGACTGAGCTGCTTTAGATTTTATGAAAAATACAGTAACAGGAGAAATTCCCAAACTTATTGTCCTTGGCTAAATGAGAAGAAATAGTATCATCAAAGAGACAAGTAAAATGTAGTATCTGTTTTTCAAATCAAGATGATTGTTTTTGGCCAGAAAAATCAAGATGATTGACAATCAAAGTTTCCAACGGGTGAATACCAGACATTCCAGCATCCAGGCAGCGGGCAATTGTATCAACTGATCGTGACTTTTGACCAAGAGTACCAACAATTTTTGTCATAGCTGGAAAGAAACTCTGCAGTTCGAAGCAGTCAAGCAAAATCACAATTGGCAAAAGCAGAAAACTTTCAATTAACAAGTACCAATATTCACTAGGAAGTGAGCACATAAAACAAATAGTTTTTCCATAGCCTGAAACTCTCTGTTTACTATCCAATGTAAACAAGTACAGATTCTTTTGCTGCACCAAAAGTAATTGTGCGGCAAAAATGAATACGCTTTTCCAATCTAAAATGTGTAACTAGGATTTCAAATCACATTTGCGATCACATTGAAACTCAACCCCATTCAACCAGAATACTAACAGGACAGAGAACACCCGAATACTTTACAATCTTTTCCATCTAAATTTCTCAACAATTAAAAGCAAATCAGTATCTAAGTCTACACAATAATCGCAACAGTGTGGTCACTGCTCATAACAAAACGGTTTACTAAATCAGGATCAGTTCTGAGGAGTCCACATCACTTTATGATTTCACAAGGAGGATCAGTACAGTGGAAACTATTTTTCTACAAAAAAAAAGGGCAAATCGAAAACAGCAACTAGATTTGATCGAAAAAAGAGGAGAAAAATGCTAGCTTACAGGCTTGGATGGCTCGAGGATGGACGACATCCTAATAGGTTCCTCAAGAAGCAACGAACTACAATGCATTTTCGATGATCAAAACCAGCAAGGAAGAGATCGGAGTCTTCTAAGAAGAAACAAAGACACAGCACTACCACCGAAGGGGAAGAGCAAGTCGGAGAACCAAATATCAAAGATCAAAATCGCGTACAGGACAAAGTGTGCGAATGACGATTGAGAAAGAAGAGAGTATTAACGAACAGAGCGTAGAGTTCAGACTCGGCAAAATAGAATAACCAATGCCGTGGATCGTAAATGTGTAAATATATATACACATGGGGTTCAACTGTTGTTGCTGTCGGCCTGTCTGCAGAGAGCGGTGCGGTTACAGTGAGGCCCACAGCCATGTGTCAAAGTTTTCGGAATTCTACTGTGTAGGAACGAAAGCCGCGCGTGGAATATCCGCCGAACCGGAGTCGCACCGCAGACACAGACAATCCTGGGGGCAGGTGAGCTAAGAGAGGTCTATTACCACAGGCGAGTCAACGATGTGGTTGCTTTCTGGTTACTGTCAAACCTGGATGGGACTATAATGACTTGAATTACGTGGTGTGCTACTTCCGGTCCAAAATATAATATTGCATTTCCTTTTTTTTTTTCCCAACAAAAAAATAGCATTTCATAACATAAGTCAGATTCAGGTCAAAAATAAGACTGCAAGTCATGTTTATTTTTCAATTAGTAATATATGTTAGATATAGAAAAAGAGGGTTCTGAAAAAAAAAAATTTAAAGACGTGTTTTTTTTAGTAAAATAGTTAAAAATGAATTACATTTTAAAATGGAAGGAGTACACAAGCATAAGTATATTAATTTGAATACTATTAAATATCTTATAATTTTCAATTTTTAAATTAATGTCCTTCTTTTCCGGGAAAATTAATTATTTTAAGGTTTTAAATCGGAAATATTTAATATTTATATTAGATTAAAAAGTAATAACCGGTTAATTATACTGTATCAAATAAATTGAAATAACACTTTATTAGCTTCTAAAAAATGAACTAATATTTTCTTACAATATTAAAATAATCTTTTGTCGATAGTAAATATAAATATATTCATGAATTTATTTAATATAAAATGGTTTTTTTTTGGCAGAACTTGAATATAAAATATTATTGGAAAAGTATTGTATGTTTTACATAAATTGTTTTCACACAAACCATCATATCTAAAAGTCATGTTAGATTCCAACCAATTTAGATTTAGACTAACACACTAACGACTTCTTTTGAATGAATATTTGACGCAATGGGTAAAATTAATTATATTATTCATAATTAATAAATAAAATATTATTTCATACATTTTGCCCTCACATATAAATCCTTAATATATAATCCAGTAAATTAATTGGAGGAGATTAATGAAATTAAATAAATTAGTTTATATCATTTTTATTTATAATTTTTCTTCAAATTGATTTTTGACTTATAAACATATAATATAATAATACGATCATATAATATATATTATAATTAAGTAATTTATGTCGTTTCTTTAATCCCCTCAAATTAGTTAACTAGATTTTATATTAAGACATAGGAAAGTAGGATTTGGTTTTCCTACTCGTCCAAAGGACAAGCAGGGAGAGCTTGTCCATACCAACGAGCTCTGGATCGTCGAGATCTAATTTTTTTATTTTTATTTTTAAATGAAAAAATCATCTTTTGAAAAAAAATTAAAAGATTATCTTTATTTTAGATTCTCTACCCATTAAAATTATTTTTTATAAAAAAGAAAAAAAAAAATCAGATCTTGACCGTCTAAAGCTTGTATGTGGAAACAGGTCCTAAGAAAGTATTACTAGTATATATATGAAGGGTTTATTGTTTGTCATGTCACTTGACATAAGGTTATGTCAAGTCACCTCAAAACTACGTTGTTTTGGGAGTTCATTAATTCCCTTAACCCCAAAATGACGTCGTTTTGGGAGTTAGGGGAATTAATGAAGGGTATTTTGGTATATTTGTTTTTTTATTTATTACATGAATTTTACCAAAACACCCTTCATTAATTCCCCTAACTCCCAAAACGACGTAGTTTTGGGGTGACTTGACATAACCTTATGTCAAGTCACATGACAAACGATAAACCTATATATGAATATATTGATGTGTATCGGAAAGTAATTTATTGTCGTTTCTTTAAAGACTTATGTATACTCGTTTAGAATAATGATTGGAACTTTTAAAAGTAGCTTTTTAATCGTGATTTACGGTATATAAAGTATTTATGTAAGAGGAGCTTTGTCTTAATTTACGTGAATAAACACTTTTAAGACCCCAAAAGTGATCCAAATAGGAAAATTCCAAGAATTGAGAATTTGCGTGGCCAAAAAATCTTTTTTTTAAAGACAAAAGAGTGAAGGTTCCTCAAAACAACGGCTGCATAAAAAGCAAGCACGAAATCAGGGAGCAGCTACTGTTAAAAACCAAGAGGAACACCTTGTATTGGGCGAGAGTCCGCAGTATTGGTCTAAATCAAGGAATCAAAGATCAGTTAACTATTTATCACACTTTGATTTGCTAAAAAGTTTAGATTTTAGGTATATGATAAGATAAGCTTCGTTATAATAAAAATAAAAATAAAAATAATTTGAGGCATGTAACATGTCAATGGCTGGAGAACATTTCAAAAAAATACTGTATCTCTTTGTCTTAGTTTTATGCCACAATTGTTCTCATGTGATTAGAAGTTAATTATTTCATCTTTTTTTATTTTTCAATCTGATGAAGGTTTTAATTTGGCCTTTTTTTTTTCTCGATATTAAATGTGGTTTTGGTTGTGATCAAGATGAATCATTGGATCACATTTTCTTTTCCTGCCCATACTCTCAAGCTTTCTGGTTTGGTCTGCTGTCTATTCGGATTTCTCTGCAGACATTTGATCAATTTATTTCATGGATGAAGGAATTGTTTGTTCAACTTCATGAAGATGGCAGGGATGATGTGTTGCATAAGATTATAATTCTCTTGAACTATATTTGGTTCAAACGAAATATTGCTATTCATAAAGGAAATTTTACCCCAACTTCTCAAATCTCACGCTATTAAGGAAATTTGTGGCATGGCTCAATTTTCTAATTTGGAAAATTCTGCTCTTTAACAATCACTGCATCGCCTAGAGATGCATCAATAGACTCAATTTCTACTTCTGGTTGGGTAGGGGCAGACCTAAGAATTTTACTAAGGGGGCGAAAATAAAAAATGTTATATCATATACTTGAAATATGATACAGACTCAATATACAAAAAATTGAAAGAAATCTATTACAAAAATTAAGATTACTTCACTTGACTCTTGCTCTACGTGTTTTCATATTGTTAAACTCATCTATAATTGAATTCATACTAAAACTCAAAACAATTTCTTTTTCAATGTATGTAATTAAAGAATTATCAAGAAATTGGTCTTCCATTCTATTTCGAAGCTTGTTCTTGATTATCTTCATAGCAGAGAAAGACCTTTCAGTAGTTACTGTAGAAACTGGAAGAGTGAATACAAGTTTAATCACTCCATCAATAAGAGGGTAAATGGTGGATTTTTCAATCCTTGTTAGTCCTTGACATAATTCAGAAGTAGTTGCTAAATTAATGAAATCTATATGCTTAGGAATGTCAAGCTCAAAATGTTGTAACTCCATCTTCAAATGCAATTTTTCCTGTTCTACAAAATCTCTAGGATAAAATCTATCAACAAGTTTGCAAATATCATCACTATTAAATGACTTGTACCTGTTTCTTGGATCTAAAGTCATGCTCAAAGCAAGTAATTCAACCATTTTATTGTTGAATCTGCTATTTAATTCTTGCAATTGATAACCAATGGTAGAACAAAAGATATCTGGAATGTCAATGTCGTGTTTTATACAAAATTCTTGAACAAGAACTAAGAAACCATCCCAACCTGTCTCTCTTAATTTCTGAAGTAACTATTTTGTAGTTGAAACCAGATGTAAAGTATTTGAAATATCTTGAGACTCTCGTTGCAAAGCTTGACAAAGGACTTCAGTAATACCCATAATTTTTTTCATAAGATGCAATATGATGATAAAATCAAAAGATGTCAATGATGAGTATGCATTATCTGCATCTTCATGATATGATGTTGTCTTTCCTTCATTAGAAATATTGTTAAGAACTTTACATGTGGCTTGAAACATTTTAAATAAACTGCATATGGAATTGTAATGAGAACTCCAATCAGTAGCTTCAGCTTGATCAAGAAAGAATTTGTTTAATCACTCATATCAAGCTCTAAGAGCTTGCTTAAGACCATACAGAGCTTTCTTGAGGCGATAAACATGATCTGGATGATGATCATTTTGAAAACCAGAAGGTTGTTCTACATAAACTTCCTCCTGAATAAAACCATTCAGAAAAGCACTTTTCACATCCATTTGATAGAGCTTGAATCCTTTGACACAAGCAAAGGCTATAAGAACTCTTATGGCTTCCAATCTTGCCACTGGAGCATAAGTTTCTTCATAATCAATTCCTTCCTCTTAATTATAGCCTTTAGCAACCAATATTGTCTTGTTACAGACAATGATTGCTGACTCATCACGTTTGTTCTTGAATACCCATTTAGTGCCAATGACCGGATGGTCCTTAGGCCTAGGTACCAAATCCCAAACTTGATTTCTACCAAATTGGTGTAACTCCTCTTGCATTGCTATCACCCAATCATTATCTGAAAGGGTTTCATCAATCTTAGAGGGCTCAATCTCTGATATAAAGGCAGAAAATGTAACTTCATTCAAAGTACTTTTTCTGGTCCTTACACCTTGATTTACATCACCTATTACTTGGTCCAAAAGATGATTCCTTATGAACTTCTAATCTCTAGGCTGAGATTGATCAGGGTTTTCTAAATTATTTTGAGGATCAACCTCGAAAACATTTTCAGGATTTTCAATAGAGGCAGGAGTAGTTTTCGAAAAGAATTGATTTTTGAAAACATTTTCCTCATCATCATTCATGGATTTATCAGACTTGAATTCACAGAATGCAACATGCATAGATTCTTCAACAATACGAGTACGAATATTAAAGACTCTATAAGCTTTACTTCTATTAGATAACCCAGAAATATACCTTCATCCACCCTGGGATCAAATTTTCTGAAGTTATCCTTACCATTATTGTGGATAAAACACTTACATCCAAACACATGCAGATGAGCCAGCTTTGGTTTTCTTCCCTTATATAGCTCATAGGGAGTCTTGTTCCACTTCTTCCGAAGGTATGCCCAATTTGAGATGTAGCAAGCCGTACTCATTGCATCAGCCCAGAACACTTGAGAAGTGTTATTCTTGTTGGTTCTGATTAGTTTTGATGATGTCTTGTATAGACGTCCTTGAGAGCAAAAAGATTGTATATTATACTTATCGACTAACTACGATATATTTGATGTAGATTAGTCCAAGATTAATTATAGAGATTAATCAAGAAAGGAGAAGAAAGAAAGAAGAACTTGCTCCATGTGAAGAGATTAATGATGTGAAGTTTAATAATGGAGATTAATCAAGATGAGATTTGGAAAAATGAAGAACTTGTTGAATATAATGAGAATATCATTATTCATGTTCCAAGATTAATACTAGAAGTCTCCACGGTGATATGGAAGTTGGAATGGCTAAATTCAGAGTTAAAATAAGGAAATTCAAGCTTCCCGATGAATAGAAGTTGCTACAATTCAATTGCTACGATCCCGTGCATGAATAGCTCTTCCTTGTATTTGAATATCGTCACTACTCGAGTATCATGCTTCAATTCTTCAGTATGAAACTCCAATACTCGAGTATGGTACTTGGCTACTCGAGTATGGTGCACAAACAGCTCCTTCTGCACTTAAATCCCGACAATACCCGAGTATGGATTAACAATACTCGAGTATGAGACACTCTGTTCAGCTCTGTTCTACGTTCAGCTTCGGGCGACCTTTGGTAAATCGACAATATCTCCCAAACCAGAGATCGGATTAAGGTGAAACCAATTTTTTTGGAAACTAGACTTCCAAACGGTTCTAGTTGCACAAGATTCAAGTCCAACGGAGGTCATATGAGAGAGCTATGAATTTTTGAAGATGAAAGTGACATCACCGTCACACTGCTGACCAAGCCTCAATGTTTTTTGAGTATATCTCACAAAATAGAAGTCCAATGAAGCTGAAACCGGTGCCATTTGAAATTAGACTCAAAGGGATTTCCAACAAGACTTGAACCAATCAAATCGGAGTTCATACCAAGAAGTTATGATCTTCGAAAGTGGACACTCACGCAGGCAAATGTGATCGACGCGTTCTCGTTAAAAATGGAATATACTTTCAAATTGAAGCGAAAATGAGAATGCAAGACGCGTAGAAGTTATACCCAGAAAAACGAATTCATTGCTGTCATTATGGCCATCAACAAACTTCCAAATTCTACAAACGATTGAATTCGATTTGATTGCAAGAATGGAATAGTTTCTTTTGAATTCAAACAGAGGCTCCCTCAAACGGTCAACTAAGCAAACCCAGTATAAATATGAAGCCATGGGTGCTCAAAGAACACACACACATGCAGCAGAACAAACGATCAAAGAAAGATACTCTCCTGAACTTGGTTTCGCCAATCTCTTGAGTGATACTTTCTGAAATACCTTCTGCAATACTTTCGAATACTTTCTGAGACTGTGTCACAACTTGTTCTTCAGTGCTTATGTTTATCTGCTATTAGAGAGAGTCATTAATCTATTATTATTTCTTGTAAGGAACTCAAAGTATTGGGACTTTGAGACTGGGTCATTTGATTGCAACTTGTAAGGGGGAGTGTTATTCAAAAGAGAGGAATTGCTCCAAGAGTTACAGAGTGTGTAATCAAGCGGGTGTATCAATTACTACTTGTAAGGGGGAGTGGAGTCTGAGAGTGAGAGGACCATCCTTCGTTTACAAAGTGTGTAATTGTTCTCAAAAGGATAGTGGATTGAAAATCTCAAGTGGAATTTGAGGACTGGACGTAGGTCAAGGATTGGACCGAACCAGGATAAATCACAGTTTGCATACTCTCTTCCTTATCTCTTACATTCCAAAGATATATGTTTGAATGATTGCTTATCACCTTCTAAATTATTATTGTCATTCAAACTACCTTCAGTAATTTGCAGAAAGTTTTTAAAGTTCTAAGTTTTTAATCAAACACCCAATTCACCCCCCTCTTGGGTGATAGCCAAGTCTTTCAATTCTCATTCAGCATTGCTCTTGCCATCTCAGTGAGGACTCGATTCTTTCTCTCCACAACACCATTTTGTTGAGGAGTCCTTGGGGCTGAGAAGTTGTGATCAATTCCCATATTGTCACAAAACTCTACAAAGGCATGATTTTCAAATTCTCCACCATGATCAGTCCGAATTCCTAAAATAATGAAACCTTTCTCATTTTGGACCTTCTTGGCAAAGACAACAAACTGATCAAATATTTCATCTTTAGAAGATAGAAATATAGTCCAAGCAAATCTAGAAAAATCATCAATTATGACCAAAGTATAAAGATTGCCACCAAGGCTTCTTACTCTAGTTGGTCCAACTAGATCCATATGAAGTAGTTGGAGAGGTCTATTAGTTGAAATCTCATTTTTAGACTTGGAAGATGATTTGGTTTGTTTACCTTTTTGACAAGCATCACAAATCATATCATTTTTAAAACGAAGTTTTGGAACACCAATGACCAAATCCCTTTTAAGTAATCTATCAAGTTGGATCATATTGACCTGAGCTAATCGTTTGTGCCATAGCCAACTATTATCCAAATTACTAACAAAACATTTTTCAAAACCAGAACCATTTCTAGAAAGATTAAGTGTATAAAAGTTTCCTTCTCTAGGAGCCCTAAATAAAGATTTTGTTTTTACATTTTCCAAAGAGAGAATATCCTTACTTACAATCAAGCACTCCTCAAAATCAAAGATAACTAAGTTACCTTTATCAGTACTTTGGCTTACACTGCGGAGATTGTGACAAAGTCCTTCGACGAGGTAAACATCTTTGATTTGTGGTCCTTCATTGTTTCTAATTTCTCCAATACCAGCAATCTTTCCAGATTGATTTCCACCAAATGTCACTTTGCCACCATCCTTGGGCTTGATTGAAGCAAATTTGGACTGATCTCCCGTCATGTGTCTAGAGCATCCACTATCAATGTACCACTTGTTGGATTTTGATGCTCTTAGACAAACCTACAAAACACAACCAATCAGGTCTTAGGTACCCATCTTTTCTTGGGTCCTTTGGGGTTAGTTTGTGTTTTAGGAATCTTGTAGGATCCCTTAGGCACCCATTGATAATTTCCTATCGATTTACTCTTTCTTTCCTTTTTATGAAAACAGGAAGAAGTAGTATGACCTTTACAATTGCAATAATTGCAATGAGCAAAAGGATTTGAAGAATGAATAGATTTTCTAAAATATTTCATATAAGATTTTTCTCCAAATTTATTTTTTCCTTTCTTTTTATCAAAATCAGGTTTGTAACCAATTTCTGATATGTCATTTGTAAATCTTTGTTGTTTCAAAATAACATTGAGCATGTCACTATCTCTAGTGAATTTCTCAAGTGTCTTTGTGAGATGTAAATTCTTTTTCTCTAAATCAAGACAATTCTCGCAAACCACATTTTCACAAGAAAGATTTTTAACTTGTAGTTCAAGAGTCACATTCTTCTGTTTCAAAGATATATATTTTTCAGCAAGCTTTTCAAATTCAGATTGCACAACAATGTATTCAGCAAATAGTTCATCATAAGATGGTTTCGAATCATATACCTCAACATTGTTGTGATGTTGCTCTTCTTCAGCAACTAAACAAATATTTGCCTTTTCTTCATCATCAGCTTCATCTTCATTAGATGAGCTATCTCCCCATATGGCTGAGACATAGGCTTTCTTCTTGTATTTATTAAACTTCTTCTTTTCTTTGTCCTTGTTCTTCAGCTGGGGACATTCTGACTTGATGTGACCAGGCTTTTCACACTCGTAGCAGATGATTGTTTTCTTCGCCTCAGTGCTGGAGCTATCATTGTGAAACTTCTTGTAACCTTGGTCGTTCTTGTAGAATTTCTTGAATCTCCGGACCATCATGCCTAACTCTTCATCTTCCTCTTCTTCATCATCATCATCTGGTTCTTTAGCCTCCTTGACAGTCTTGAGAGAAATTCTCTTGCTCTTGCCACTAATCTCATCAAGTCCTTTTCTGAACTTGATCTTTCCTTCATATTCGGACAGATTGCCGAACAAGGCTGCTACAGAGCTCATCGATTCCCCACGAGCTTCTTCAATGGCCGTAACTTTAGCTTCCCATTCTTTACTGAGGATGTTGAGAATCTTCCTCACTTGGACAGGTTGTTCATATGTTTTGCCCAAAGCAGCAAGCTGGTTGATCAGATGGGTGAATCTCAGTTGGAATTCATAATGGATTCTCCAGATTTCATGCGAAGAAGATCATACTCGGTCATAAGAGTATTGACTCTATTATCCTTGACTCCGGTTGTTCCTTCATGGGAAATCTCTAGTGCATCCCACATAGCCTTAGTAGATGGCAAAGTGCAAATACGGAAATACTCTTGTTGACTTAAAACACTTTGTAACATGAGGATAGCTTTACTATTGAGTGTGACATTTCTCCTGTCATTCTCATCATAGTTTTTTTCAGGCTTTGGAACTCTGAGTCCATTTTCGTGAACAGTTGGAGTGTAATTACCAACCTCGAACACTCTCCACAGGCCATATTCACTAGCCATAACAAAGACTTTGAATTTGGCTTTCCAGAAAGAGTAGTGCTCTCCACTGAAACCGGGTGGTCTATTGATCGAAGCTCCATCAAGTAGAATACCTTCCATGGTGATCCTTCTCGAGATGTTAAGCTCTTTTGAGAAGACCGAGCTATGATACCAAATGAAAGTGGAGCTTAATCACCAAGAGGGGGTGAATTGGGGATTATAAAATTCTTTTGAAATTGCTATGGTTTTTAACACTAAAACAGAGTTGAATAGAGTATAGGGAAGAAGAGCAAGACACAATGAATTTATATTGGTTCTGTAACACCCCCAATTTCTAACAGTTACGATAACATAAAATTTCAATTATTTTTATAAATAATTACCGAAATTCAAAATAAACAACTTTGAGAAATGTTACCGCCGCACTTGTACTGAGACAAGTACAAGGCTACCTTATTACATTAAACTAAAGACTAAGTTCAGTGAAATAAATAAGTCTTCAAAAATCATTAAAACTCATTAAAAAAAACAAATCTTTGAATCCTAAAGCTAGCTAGAAATATCTAGTCGTCATCCTCACTTCTCACTGCTAGCCCCAACCTTGAGAACCTGTTTCACTGAAAATCTGCTCACTCGAAGGATCGTCGCAGCCCATAACACAAAAATAAGCAAAGTTGGTAATCCTAATAAAACACAATTTACATAGCTCAAATATGTTAATCAAATCAAATATAAATAATAATATAGTAATTGCATCAAATATCATTCATTATCTTTTTAAATTCATTTAGACCCGGGAAACCCTGCCAGTCTATTTAGTGGGAAGAGAACCATGGTAGACCCGAAAACCTGCTAGTCTACCCTGTGACCCGGAAACCTGCCAGTCACAAATCATCAAATTGGCCATAAAACATTCCGTCCTAATGTGCACACCTCTTCCCAAAGTTGCTACTAGTGTCCCGGAAACCTGCCAAACACCACTTTGGGAAGAACGGATATAATCGATTCACATCAAATAACATATCGGAGGCATAAAGCCTAAAGGTTGTGTTCATCACTTTAGGAGGTACCATCCCAAAGCTATCCTCCCACGATTTAAATTATTTCAATCACATATAAAATGGATTTCTCAATAAATAAATAAATAAATAGCATTTATAGGTTTCAATCACAAAAAAAAAAAAAACCAGAACACCCAAAGCAAAAGCAAAAGACGTACAATTATTGTATATATAAATAAAAGGATAGCAGAGAGATCAATCATGGAAAAGCCTAAATACAATGATCCCAACAAACACGTTAATATCTATGATTCATCGTAAGGCGGATCTTTAAATAAGTCTAGGCATGGGGATGATATATCATGTAGTGAAGTTTGATAAGGTTTCCTCAAATATCAAAGTAATAGGGTATGTTCAAGGTTTTAGAAGATCAAGACTTGACAAAATAAAATTCCAAATTATTTTCAATATGTGTTTGAAACACTTGTATTGTATTAAACACAACATACCATTGTTGTGTTGATACAGCCAACACCAACAACATGCATATATATATATATATATATATATATATATATATATATATATATATATATTCAACACACACAAAAATGGATTTTGTTTTCAAATCAAACTATATAAATTCTCATAATTAGTTCCTATAAGGTTGTCCTGAGAAGTTCTCATGACTATCATTTAAATCCCTGACTCTACTCATTATCCCTTTTACTCATGGGTTTCCTATAAGGTTGCCTTGAGAAGTTCTCATGACCATCATTTAAATCCCTAATTATTTCTATTATCTAATTACCTTTTATATACTTTCCTAGTATTTAGTTAAATATGGGATACAAAGATATTTTGATATAAAATCTATTCATGTCCTATTTTTTTATTGTGAGAAGATATTATATGAAGAAAGAATTAAAATATCAAATAATAAAATATCATGTACAACTAGCCTAACCTAATATACTATATTATCTATATTTAATATAACACCCAGAAAGAAACACGAATGGAATAGTATAATATAGTATATTATTTTATCCATAATATATCATAATTGATAATGTCCAGACGCACAAGACTAAACCCAGAGCAACGTACAAGAATCTCATGACTTTGCAAAAAGAGCTAGCACGCAAGATGAAGAGAAGAATTGTGTATTCATTCAATCACCAGAAGGCTAAAACCGAAGCACAGGAACACACATACGTAAGCATCATATATTCATTTGCAAAAGAGACTTTCAAAAGTTCATCGCGCAATTCGAGAAAGGTCAAAAGGTCAAACAAAAGAAAAAGAAGGGCATGGGACCTGCAGTAACATGAAAAAGAAAAAGAAAAAGGAAAACCCTAACAAATATCTATTAGAAGTAGCACAATGCACAGAAGTGCATATACTTGGACCACGCACACAGGAATAGCAAAACGAGATGCAAAGAAAAAGAATCAGTACGAGACGCAAGATTGTTCTAGGGATTAGGATTACATATAATATGAATTAACCTAAGCTATATGAGAATTAAGATTACATATAATATGAATTAACCTAAGCTATATGGAAATTAGGATTACCTGATCTCCGTTTTTTCTAACCTTCTAGAAAAATGCTTTGATAAGAGTACGGGAAGAGGATGTAGTAGAGGAGAAGAAAAGTGTAGCGTTTTCTAGGTTTAGGCGGCTAGACCTAGGTTTATAATTAAAATCTAGGGTTTTAGCTATGGGTTGGGCTTTTTAATTATTTCCAATTAATAAATTACACTACAAACATTATTAATTTCTAGATTTTATATATTTTTATTATTATTTTATTATTATTTTTATTATTATTATTTTTTCTATTATTAATCAGGGGTATTACAGGTTCGGTCCAACCTCTTGACCTACGTCCAGTCCCCAGACTCTCTGGGATTTTTCACTAACTCAATTGATTACACACTCTGTAACTCAAGAGTAATTCTCTCATTAGAACTTACTCCCCCTTACAAGTTGTAATCAATATCCTAATCTCCAAGTCCCCTGACTTGAGATTCTTACACTAAATGAATTTCAATAATTGAACTCTCTCTAAGAGTGGATAAATATAATCACTGAAGTACAATGTATCAAAATATACTTTACACAAGAAAACTCAAAGAGTAGTTGGAAACTTGAATGATTTTTGTTTTCTGCAGATTGGTTGTTGAGAAAAATTGAATGCAGCTCTATTTATACCAAGAGATAATTAAATGACCGTTGTAATCTTCAATGTGATCGTTGCCAACATTAAGGAAGGATTAGCTGAAGCTTTGGTCTTCTTATCTTTCTACTCTTTGGTTAATCCAGTTGCACAGAAGTTTATGGTTGACTTCTTGACTTTTAATCCGTTGAAAGAACAACTACTGGATGTGGAAAGGAAACATTAATCCATTTACAACGTGTGTAGAATGATTGTCCAAAAGGGTGTAAGTTTTATGGACTTTTCATTTAATGAGCTGACATCACTTTTTGCTTTATGTTAAGTCTTCATTTAATTGTCTTTAAATCATCTGAAACTCACTAACAAACTGATTAAACATAGTTAGGAATAGTAATGAGTGATGATAAGAAGTATTAAGCTCAAACATGAAGATTTCACAAATTCGTCTAGTTTGAATTTCAAACCCAGCGACACAAACTCGAGTTTGTTCATCCAAACTAGAGTTTGTCACTGTGTATCAGAAGCAAAACTCGAGTTTCCAACCCTTAACTCGAGTTTCCTTCTTCCAAAGAGCAATGTCGCGATTTGAATTTTGAAGCAAGTTTTGAGACAGGATCAAAACTCGAGTTTTGAACTTTTGAGATGAAAAATAGATTTAAGTCCAAATGCTCAAAATTGGAGTTTTCAAATGTAAACTGGAGTTTCCAAAAGATTCAAATAGAGCAAAGCTCTCTGCTTGGCATAAACTCGAGTTTACAAAGTGAAACTCGAGTTTCGATAAAACTTGGAAAAATGGAAAGCTCTCTGTATGTTCTAAACTGGAGTTTTCAAATTAAAACAGGAGTTTTCAACTCTTTAGAAACATTGAGTTTTTCACTGTAAGTTCTAAACTTGAGTTAGTAAAACTAAACTTGAGTTTCCTCTTAAGAGAGAAAACTTTACAAAATTTTCTATCATATGCAAATTGGAGTTTTCTCAAGTTCAGAGTGGAGCATAGTTCTCTATATGTTGTAAACTCGAGTTTCCAGCAAAACTTGGAAACTTAGAGAACTCTCTGATTAGCATAAACTCGAGTTTTCAAATGGAAACTGGAGTTTTTCTAAATCTAAAAGTGTTGATAGCTCTCTGTCTTGTCAAAACTCGAGTTTACTAAAACTAAACTCGAGTTTTCTTTGTCTTGAAAAACTTAGGAGCTCTCTGTATGGTCTAAACTCAAGTTTTCAAATACAAACTCGAGTTTGTCTAAGTTTGCAAAAACTTGAGTTGTTTTCTGTCAAGTCCAAACTCGAGTTTTCAAACCAAAACTCGAGTTTGTCTTTGACAGTAAATTTTTCAACTTAAGACAAACTTCAATTTGAGTTAACAATTGTCAGTTATCTTCAAAACACATAGAGAATTAACACCATCCACCACCAACCTCTTGTACATCACCGTCTCCCCCATTGCATCTCCTAAAACTTTCACATTAGAACCCTCAAATGCCTCCAATGGGAGGCCATGAAACTAGAACCAAAACGACTTAGAGCCAAAGTCGACATCTTTAAGAACCATATAGTCTTCCCAAATTTGGAGATTAAAAAGATGACCCTGTATTGACCATGGTCGTCTTTTAAGAATACGAGCATAATCATCCCTATTGTAAAAATGGAAAAGGAAGATTAGTTGACTCCAATTAAGGTCGTGTACTTCCACCACTTTATCCAACTGCTACCCTTTCTTAATCATGGAGACAACTGTCATAACATTCAGATTCTTTAGAGTTAAAATCTTCCCTACCAAAGTTCCCCCTTGTTTCTCAAACCTTCAACCTAGATCCAAGACAACTTGTTTCGGCCTCTTTGAGCTATTTCTCTGCTCTTCCCCCATTTCTCAAATCCCTGCACAAGGACACACCATGCCCCCACCTACCTCACCAAAAAATAGAAAAAGAAAGGGGAAAGAAAAAAGATAAAAATAGGAAAGTGGCTGTTGTTGACCAGAATGGGTCATAAGGAACCTCACAGGCTCTCATGAGAGGAGAGAGAGAGAGAGTCACTTAATTAGTTAGTTTTTAGAATAACTAGCACCTTCAATTTATTAGTTTCATTTTTGTAATTTAAAATATTATATCATATATCAAATCACATGTCTCCTGTTTTCAAGGCATTGGAAGTGTTGATGTAGTGCCCGTTGGATTAGCAGTAGAAGCTACTTTTTTAATGTGATTTACGATTTATGAGGTAAGTACATGAGATGAGTTTTATCTTAATTTACAAAACACATTTTTCTAACTCCAATTCAAACAGGCACATATCCAATAGTAAAACTTCCATTAATTTTCTTTGTCAATTATCAATGTTAATTATATATATATATATAATACTGATTCAAAAATTATAATTTCTTTAAATTATATGTTTACGTTTCATAATGCATTGTATTTTTTTTTTTGGTTCTTTTCTTTGCCACTACCAAAGCAATATATTTTAAGCTATTATATATTTTAATATTCTTATGATTATTATTTTTATTTTTATATGAATAATTGATATAATACAAATCTTAGTTTTGGGATGTGATATGTGAATGTAATTTTTTCTTAATACATTTACATAATCAATATATATAAGTTTAAGGATATTATAGAAAAATACCACTTGAATTTCAAAATTCAGTTAACAACAACTAGAAGTGGAAATAAATTAGGCCCCTATCAGAGGCCTTTGACCTTGCCTACTTTAAGCCTAGTCTATTTAGAAAATAGGTTATGTTTAGGCTTAGGCATATTTAGGTAAGCAAGTCAGACCTATTTTCATAAGGCTTAGCCCACAGGCCTATTTTCATAAGGCTTAGCCCACAGGCCTCGCTTATTTAGTTTTTTTAAAATGTATTATTATGCATAATTATATATAATTTAACCTAAATCAATTTTATAAATTATTTGTAAAATTAATAACTTAGTCTTAACCCTAAGTTTCACATTTCATCATTTACCCATGAGTTTAACATTTTCATTCATCAATTGATCACATTTACTTCTCTTCTTTTTGATCGTCTGAGATGGTAATGCCAGCTCAGTACCTCTCCCTTGGTTTGTGTCATTTGATGCAACATAATCATTGCAGTAAGTTTATTTTAGTGATGCCCAAATGAAAATGATTCCAATTGGAGGAGTTTGTCTCATTTTCTGCAAGAAAAACAAGAGGTAAAATCTAATTTTACATACCACTTGTCATACTTGATTGATTTTAAAAAATATATCTCCTTAGTCAATAGATGATTGATTTTTCTTATCCAATTCCTACTTGTTTAGACAATTAATTGTTGCCACTAAGCATTCTTTTCTTTCTCTTATGACCTATTTTATTTCGTCTAAGAATAAATCCCTAAAGACATAACATAGGATTTTAAATAGACTTGTATGAATTATATATGAATTTAGATATATAGGCTTTAAGCCTATTTAGTGGCCTACATTTTAAATAGACATTTTGTAATACCCCGGATTGAGAATAGGAATAATAATAATAATAATAATAATAATAATAATAATAATAATA
This sequence comes from Acacia pycnantha, assembly GCA_025563575.1. Lineage (NCBI taxonomy): Eukaryota > Viridiplantae > Streptophyta > Magnoliopsida > Fabales > Fabaceae > Acacia > Acacia pycnantha. Next base: position 3,858,310 of record JAMWYP010000021.1, on the reverse strand, counting down.
ATAATAATAATAATAATAAAAGAATTAAGGTCTAGCTAAATTGATTCCTAAAATTTCTCCTAAAATCTAGGAACAACAATTTGAAATTTAATTGAATGATACAATTGAATAAATTTATTCTTATCTTAATATTATTTTAAATTACTACACTTTATAAAAGACTTTTTCTTATATAAATTGACAATTGATAAAATTTAAAGATTTGGTGGATCTGCCTCATTTTAAATTGTTTATCTAGAAATTAATAATGTTTTTAATTTTTAGTTTATTAATTGACAATAATTAAAGAGCCCAACCCATAGCTAAAAACCTTAGACGTTAATTATAAACTTAGGTTTAGCCGCCTAAACCTAGAAAACGTTCGACTCTTTTCTCTCGCTACGGCATCCTCCTCCCGCACTCTCACCGAATCGCTTTTCTAGAAGGCTAGCAAAGACGGAGACCAGGTAATCCTAATCCCCATATAGTTTAGGAATTAAGTATGAAATTTGATAGGTTAATAGGAATCTTGATAGGAATCCTAATCCACATAAGTCTTAGGTTCATGTAATCCTAATTCTCATATAGCGTAGGTTAATTCTATAGGAATATTGTATATCGTTATGCTTCTAATAGATATAACTTGGTGTTTTCTTTCTTTGCATATTGTCGCGGGTCCCACACCCCTTTACCTTCTTTTGTTCTTTTGGTTGAACCTAGCTGTTGACCGATGCACATGAATATGATTTCATATCCCATATCTTCCCGTCTCGAATTGCGTGATGTGCTTTTGAATTCTTGTGCAAATGAATATGTGATACCTGCGTACATGTTTTTCCTGGTTTCGATTTTGGTGTGAGTATATATATATATATATATATATATCTAATTCTTCTTCTCGTTTTGCGTATTTGTTTTTCTTGCAAGTCATTTAACATTGTAAGATACTTATACGTTGCTGTTGTTTTGGGTTTTATGGATATTAGCAATTATGATAATATAATTATTTCTGCTACTATTAATTACTCGTTGTTAATATTGAGACTTGCCTTTCATTAATATAAATATTTATATATTTATATATATCGAGAAATACATTTTGTGTGTGAATTAAAAATAATTTAAATCGTGGGAGGATAGCTTTGGGATGGTACCTCCCAAAGTGATGAACACAACTAGGCTTATGCCCCCGATATGTTACCGAAGTGAACCGATTGTATCCGTTCTTCCTAAAGTGGTGTCTGGTCGGGTTTCCCGGGACGCTAGTAGCAACTTTAGGAAGAGGTGTGCACATTAGGACGAACCACAGAGTTAGGCGGCGGTTATCGGGTGTTCGGGTCACAGGGAGTGATGGCCGATTTCCGGTGCTCCGGTCTACCATGGTTCTCTTCCTACTAAACAGATCGGCGGGGTTTCCGGGTCTAAACCGAATAAAAATGATAACGAATGATAATTGCCGCAATTACTTGTATTATTGTTGATGCTTGATTTTATTAATACGTTTGTGTTAGATAAATTGTATTTATTAGGATTACCAGCGTTTGCTGATTTTGTGTATTACGGGCTGCGACGATCCTTCGGGGGAGCAGATTTTCAATGAAGCGGGTGCTCGAGGTTGGGGCTAGCTGTGAGAAGTGAGGAAGCACCTTCAGTTTAGTTTATTTTATTTTACTTTATTTGTTATGAATAAAACACATTTTTATTTCAGTTGGATTCATGTTAGTAAGTAGCCTTGCACTTGTCCCGGTACAAGTGCGGCGGTAACACTCCCCAATGATATTTACTTTGGAATTCAGTGTTTATTTATAAAAAACCATTGCACTTTTACGTTATCATAACCGCTGTGAATTGGGGTGTTACAAAATGGTATCAGAGCCTAAGGTTCTCCTTAGCTCCGCTTTTGATGCTAACTCAGGTATCAAAGATCCCAGAGGTTAAAAGAAAAAAAAAATGTTAAAATTAAAATTAAATTTAAGTAATAATAATAGTAATAAATGAATATATAAATTTTAAATGTGAGAGATGGGTAGTGAAGGGTTATTCTCTTGTTTGTTTGTTGTTTTTTTTTATGATTTGTTTCCTTGGAAATTTTGATGATTGTATGTTTGAAATTATTTCGTAATTACATGATTATTATTGCCTTGTGAATTTAATATCCGTTTTGTTCGAAGAAGGTACGCAATTAAGTTTCGAGGACGAAACTTGTTTTAAGGAGGGTAGTTTGTAATACCCCGGATTGAAAATAGGAATAATAATAATAATAATAATAATAATAATAATAATAATAATAATAATAATAAAAGAATTAAGGTCTAGCTAAATTGATTCCTAAAATTTCTCCTAAAATCTAGGAACAACAATTTGAAATTTAATTGAATGATACAATTGAATAAATTTATTCTTATCTTAATATTATTTTAAATTACTACACTTTATAAAAGACTTTTCTTATATAAATTGACAATTGATAAAATTTAAAGATTTGGTGGATCTGCCTCATTTTAAATTGTTTATCTAGAAATTAATAATGTTTTTAATTTTTAGTTTATTAATTGACAATAATTAAAGAGCCCAGCCCATAGCTAAAAACCTTAGACGTTAATTATAAACTTAGGTTTAGCCGCCTAAACCTAGAAAACGTTCGACTCTTTTCTCTGCTACGGCATCCTCCTCCCGCACTCTCACCGAATCGCTTTTCTAGAAGGCTAGCAAAGACGGAGACCAGGTAATCCTAATCCCCATATAGTTTAGGAATTAAGTATGAAATTTGATAGGTTAATAGGAATCTTGATAGGAATCCTAATCCACATAAGTCTTAGGTTCATGTAATCCTAATTCTCATATAGCGTAGGTTAATTCTATAGGAATATTGTATATCGTTATGCTTCTAATAGATATAACTTGGTGTTTTCTTTCTTTGCATATTGTCGCGGGTCCCACACCCCTTTACCTTCTTTTGTTCTTTTGGTTGAACCTAGCTGTTGACCGATGCACATGAATATGATTTCATATCCCATATCTTCCCGTCTCGAATTGCGTGATGTGCTTTTGAATTCTTGTGCAAATGAATATGTGATACCTGCGTACATGTTTTTCCTGGTTTCGATTTTGGTGTGAGTATATATATATATATATATATATATATATATATATATCTAATTCTTCTTCTCGTTTTGCGTATTTGTTTTTCTTGCAAGTCATTTAACATTGTAAGATACTTATACGTTCTTTGTTGTTTTGGGTTTTATGGATATTAGCAATTATGATAATATAATTATTTCGCTACTATTAATTACTCGTTGTTAATATTGAGACTTGCCTTTCATTAATATAAATATTTATATATTTATATATATCGAGAAATACATTTTGTGTGTGAATTAAAAATAATTTAAATCGTGGGAGGATAGCTTTGGGATGGTACCTCCCAAAGTGATGAACACAACTAGGCTTTATGCCCCCGATATGTTACCGAAGTGAACCGATTGTATCCGTTCTTCCTAAAGTGGTGTCTGGTCGGGTTTCCGGGACGCTAGTAGCAACTTTAGGAAGAGGTGTGCACATTAGGGCTAAGTATTTTTATGGCCAATTTGATTATTAGCATTGACTGGCCGGTTATCGGGTGCTCCGGGTCACAGGGAGTGATCGGCCGATTTCGGGTGCTCCGGTCACGAGTTAGGCGGCCGGTTATCGGGTGTTCGGGTCACGAGGAGTGATCGCCGATTCGGGTGCTCCGGGTCTACCATGGTTCTCTTCCTACTAAACAGACTGGCAGGGTTTCCGGGTCTAAACTGAATAAAAATGATAACGAATGATAATTGCTGCAATTACTGTATTATTGTTGATGCTTGATTTTATTAATACGTTTGTGTTAGATAAATTGTATTTATTAGGATTACCAGCGTTTGCTGATTTTTGTGTGTTATGGGCTGCGACGATCCTTCGGGGGCAGATTTTCATGAAGCGGGTGCTCGAGGTTGGGGCTAGCTGTGAGAAGTGAGGAAGCACCTTCAGTTTAGTTTATTTTATTTTACTTTATTTGTTATGAATAAAACACATTTTTATTTCAGTTGGATTCATGTTAGTAAGTAGCCTTGCACTTGTCCCGGTACAAGTGCGGCGGTAACACTCCCCAATGATATTTACTTTGGAATTCAGTGTTTATTTATAAAAAACCATTGCACTTTTACGTTATCATAACTGCCAGAAATTGGGGTGTTACACATTTAAATAGACTTCAGGCCTTGTTAGACTTTTTGAAGGTTCAGGCTCAGACCTAAAAAAAAACCTACATACAGGTTTAGGCCCAGACTTTGGATCTCCGTCGTAGGCCTATGCTTACTTAGCTAAAGCCGAGATCGTAGGCCTATGCTTACTTAGCTAAAGCCTAGTATAACATAGCCTATTTCACCTCTAATAACAATAGTAATGAGATTAACAAGAATAATAATCACCTATTTAGGATTTTAAAATTCAAGTGGTATTTCCTTGATATTTTCCCTATAGTTTTTTATGATTATATTAGATTTTGTTAATGATTATTTGTTATGATTTGTTATGTATTTATTATCTTTTATACAATTATATCTATATAAATATTAATTATTTTTTTTGATACAAGGCGAGGGGAGGGGGATCGAACTAGGGACCTAAGGGGGGAAATAAATCCCAATACCACTGCACTACTAGGAATGCCAGTAATATTAATTTTATTAAATTATTAAGAAACGGTCCGATCGAACAGCCTAATCGAACTCGTCTGTTAAAACATTGGTCACTACTCACATATATAAGCTTGGCCCAATTATTGAATTTAAGAAGAATGAATAGAAAATAAAAGTTATATATATGTGTGTGTTTGTGGTGGGTTCAGTAGGTGACCCCCCATTGTTATACTTTTTTTTTTGTATTATACATATACATATACATATATATTTGTGTGTGTATGCTCCTTTCTTGAATCAACCACACACGCGGACACCTATTCCCTTTGGTTAGTCTTCCTCTGGTCCCCTTTTTTATGTTTTCCTTTTCCTTTCTTTAGGCGTAAGAGAGAGAGAGAGAGACAAAGGAAGAGGAGGAGATTGTTTTTTTTTGGATAATAAAGGCAAGTCGGAGCTTGAAATGTTGAGACATGGGCTAGATCATGAAAGTCTATCCCTCAATACAACAAAATAGAAAATAAACTAAAGGCAACAAGACTATTGGTCCTTCAAAGCCATATGAAGGCATCCCTGAGGAATGGATGGGATCAGAACCACCCCATCTCCAACGTTAGCACTGTGGCCCTCCTTGGCCATATAATCTGCACATGAGATGATATCCCTTGGTGTATAATGAAGCTCCATGTTCCAGTCAAGGAAAAGTAGGTCTTTAGTCTCCCCAATAATATTTCTTAGTGGATGGTCAGAAGAATAGTCACGCATAAGAATATTAATGGCATCAAGAGAATCAGAGTAGAGAAGAATTTTCCGTAGCCCCATCTAATGGCCGATCTTAAGTCCTAGCATGATGTCGTAGATTTCTGCTTCGATAACAGTGTGAAGACCGAGGGATTTATAAAAACCCATCAACCAGTCACCTTGTGCATTTCTTATCACTCCTCCGCAAGCTACCTGGTGTTGTTGACGAACAGAACCATCCACGTCAATGCAGACTCAATGAGCAGGAGGAGGCGTCCACAAATGCTCCTCCATTTTGTCCAGTTGGAAAATATGATGATTTAGGCGTTGATTTGAGGTTGATTCCATGAGAAGGTAATTGCACAGGTGTAGCATCTCTCTGGTATCTGTCCCTACTCTTTGAAAAAGAAATTTGCATCTGGTTGTCCAAAGAATCCAGCATCCCAGACTGAAGATTTGTGGCCAAGATAAGTTCTGAAACCTTCCTTTCCCAAGTTTGTGATTAGTATTCCAGTTGAGCCAATTCTGTAAATTACCTGCAAAAAACTGAGAAAAGTAGTTAGGTTTTAAAATCTGATTCCACAAGCTTCTAGCTCGATCACAATCTCTGATTATATGGATCATTCTCTCCTCATTATTACAATGAAAAGGACAAGTGTTTTGATCCGTAAGACCACAACTGGCTCTGAGAGAGTTAGTAACCAGCCTTTCATGGCTCACTTGCCACATGAAGAATTTGACTTTCTCAGGGAGGTGCCATTTCCACATTTGAGCCCAGAAGGTGCTAGCATTGCCCCCTAATCTTTCAGAAAGGTAGTGGTAAGCAAATTTAATAGTAAAGCAACCATCTTTCGCCGCTCTCCAAGTAAAACAATCGGGGGAGCTATTGTTGGGAGGGTGCATTTTTATAATCATATTTATAATACTAGGCGGAACAATTCCTTGCCATCTATTCACACCCCAATTTCCACTAGGCGATAGCTGGTCCCACACAGTCTCATCAACATTAACAGAGGTTGGGTTTTGAACGAAAGCTATGATAGATTGGTTGAGGGGAAGCCAGAGATCAGACCAAAAGTTAGTTCTCCTACCATTGTTGACCTTTTTCCCAACACCACTAATAAACTTATCCTAGATGTTGACAATCGCTTTCCAGGCAGAGGAAGAGACCTTTTTCTTCGAAACTTTAGGCACATGGTGGTTACCACAGTTATACTTAGACCACAAACATTTAACCCAAAGGGCATCTTGTTTAGTTAAGAGGTTCCAGCAAAGTTTCATAATGAAGGCCTTATTCTGGCGGTGAAGGTTCTTGAAGCCCAAACCTCCTTGCTTCTTTCCTTGCGTTATTTTGTCCCAAGCAATGAGATGCATTTTCCTCACATCTTCATCTTGGGACCAAAGGAAATTCCTTGAAATCTTCTCTAATTCACTAATTGTAAAAATTGGAAGAAGAGAAGACTGCATGCAGTAGGAGGGCAAAGATGATAGCACAGATTTAATAAGAACTGATCGACTTGCAACATTCAAAAGTTTACTTTTCCATGTGGACAATTTTTTTCGAGTACGTTGGACAATAGGGTAGTATGTGGCTTTAGTTACTTTCTTATATATGATAGGTACACCCAAGTATTTTCCAAGGTCAGAAGTAAGCCCAATCCCAAGGAGCTGGCTCAAATCAAGATCTATTAAAAGTAATTTTCTAGGAGCAAAACATACGAGATTTATTCAAGTTGATTCTATGCCCAGAAACTTCACAGAAACTATGCATCACTTGGAGATTGTTGGATGCCCTAAGAGTGAACTTGAATTGTCGGCTTATTGGGCTTGAATTGTCTCAAATTTAGTTCTTATGTCAAGAACTTGTGGTAAATACTTTTCAATTTACCTTATATGTTTGTTCAATTCTATGCATGTTGAATTATTTCTTGAACTATTATTATTTATGAAAAACTATTTATACTTTATGTTATATGAACGTATATTTTGTCTGCTTAACTCTCTTGTAATCATTTTATATATACTTGTTAAATTGTAATTGTGATTATTGGGTCCATGTGACTCACCCCGTAGTTGATTATTAAATTTTTAGGCAAGGTTCATAATGTGATATCTTCAGGGAAGGCTTGGAGGTTTAGGTTTGCTTTGTACAATTGTAAACCTTCTCTTTTGGGTATTGTGTTGACTTTGTCTATTGCTATTCAAGACTCCTCCATATTTTGACATAACTTATGACACTATTTTGAGATTGGTATAATTGGTTATTTTTATGTACTATAGTAGAGTGGGCATAGAGAAGGCTTGAGGCCATAGATTATAAATCATGACTTTTGATCATTGGTCCATTTTTGTGAATTTTTTATAATACAACAGACCTTTATAATTGGTTTATTCTTTTTCTACTATAATAGTACTTAATACTTTCAGAAATTGTTTGAAATAGTTAATGGGGATATCGTTTCTGCAGTTACTGCAGAAAACAACTCTGCAGCGAGCCCTTATACGACACCGTTTTATCCTTATGTTTTTTTTTTTTTCCAGCCCAGCCTAGTCAGTAGTCACGGCTCCTCTTCTCTAGCCTTCTCGTTCTTCGACGTTGCTATTAGAGAAGGAAAATGGCCGACGGTGAAGGAAGAGGAAGAAGCTGGTGGTGATGATTGTTGGCGACGGATGGCGGTGGTGGTTCAACGGATGATGCCAAAGCTCGCCGGCACTGAAGCCCAATTTCTGGTCTGAGCCTCGTGTTTCTAAGCAGCGACATCTTGCTCTGCTTTTCTACGAGCATCTTCTGCACGAGTGTGTTTAAACATTCTCTGTTTTCACCTTTTGTCTCTATTTGCCCGCAAAGTATAACTCTAGTGATCTAATCTTTATTATGGGGACCCAGTATCCAAGATCTATTATAAATAAAGAAGTTCCATGACGTGAATAATATTTAGAGACGAGACAATGGGTATCTATGAAAAAAGCATACTTATGTAGTTATGTTTGATTCACCGATGACGCACTGTAATAGACTAAAAAATACAACATATAAACATGCACTCTAACTCTATAATAATCTTATCCAAATCAAGAGACCACTTTTGCTTTTGTTTAATACCAGTTGCAAGCAAGGAACATGTTCAATAAGACTTTATTCACTACAAAAAAAATTGATTTTTGCTACGGAAAAAATCCGTAGCAAATCGATTTTGCTACGGAAAAATGCCAAAATTCCGTAGCAAAATCGATTTGCTACGGATTTTTTCCGTAGCAAAAAACCCCGTAGCAAATTGCTACGGATTTTGAAAATCCGTAGCAAATTACTACGGATTTAAAATTCCGTAGCAATTTGCTACGGAATTCCAATCCGTAGCAATTTGCTACGGATTGTTTTCCGTAGCAAATTGCTACGGAAATATTTCCGTAGCAATTTGCTACGGATTGATAATCCGTAGCAAATTGCTACGGATTTAAAATTCCGTAGCAATTTGCTACGGAATATCAATCCGTAGCAAATTGCTACGGAATGAAATCCGTAGCAAATTGCTACGGATAGAATTCCGTAGCAAATTGCTACGGAATTTTAAATCAGAGCAAATTGCTACGGAAATGATTTCCGTAGCAAAATTATTAATTTTTTTTTTTAAATTTTTTGAATCTTTTTAAATTTAAATTTTTTTAATTGTTTTTCTTGAAAATTGAATGCAAAAGTATCATGAATATAATAAAAAGAGTTTAAACAGAGAAAACAAAATATATATAATAATGTTGTAAGGAACAAATACTAAAAAGTAGTCTAAACATCGCATTGTGATCATCATCATCATCACCCGCATGGTCATCATCACCAGAGCCGACCCCGAACCCTTTTGTGTCATTAGAGACAGGAGTTGATTCTGCATCTGTCTCATCATCTCCGCTTGCATCGATCCATCTCGCTGCCGCATACTCTCCCGTTCTGTTGCATCGCAAGCTCCATCCTCTCCCGTTCTCGATTCATTGCACTGCTCCATCCTCTCCCGTTCTTGAAGCATCTCCTGCCTCATGATGTCCTGTTGCTGACTCATCTGTGTTGCTTGCTGCTCCACCAACGCTTTCATCTTCTTCAGCTCATCTGCAAATACATTATGAAGTACATTTATTATTTGTACTTCATTTGAATAGACAAGAGAATGAAAATTATCAATATGAAATGTATTACGTGTACCTGGAGAAACACCTTCAGTGCTGGATGAGGAGCGCTTTGATTGCTTCAGTCGGCCGGATGCGGGGTCGACCCAAGCCGCGACCCTCTCTCCCGCGACGCCTTCGAAAGGTTTCCTACAAGCACAAAAATACATAGCTTATTAGACATGTAAAATAAAATAAATATGGTGGTGCATAAAACAAGTAATAAAGGCAATAAATGTCTAACCGCTACTTGCGCGCCTTTTGGTTAATCCATTGTCTCTCACTCCCTTCGATCGCGGGGAATGGGTCCGCTCAAAGGTAGCCCACTCAATTGATCCTTCAGAACTTCCCGCACTCTACCCGCAAACGCGGATGAGAACCTTAATTAATTACTTCAAAGTATAAAATATCAAATACCTAAATAGAAAATAGAGTGTACTTACAATTTTCCGTCGATGCTCACTAATAGGAATGCAAACGCCAAGATATGACGGTCCTTCCATTTTGGCTCTGTTTTGCTTATTTTTCGTGCTCATGTTTTGAAACTTCTCATTTGTGGCCCAATTCCCGCAATAATTCGTCTACAGTGTCCTGGGGAATCCAGTCTTTCTTGCCTCTTTTATTTCTCAAGCCGTAAAGCTTTTGACGCAAAAATCGGCCTCCATTATGATTATAATTTGCTTTCAAATCAATAACGAACCATTAGTGCTCCAAATTTTTAAAGTACTTAATTAAATAACCATAAAACAAAAAAACTTATCAAGAACTCATCGAACCAAGCATCTCGAGTAGTGCTAGGAATGTCTGTCCACTTGGCCCAAGGATGGTTGTAATTGCGGAATAATTGGGCCGAGATGAAGTCCCTTACCTCATTATGAGGCTCAAATCTGATGAGAGATGACATCATGCAAATATTACCATACAAACCATTTACATAGAGAAAATTGTAACATTACGGTAACTTGGCATGACTTACCCGACGCCGTCGGGACGGATCCAAAGCTTCCGTGTCGAAGGATCTCTGGAGCCCCAGATTGGTGGATCGGAGGAACTACCTTCTTCCCCAACGTGGCTATGAGGCAACGCATTGTGCTAAGGAAGGAATGTGAAGTATTGAAGATAAACATATGTAAATCATATGTAACTAAACTTATGTAAATCAATCACCCCTTGCTGTGGATCGGTGGGGGTAGACGGTGATGACGACATATACAATGACGGTGATGACGACATATACAACGACGGTGAAGATGACAAATATGTAGACGGTGAAGATGACATATCAAAGGATGGCATATCGGGGAAGTCTGGACCCTCTACCTCCATAAGGAGCGGATGACGTCGCCCTACCCCTCGATAGGACGGGGTTGGGCTCGACCACTACCCCGTCCACTACCTGAACGTCCTCCTAGATGCTCCATCTCTAAACACTCATAGACATAATGTCAAAAAATATATAACAATAAGTAGCGCATTAACAAAGTATGTAGTATAACAAATCATCACAAACAAAGAACTAACGAAATCAATCGGACGATTCTTGTTCATCAACATCAACATTTGCTTGCAAGTCTTCCTCTGAGGAGGTCTCATAGTCGTCGAACTCCGATTCACTATCAGAGTAAATCACTTCTTCCTCATCGTCTGATTCCTCATCGTCAATTTGTATAGGAATTAATTCTAACCCCGCAGCAGAATCAAATAGATTGCTTGGTACTTCGTCATCGAAGATGTTTATGGGGAGTACATGTTCCACATCAGCTTGGAACGGTTCAGCCATACCGTCATTTGATTCCGGCTCTTTAGACTTTGGTATAATATTTCGTGCTTTGGTTCCACATCAGCTTGGAACGGTTCAGCCATACCGTCATTTGATTCCGGCTCTTTCGACTTTGGTATAATATTTCGTGCTTTGGTTTTAATAACTCCCCTCCAACCTGGGCGGGATGTGGGGTATGATGTATAGTAAACTTGTTCCGCTTGTTGAGCAAGGATGAATGGGTCATAACCAACCGTATATCTCCTTGTCCAGTGGATCTCAATATTTCCATGTTTGTCCATTTTTGTCCCACGCGGACTGTTATCAAGCCACTCACATTTGAAAAGGGTCACTACCTTGTCCCACGGGTAACTCAGTTGAATTATGTCAACTAACTTCCCGTAGTAGGCAGTCTCCACCCCATCAACTTTGTCACCTCGACAACATACACCATAATTACAACATAGTGTACCCGCATTCGCCTCGACAGGTTGAAAACCGATACCCATTGATTATGTATTTCTTGCACGGGTAACACTAATTGCAGCTCCATAGGACAAACTCCACGCAACTTCATTGGGATCGATGGATTTTCCACGAAGTAGGATCGAAGCCATTTTGGGAACTCAGACATCGTGAATTGGTCAACTTCGGATTCCGCCATTGAAGGATTTCCCGATCGGACCGAATTAGAGAAGTAACTGTAAGAAGAAAAAAATGCTCTTAATACTGGAATTCTTAGCGTAACAACAAAAAGAAAAGAAATCTTACTTTAAATACTTGGGCGGCCTCTTCACGGTTGTTTAGAATGTACCACTCCGCTACTCGCTTATCTCTTCCGTCAAGAGTTGACCTAGAACGTTTTCCCACGACTCGCCCGGAAAATTAAATATTGATTTTTGATCCCTCGTATCACCGGCATCATCGTTGCGAGGTACCCCTCTCCATCTTGACATCATTTCAGGGGGATAATAGTATGAAGCAAATTTTGCGGCCTCTTCGACAAGGTATGCCTCAGCGATAGATCCTTCAACGTACCTTGGATTTTTGATCTTGTTCTTAAGTGTGCGTAAAAACCTACAATGGAATATCAGAGGATATTTATAAACTAAAGTACCGTGTCGGTCAATTAATAACAGCGCGATAGAAATATATATATTACCTCTCAAATGGATACATCCATCTATATTGTTGCGGGCCTCCTACCTTTGCTTCGTAGGCCAAGTGAACGGGCAAATGTTCCATTGAGTCAAACAAGGTAGGAGGAAATATCATCTCTAACTTGCATAGAGTTATGGGCATGCTCGCCTCCAGGTGCCGTAACTTTTCAACATTAAGCTCGAAGCACAAATTTCTCTAAAGAACATGGAAAATTCCGTCGAATAGACAATATATGCTTCGGAAGTGCTTTGAAGGCCCAAGGCAACAATCTACGGAAGAAAACATGACAATCATGACTCTTCATGCCGAATAACTTCGCCTCGTGCATGTCGACACATCTTTTCATGTTTGACGCATAACCGTCTGGCGAGTTTCAGTTCTTTAACCCATTGCAACATTCCAAATTCTGTTGTTTGTTGAATGTGTACGACGCTCTAGGTTTGGATGTCCGTCCGTGCCACTCCCCACCAAATGTAAAGCGGGCCTTCGTATATCGCTTCTATGTCCCGTCTTGCGTTGACTGTGTCCTTCGTCTTGCCCTTGGTGTCCATCACGGTGTACGAGAATGTTGCAAAACACATTCCTCTCAATATGCATGACATCGAGGTTGTGTCTTAACAATTGATCTTTCCAATATGGTAGTTCCCGAGAAGATGCTGCGTTTGTTCCAATGATGATCAACGCCGTATCCCTCGGGTTCCACAGGCAGCCCCCTCTTCGACACTTTGAATGTACTTGACTCTGTCCCATATTTCTTGGCCACTTAAACGACGGGGTTGCTCGCTCGTTCGACAACATTCCGCGTGAAGTCTTTTCTATTTCTCCTCCACGGATGATCGGGGTAGGAATCGCCGATGCCTATCAAACCAACCGACCTTGCGGCGTGTTTCAAGCTAAAACCCATGTTCTTTCAAGACATACGGGCATGCAAGCTTCCCGACGTTTGCCGGCCACTCAACATCCCATATGCGGGAAATCATTTATGGTCCACATTAAGGCAGCCGCATGGTGAAATTCGACTTAATGATATATCATACGTAAGAACCCCTTCACTCCACAACATCTTCAACTCGTCTATCAGAGGTCTAAGGTACACATCTATCTTCTCTTTTGGGTTGGATGGCCCAGGGATTAACGCGTTAAGAAAGAAAAACTCTCTTCTCATGCACATAGAAGGTGGGAGGTTGTACGGAGTCACAATGACAGCCAACAGAATAAGTCCTGCCCGTATTGTTGAAAGGAGCGAACCCATCCGAGCATAGACCAAGACGGACATTACGGGGATCCATAACAAAGAAAGGATTTGCCTCATCAAATTTACGCCAAGCTTCCGCATCGGATGGATGCGTCACAAATTTTTCATCCCTGCGATGCTCCCGGTGCCAACTCATGTGAGCAGCTGTTTGTTACGATGCATACAATCTCGTAAGTCTTGGAACCAGAGGAAAGTACCACATCTTACTTAACGCATTACGGGTCATTTTCCTTCCTTTCCCCACAACTTTATATCTGTCATCTCCACAGAATTTACAACTGGTCAGTTCAGCATCATCCTTGTAATACAACATACATCCTCTGGGGCAGCAATGGATTTTTTCACATCCAAGCCCAAGCTCTTTCACCTTTTTTTTTTGCTTGGTAAAAATCCTTCGGCAAATTAGTGTCTTTGGGAACAACCTTACTCATGATATGCATCATTTCGTTGTAATTCCTCTCACTCATATGGTGATCAATCTTCAAGCTTAGTGTTGCTAGGGTAGCCGATAGCGATGAATATTCACTACTATCAAAGTGTTCGCAACCTTCCCATAACGGACGTTGGGCTTCTTGAAGCATTTTGTAGAACCTAGCGGCTTCCGGATGAGGATCCTCACCCATGTATGATGGTTGGGTATGTGTACGGGTCTCCTCTCCCATGTATGACGACTCGGCATGAGTAACGGGATCAAAATATTGGCCGATCGACGGTCCCGCGGCATCCATAACCAAGCTGCTCATATTGATTAAGGTTCTCTCGATGACTACTGTCCCCGTAATAACCACTCGGTGTCGACGGACTTCGCCATGACATTCCCAACATTCATAATCTTTCATGAATCCCTTTTGACACAAATGAATTTTGACATTGCCGTATCCCTAAATCTTAAATACCTACATTTGGCACACGGACACCGATCTCCCTACTTGAAGTATTTGAATTCGCTAAAGCAAATTGGATGAACTCTTCCAAACCCGCCAAGAATGCTTGCGTTAGTTCTCTTCTATCGGTTAGACGATTGTACATCCAACTTCTATCATAATTGTGTTCCATACTTCTTAGCTAGTTCGAGTTACTAACCTAATTAACATCTCAACATGCCACAAATATGTAAATTTATATATTAGTGACCAATTTATAAGAACAAATCAAGATTATATAATATGCAAAAGGAATTTTATATTTTGTATTTATAATTACCTATTTATCTAAATAGTATTTATAATTTAGTTTTTGAAATTATCAACCTTTATTTATTATATAAATTGTTAAAGATAAATTGAAATAATGAATGTAAATGAGATTTTTTTCATAAAACTAAATAGTCATTTTTTCTTTAAATCTTTATCTTTTTTAATTATACTTTATGTTAATTAATTAATTCCTTTAACCCTCAATCTTACTAGGCACAAATTATCGTTCTCATTTGAAAACTATCATATTTATACAATTATATATCTAGTTACCAATTATCAATTAATATAATATCATAACAATTTTTGTAAGCCTCTAACAAATTATCAACATCAAGTACCTTTTAATCTACATACCCAAATCAATAACTATAACATTTTAATCTACATACGCAAATCAATGTCCATAATAACTACATTTTCATCTACATAGGCAAATCAATATTTATTAACAACTACATTTAAACAATATCAATATTTAATCTAACTACCCTAATCAATATTTAAACATTTAAACATACTAATCAAGATTTATTTTATCTATACTAATCAATATCCCCATCAACTATATCTATACTAATCAATATTTAAACATACTAATCAACATTTTAATCTACATAATCAAATCAATATTTAATCTATCTATACTAATCAATATCAATTACATATTAATCTATATACAATAATCTATCTCAAACATTTAAACATACCTAAACCGTGAACAAAGGGAAGAACAAAGAACGTTGGAAAAACCACCACCTACTCCGACGAGCAAGCGAAGAACCACCACCGCACCAACACAAGCAAGGAGGGCGCTGAAATCGCGGGTGGAGCCGGAAATCGCGAGGGTGGGGGTGGGAACTCGCACGGGGCCGGAAAACGAAAGGGGAGGCCGGAAACGGAAGGGCAGCGGAGAAATCAAAGGGGAGGGGAGCGCACGGAGCGGGGGTGAGGGAGCTGTGCGTGGGGGGGACGCGAGTCTCATTTAAGAGACTTCTGCGATTTGCGACAGACGGTCCGTCCGTCGCAAATTGCGACGGACCTGACCGTCCGTCGCAAACTGCGACGGACCGGACGGTCCGTCGCATACGGGCGGACCCGAATGAGTCCGCCCTTCTGCGACGGACGGTCCGTTCCGTCGCAGTTTGCGACGGACACGACGTCCGTCGCAAAAAAATATGCGACGGACGGTCCTGTCCGTCGCAATTTGCGACGGAACGGACCGTCCGTCGCAAATTTTGCGACGGACTGTTTTTCCGTCGCAAATTTTTCTTTTTTGCGACGGATTTTTTTCCGTCGCAAAAATCCGTAGCAAATTTGACTTTTTCTAGTAGTGATTCCACATCTTCTCATTATATAGTCTTCATGCTCGTTGGGAGGCTACCACACACGGACACAATAACCAAACACTTGCTAGATATTCATTCTGTGTTGTGATATAATTAGGTAGTGTTGAGGAGGACAATGGCAAGCAGCCACCCTCGCCAACTGGCAGCCATTCCCCCAGTAAAATGCAGCAAAGAAGACAACGTAAGATGTTTTCGACATCGGACGGACACTGCCATGATGAAGCAAGTTCAGGCCACTCATGCCCCTGATGGTCGTGAAGTTGAGGTATTTATTTACATATATACATGACTGTATATATTTATATATATATTAGCAGTTATCTTGCAAGTGCCTAGGAGGTGGAGATGCACATGCAACAACAATGGGGATTTTGAACATGCTCTCTAGCTATTCATGGCATGCAAAAGTGGTGCTAACTTTTAGAGGACACTCCTCCAATGTCTGTTGCCAGTGCTATTATTCATGTTGCTACCTATTGGAGCATCCGAAGTATTGTGGCTTGTGCTTCACAGATTGCAAGTCTTGTTGGATTGAGAAATGAGTATGTTCAGAAAAGCTCTTAGTTCTATTATATCCACTTATTCTATTCATGTTTGTTTTGGTATATATGATTATAGGTACGGCTCAGCTGCCACAGAAGCATGGTAACTGTCAAGCTTGGCACATAAAATGAGTAGTATACATGAGCACCTTCAGAATCAACTGGCCATCTGCTACCAATATATAGGTGAGCATTTTAGTTGCACAAAATCTTTAACCTGAATTAATTAATATGATATAGTTTATAAGAATGTCAATGGAAATATGCAGATGAGAAGAGGCACATAGATAACCTGTACAAAGATGCACGATCAAGGAGTGAGATTCACTACGAGATGGTATGGATTCCAGTTATGGACGCAACAGCCTGGAATGATTTGGGTCGACAGAAGTTTGAACATTTCAGCGCCGGTGAGCTTCGGCATCATCCGCCACCGTCGGAGTGTGCGTGGCTGTGGAGCTTTAGACCCAGAGAGAGTTTCACAGAGAGAGTAGAAAGGAAGAAGCTACATCCACTGTCGGTGCCACCTTCTCTGACAGCAACGTCGAAGAACGAAAAGGCTAGAGAAGAGGAGCCTTGGTGACTACTGACTAAGCTGGGCTGGAAAAAAAAAACATAAGGATAAAATGGTGTCGTTTAAGGGCTCGCTGCAGAGTTGTTTTCTGCAGTAACTGCAGAAATGATATCCCCATAGTTAATTATACGGTAAATTGATAAATTTGAAGAATCTTTACACTATATCCATTAAAAAAAAAAGTCTTTCCTTTAACATATATGTTGGGGCACTAAATCATTTTTTTAATTAATTTTACCTTTGACAAGAAAAAATTCTCTCACATATTGCTCAAAATCTATGTTTGGTAACCTATCAAGACATCTATGTTTAAACAATTTTTATTATTTAGTCATTTAATTTTTTTAATAATCATTTTCAATTTTCATTTTGAATATTTCTTATTTTTTCAGGGAGCATTGACTATGGAGAACATCTTCCACCTCACCTCATCGGCTAATCCCTTATCCTTGCCACATGGGCTGGACGGTACCCACATAAAATGCTTACTTGGGCGTTTCTTGCACCAGCGTAAGGCGATTCCCAAAAGTCTCCGCCAGTTGAACCCCGTCCGATTAGCCTCCCTGTTTCGCTCTCAAAAACATTTTGCTTACAAAGGCATTTTCGTCAAGGCATGTGCGACAGAAATTGAAAGCATATTTTATCAACTGTTCGTATTTGAGGATTTCACGGAGGCATCTACGCCCATTTGTCCGAATGGGTAGATACTCCGATGCTCATATTTGCCAATGTCTGAGTCGATTGCTAACTTCTCGGCGAAATCTTCCGGTCACAATTACCAATGACCGGCACAAAACTGGAGAACAGTTCGTGTGTGAAGTAGTAGCATTGGCCAACGGCCTTCAAGAATTTGGAATTAACGCTGGAGACGTTGTCGCTATCTCTGCTTACAACAGGTACTACCCCTCCGATTAAGCTTCAGCTCCAACACCTTTTGTTTCTTTTTGGTGGTGTTTCGATTCGAATTTGCAATTTAGCTTCTTGGGCGTTTATTACATCCTTTTTTCTTGAGATATATTGATAATTTATGCGACTTCTGGGTTCTGAAATGAAGTTTGATCAATAAGTTCAAATATTTGCTTCACTACACGTTTTTATGGCTTGCTCTTGGGTAGCGTGGGTCCCAAAATTAAAATATCCCCATCAATAAACCAACGAGACAATAGTACCGGTTCTTTTTAAAAAAAAAATAAAAATAAATAAGACAATAGTACTAGTTCTGACTTCTGAGCGGTATATTCGGTCTATCAAGAAGAGCAAAGAGGGAGGAACGAAATATTCTTTTATGTAATTATTTTTTTTTACAATTCATGTTGTGCATATTCATATATTATAATAAAGGTTTCTCCACACACCTGAAGATCTTCAGTGATTACGTCGTTGTTTTGAATTAATGAATGATATGTTTGTAATTTTAGGTGAATTAATGAAGGATGTAAAATTACGAAAATACCCTTCATTAATTTAAAACAACGTAGTTTTGAGGTTACTTGAAATAACTTATCTGGAAAAATTACCCAAATGATTATGATTATTTCTTACTCCTAGTTTGCTGTATAAACTTTAAACTTTGTTCTATATTTAAGGTTGGTAGTATTACATTAGCATCCTTTCATTTTCCATTGTGGGTACTAATAATGACAATTTAAATTAGTAATTTATGCTTTCTTATTTATTGAAATGTATAATTATGCAGATTAAATTGCCTTCCACTGAACTTTGATAAAATAAATTTTGATTTTTTAATATATAACTTCAGACCTTTTTATATGTTATTTGTTTTATGATTTTTGACCGGGTGCATTGGGCAATGCATTATGTGTGTGTGTTTTTTTGGTTGCCATCGCTATGCATTACGTCCTAGAACCTGTTTAATTAATATGTTAGATTGTTGACAAACATGAAAATTGCTCTCTTCGAAAGCCTCTCTACTTGACGTTGAGCCTTTTGACTTTCATTTTTCAATAGATTATTCATATATTTTGGGGTGCCTACGCAATTGTAATTACTCTAATCGAAAGATTAAAATTGTGTGCTGGTCTGTGATGTCATCATAGATCAAAATCTATTGGTGTAAGATAGTAATTTTGACTTGAGCGGTATGTGATGTATAAGGCATTGGAAGTTTTGAGTTCTTCTGTCTCAGTTCAAGATAATGATTAATTGAATTAAATAAAAGGGAAAATCCACCTCAGACCCAAATAACCAAAAAATTGTCAAAAACGGCCCAAGAAAAAGTCACATGTCAGAAAAGGCCTCTGGGTCTTTTCTGGTATTATTTCATAAAACGTTAATTGTTAACGTGTACTGATATAGTTGTTAACAAGTACTGATTTAGTTATTAGGATATTGTTGTTAACATCTACTGATTTAGTTGTTAATGTTCTACTGATATATTCCCTCTGGTCCTTATTATAAGGCACCAACTAACTATTTTCACAAACTAATAAAAACAGTTAAAGTCAATAAAGTTGTCCTAGAATTTAAGTAATTTCCAATATTACCCCTACTAATTACACTAAACTCCAATATCATATTAATTATTCCTCTCACCCACTACCTCTATTAATTATGGGCATATATGAAAAAAAGTAATTAATGTTTTTTGGGAACAAGCAAGTGTCTTATAAAAAGGACCAAATAAACTTGCTAGTTGGTGCCTTATAATAAAGACCAGATGGAGTAGTTGTTAACGTTTATGAAATAATACTAGAAAAGGCCATGGGGCTTTTTTTGACATGTGACTTTTTTGGGCCTTTTTTGACAATTTTTTGCTAATTTGTGCCTTGAGGGGGATTTGCCCTAAATAAAAAGGGCACTGGAAAATTGCTCTTTTATACCTTGTTTTAGATTTTAAGATGTTATCCTTCTTACTTAAGTTGTCTTGGCTATATATAATTTGTCTTTGTTTTTTTCATGAAGCCAGCAGTAAAGGCAGGTTAATGATTTGCCGTTTGAACATATCATATCCTATGACACGTCTATTGATTTCTTTTTTTATCCCTCTCAGTGATTTGTATCTGGAGAGGTTATTAGCTATTGCATTTGTTGGAGGGATAGCTTCTCCCCTGAACTATCGATGGGTGAGTAGATTTTCTGTGGAAATGATTGATCCTTTTGGATGAGTGATGAATTATCATTGACTTGATTTTCTTTCTTCTTACACTATGATGAACTATCCGAGTTAACAATAAACGCACCCCGGCAGGGTCAAACAATAAACGCACCCCGGCAGCCCAGAGACCTGGACTACCAGGTTGGGGGGCAACTGTTATGGACCTGTATAAGGCCCATATTGAATATATGGCCCAACAAGGGGCAATCCATGTGGCACAGATATGACGTCACATCACTTGAGCTTGGAGGCACAGAGGCCCACAAGTCCAAACCCTAACCCTAAGGTACACTCTATAAATAGGAATTAAACCTTAAAGGTACACATCTTCTACTCTCTGGCTATTTACTATTCAGCCGACACAAAGCACACACACCACCCCTTTTGGCTAAACGCCTCCAGTATCATCGAACTACGTGGACTTTGATCCCTCTCTACAGGGTACGTAGGCCCTAGGCTTTACTCCTAGGTCAAGTCCCAATCAATATCAACATACTAGCCCTTTAGGGCTAGACATCTTTGTTTTACACCAGAACAACAAGCATGGTCACATAAAATGATTTATGAAAATAAAGTGCTCTTAGTTTAGTTTGGTAGAATGTAGGTCTTCAAAACCCAATGTCGTAGGTTCAAATCCTATAAAGCGTGATTCCATTCTTGTTAGATTGAGAATGTCACTAAAATAATGGAACAACAGCCTAAAGTCTTAATTTACCTCCTGTGGATTAGGATTATACAAAGAAAATATGAGGTTAATAAAAAATGTTAATTTATTAAAGGTCCAATTTATCACCACGTCGATTGTAAATATGCAGTTACGAATAATCGAGCCAACGTAATAGGAATCAAGGCTTGACACAATTCCAAATAAAAAAACTTCAATCATTTTGATTTGTTTGAAAGGAGAAAGAGAGAGAGAGAGAACTATAATAATCTATATAAATAGGAGGTTGTTGGATGCAGTAAGAGTGAACTTGAATTTTTGGCTTATTGGACTTAAATTGTTTCAAGTTTAACTCTTGTGTTAAGAACTTGAGAAAACCACTTTTCAATTTACCTTGTATGCTTACTAAGAATAAACTTGAATTTGGCTTGAATTGTCTTAAGTTTAATTTTTATGTTAAGAACCTGTAGTAACCACTTTACAAATGATCTTATATGCTTGTTAAGTTCTATGTATGTTGAATTATTTCTTGAACTATTATTATTTCTGGAAAACTGTTTGTACTTTATATTATGGGAACGTATATTTTACCCGCTGAACTCTCTCATAATCATTTCATGTATACTTATTAAATTGGAGTTGTGATTACTGGGTTCGATTATTAATGGGACAATCCACATGGGGGCCCAATTAAGGTCCATAATATCAAGAAGGGCCCTAACCACTTTCGTATCCTAGAAAAGGCCCCAGGGCCCTAATGGGTATTTTGTCAGAAAATGAAATTACATTGGTGCCCTTAGTGAAAGTCTAAAATTGAACACAGATGAAAATCATTCGACGTATTCCTTTCTCATCTCTAAATCATTCATAATCGCCTTCTCCATCACTCCCTTCTCTCTGCATTCTCTGATCTCTGGCCTCATCCGATTGTCCGTTGTCAGTCTGCGCCTCCGTCCTCGTCGATCTACGGCTGTTTCAGAGAGAAAGAGTAAGTGCTGATTAAACCCTAATCTTTTTGAAGTTGTGATTAAATCCTCGTCGATCTCCCTAATCTCCGGCTGGTTTTTTCTTTGGCTATAAATTCTTGCTATTCTCTAGCTTGTGAAATTCCTGGTTCCAACGTTTGTTGGTGTCTTGTCGGGTCTCTGTCTTATTTCCAAATGAGGCATCTCTGGTTGCTTCTTTTTCTTCCTTTATGCTTTTATTCATTGTTATCCTAATCTCACTGATCTTGTTACTGTGAGGCATTCGTTGGGAATTGTTTCTGAGCTAGCTGCAATGGAACCCTTACGCTATCGCAATGGCCTTAGGTAACATAATAAATCTTAGGAATCGTTCGCCATTTCAATGATATTTTGTGATTTTTTTTTTCACAATGTAATTTTGGAATAAAGTTTCTGCCCTACCTCAACTCCTGAATCTAATATTTCCTGTGTAATCTTTTGTAGTGAATCATGTGCAGCTTGGAGGTCTTTTGAATGAATATTCCAACCAGCCTCTGTTTATTCTCTTGCATTCATTATTTTTCAGTGTGGTACTATTACTTACCTATGGAAATATATGAAGTAAAAGAAGTACAGTTGTCATTCTATTATAGTTATAAATCTTGGAAGCTGGATATGCATTTTTTCATGACTTTTGATATGTAGATGTCAATTAGCGTCACAATGTCAATGTTTCTGATTCTCCTGCAAATCAAACTAATCCTTGATTTCATAACCTTGGCATCAACTCTTATTCTTCATTCCATGGATGTGAGATTTCACTCGTTATAATTGCTGATTCATATGTTTGATCTGAGAATACATGTATACTGGATTCTATCTGGTAAAATTGTATGTCTTTCTTTTATTTTATTTTTTTTCCTTTTTATGTTCTAAATTAATGGTCTGCAATTTGCCGTCCAATTTTTCTTTTGATACCTTTTAGTGTAGCTTTGAGACTGAAAAATGATTTTTGTTGAAAAACAACCATATACTCAACAATTTATGGTTAAAGCAATCAAATTTGATTTATACATTATGTAACTGCTTACATCATGGCGGAAAACAGGTGATTTATATCAATTTTATAAAGTTGACATTTTCAAATATCTTGCAGATTGTTCATGGGAAACAGTCGTGTAGTGAGCATGTTCTTTCTTTTCTCCTCCAAGCCTACAAAAGAGCATTACATGTTTATCTGCTAGTTTATCTGATCCCTGCATTATTAGTTCACACACAAGGACTTTTTAAAAGGTGATATAATTAGTATTCTTAGTAAGCAATATTGACGTTTTCTTTTGTGAAGTCTTTATGAGACGTATTTTCCTTTTATCTGGTAGTGCCTTCTGTGAAAGGCAAGTACAGTGTTAATGGCATGTTGGCTCTCATTACAATTAAAAGGCTCGGATGGACAACAGATTATGCCATCTGATATTTGTCCAAGCACTCTCTAAATACCAATTGAAATATATTTTTTATTCATCATATGCATTAGCCTGGACTACAAAGCATGTTCAGGCCTTCCTATCTATTACTTTGTTTGCATGGAAAATAACTAACAGAAGAGTAAATATTTATTCCCCAGACAATAATTACTTTCATCTCAAAGTTGCACTTGAAACAAACACAAAAAGTGTCCTCTTTGATCGAGGAGTCCCACAAGCAAAAGAGGAACAATTGGTTGGGGACGTTGGGTGACCCTTTTTTAACTTTAACAAAATTATCCTGACTGCAAGCAATGTGTGTTGTCTGTGTACAATTTCCCTTTCCAATGCCATAAAACTTGGTTTGTTTAGAAATTGTAGCTAGAAGCACGTACATGTCATGTTTTGATGTTAATTGCAATAATTAGAACATGCAAGTTACATGAAGTATGTTGTTAACAACTTTGTATATTTATTTATTTCACTCTCCAGATACACTTAGATGGTTGATGACATTATAAGATCCCAGGCTGAAAAGTTGCAACCAGCCAATGAGTTAACCCGAACAAGGCTAAAGGAAATGGAGCTGCCCGATTTTATTCTTGCTTTGGAAGGAAATTTAACTCTACCTGCACATCTCAGAGAAGAGGAACAAATAGGCTGCATTTGGTTTTAGTCAATAGGATGATATGTCTGCTAACATTGTATTTGGGACACATGTTTTGTCCATCAGATTTTTTGTAAACGTCAATGTTTATTGATGCCACAGTTGTTAATTGATTTGTTATTGTGCAAAGATGAGCCTTTAGGAAGCAATGCTTTTATGTACATAGGCTGACTTGTTTTTAAGTGTATCTAAATTTCAGTGGTTGTATGACAGATTTTATTGCAGCAATTGTGCAAGAACACTTGAGTTCATATTTAGGACAAAGTTTTGTAAATTTTTTGATGTGGGTGACATGACATTTTAATATGAATGAGAACGACAATTGTTTCCTGAATCTCTAGTCATTGTTAGTTGTGTGTAGAAGCAGGGAAATGAGATATAATAAGGTATTCGTTAATCAACAATATCAGCCCCCTTTAACAACTACATCAGGGGTCATTTAGAACAATATCAGGGGTCATTTACAACAATAACAGGGGTCATTTACAACAATATTAGGGGTCATTTACAACAATAACAGGGGTCATTTACAAGAATATCAGGGGTCATTTACAACAATATCAGGGGTCATTTACAACAATAACAGGGGTCATTTGCAACAATATCAGGGGTCATTTACAACAATATCAGGGGTCATTTACAACAATAACAGGGGTCATTTACAACAATAACAGGGTTCATTTACAACAATAACATGGATCATTTACAACAATAACATGGGTCATTTACAACAATATCAAGGGTCATTTACAACAATAACAGGGGTCATTTCCAACAATAACAGGGGTTATTTGCAACAATATCAGGGGTCATTTACAACAATAACAGTGATCATTTACAACAATATCAGGGGTCATTTACAACAATAACAGGGGTCATTTACAACAATAACAGGGGTCATTTACAACAATATCAGGGGTCATTTACAACAATAACAGTGGTCATTTCCAGCTGCAATTTTTTTTCTCATATGAACAAATATCATAAAAGAAGGAAAAATTTCCTCTTGTAATTGAATTCAAATGGTCAAGTTAGCATCAGTAGACAATTTACAGAAATACAAATGTTGAAGGTCATTCTCATGAATACAAATTTGTCATAAATACATATGCACGTGTCTAATATCTAAAAACTATGCTGCCTAATGTCTCATCTTCTACTTCTGAGACTCCTCAATGATGGACAACACTTTTTGGCTTTGCACGTGTTGCTTGAAGAATTCTTTAGTGAACCGAAGAACCTTGTATCCCTTTGTGTAGAACCCATAAGTTTGAAAAGAGCCTTCTGAGTTCTTCTTTCAAGCTTATCAAGCTTCTTCTGCACATCTCATAGAGATTTAACCTCTTGCTACATTGCTTGCTCAAACTAATGCACCTTGGGAGTCTCAAAGCTACACTAAAAGGTATCAAAAGAAAAATTGGACGGCAAATTGCAGACCATTAATTTAGAACATAAAAAGGAAAAAAAATAAAATAAAGGAAAGACATACAATTTTACCAGATAGAATCCAAGATACATGTACTCTCAGATCAAACATATGAATCAGCAATTATAACGAGTGAAATCTCACATCCATGGAATGAAGAATAAGAGTTGATGCCAAGGTTATGAAATCAAGGATTAGTTTGATTTGCAGGAGAATCAGAAACATTGACATTGTGACGCTAATTGACATCTACATATCGAAAGTCATGAAAAAATGCATATCCAGCTTCCAAGATTTATAACTATAATAGAATGACAGCTGTACTTCTTTTACTTCATATATTTCAATAGGTAAGTAATAGTACCACACTGAAAAATAATGAATGCAAGAGAATAAACAGAGGCTGGTTGGAATATTCATTCAAAAGACCTCCAAGCTGCACATGATTCACTACAAAAGATTACACAGGAAATATTAGATTCAGGAGTTGAGGTAGGGCGGAAACTTTTTTCCAAAATTACATTGTGAAAAAAAAAATCACAAAATATCATTGAAATGGCGAACGATTCCCAAGATTTATTATGTTACCTAAGGCCATTGCGATAGCATAAGGGTTCCATTGCAGCTAGCTCAGAAACAATTCCCAACGAATGCCTCACAGTAACAAGATCAGTGAGATTAGGATAACAATGAATAAAAGCATAAAGGAAGAAAAAGAAGCAACCAGAGATGCCTCATTTGGAAATAAGACAGAGACCCGACAAGACACCAACAAACGTTGGAACCAGAATTTCACAAGCTAGAGAATAGCAAGAATTTATAGCCAAAGAAAAAACCAACCAAGAGATTAGGGAGATTGACGAAGATTTAATAACAACTTCAAAAAGATTAGGGTTTAATCAGCACTTACTCTTTCTCTTTGAAACAGCCGTAGATCGACGAGGATGGAGGCGCAGACTGACAATGGACAATCGGATGAGGCCGGAGATCAGAGGATGCAGAGAGAAGGGAGTGATGGAGAAGGCGATTATGAATGATTTAGAGATGAGAAAGGAATAGGTCGAATGATTTTCATCTGTGTTCAATTTTAGACTTTCACTAAGGGCACCAATGTAATTTCATTTTCTGACAAAATACCCATCAGGGCCCTGGGGCCTTTTCTGGGATGCGAAAGTGGTTAGGGCCCTTTTTGATATTATGGACCTTAATTGGGCCCCATGTAGATTTTCCCATTATTAATTTTTAAGCAAGGTTCATAATGTGATATTTTCAGGGAAGGCTCGGAGGTTTAGGTTTGCATTGTACAATTGTATACCTTCCCTTTTGAGTATTGAGTTGACTTTGTATATTGCTACTCAAGACTCGTTCATATTTTGATATAACTTATGAAATTGTTTTGAGATTTGTTTAATTGGTTATTTTCATATACTCTAGTGGAGTACGGATAGAGAAGACTTTAGATTCTAAATCATAACTTTTGATCGTAGGTCCATTTTTGTAAATTTTTTATACTACAGCAGCAGACCTTTACAATTGGTTTCTTCTTTTTCTACTACAATAGTACTTATCTTAATGTTTTAAGAAGTTGTTTGAAATAGTTAATTATACGGTAAATTAAATTGATAAATTAGAAGAATCTTTACACTATATCCATAAAAAAAAGGTCTTTCCTTTAACATATATGTTTGGGTACTTAATCATTTTTTTAATTAATTTTACCTTTGACAAGAAAAAATTCTCACATATATAGTTTAGAGTAAATACTCTTTCTGGTCCCTGACAAAAAACACGGACATCATTTTGGTCCCTGACAAAAAAAAGTGTCATTTTTAGTTCATAAAAAGGACGAATAAGGGTCAATTGGTGGACATTTTGATTTATCACAAATTTCCAAAAGGTCCTTTTTAGTCCCATAAAAAGAACGAATAAGAGTCGATTTTTTTGTCAGGGACCAAAATGGGGTCCATGTTTTTTGTCAGGGACTAGAAAAGGCATTTACTCTATAATTTATATTGCACAAAATCAATTCTCTTGCGCAAAATCTATGTTTGGTAATCTTTCAAGACGTCTATGTTTAAACAATTTTTATTATTTAGTCATTTAATTTTTTTTAATAATCATTTTCAATTCTCATTTTGAATATTTCTTATTTTTTCAGGGAGCATTGACTATTGAGGAACATCTTCCACCTCACCTCATCGGCTAATCCCTTATCCTTGCCACATAGGCTGGACGGTACCCCCATAAAATGCTTACTTGGGCGTTTCTTGCACCAGCGTAAGGCGATTCCCAAACCCCGTCCGATAAGCCTCCCTGTTTCGCTCTCGAAAACATTTTGCTTACAAAGGCATTTTCGTCAAGGCATGTGCGACAGAAATTGAAAGGATTTTTTATCAACTGTTCATATTTGAGGATTTCACGGAGGCATCTACGCCCATTTGTTCGAATGGGTAAGTATTCCGATGCTCATATTTGCCAATGTCTGAGTCGATTGCTAACTTCCCGGCGAAATCTTCCGGTCACAATTACCAATGACCGGCACAAAACTGGAGAACAGTTCGTGTGTGAAGTAGTAGCATTGGCCAACGGCCTTCAAGAATTTGGAATTAAAGCTGGGGACGTTGTCGCTATCTCTGCTTACAACAGGTACTACCCCTCCGATTAAGCTTCAGCTCCAACACCTTTTGTTTCTTTTGGGTGGTGTTTCGATTCGATTTTGCAGTTTAGCTTCTGGTGCGTTTATTACATCCTTTTTTCTTGAGATATATTGATAATTTATGCGACTTCTGGGTTCTGAAATGAAGTTTGATCAAGAAGTTCAAGTATTTGCTTCACTACTAGTTTTTAGGAAGGAGATACTCTCCTTATCCTTCTTCTCATTGTCTCTCATTGGCCACATTTTGACCATTGATTGAGAAAATGAGAGAAAAGTGAAAATAGTACTGTTGATTGGACCGGATGTGATTTAGTGATTATGAAAGATAATGAGAAAAGGATGATGAGAGAAACCCAACCCTAGTTTTTTGGGCTTGCTCTTGGGTAGCGTGGGTCCCAAAATTAAAATATCCCCATCAATAAACCAATGAGACAATAGTACCGGTTCTTTTAAAAAAAAATAAAAATAAATAAGACAATAGTACTAGTTCTGACTTCTGAGCGGTATATTCGGTTTATCAAGAAGAGCAAAGAGGGAGGAACGAAATATTCTTTTATGTAATTATTATTATTTTTTAGTTGGGGACCTAGTGGTCCCAGGCAGGGTCGAACCCTGATTCATTGGCACAAGGCCAGACACTAGCACAAGACCAGCTAACATACCACTGCGCTACGCAAGGCGCTGGTTGTAATTATTATTTTTTATAATTTAGGTTGTGCATATTCATATATTATAATAAAGGTTTCTCCAGTAGTCACGAGATTTATCTCCCGTGACCCTAAAACTATGTCGTTTTGAATTAATGAAGGGTATGTTTGGAATTTTAGGTGAATTAATGAAAGATGTAAAATTATGGAAACACCATTTATTAATTTAAAAAGACATAGTTTTGGGGTCACTGGAGATAACTTCAGTGAGTGACCTGATAAATCCTTTATCCAAATGATTATGATTATTTTTTACTCCTAGTTTGCACTATAAACTTTAAACTTTGTTCTATATCTAAGATTGGTAGTATTACATTAACATCCTTTCATTTTCCATTCTGGGTACTAATAATGAAAATTTAAATTAGTAATTTATGCTTTCTTATTTTTTGAAATGTATAATTATGCAGATTAAATTGCTTCCACTGAACTTTGATAAAATAAATTTTGATTTTTTAATATATAACTTCAGACCTTTTTATATGTTATTTATTTTATGATTTTTGACCGGGTGTATTGGGCAATGCATTATGTGTGTTTTTTTTGTTGCCATCGCTATGCATTACGTACTAGAACCTGTTTAATATGTTGATTGTTGACAAACATGAAAATTGCTCTCTTCGAAAGCCTCTCTACTTGACGTTGAGCCTTTTGACTTTCATTTTTCAATAGGATTATTCATATATTTTGGGGTGCCTACGCAATTGTAATTACTCTAATCGAAAGATTAAAATTGTGTGCTGGTCTGTGATGTCATCATAGATCAAAATCTATTGGTGTAAGATAGTAATTTTGACTTGAGCAGTATGTGATGTATAAGGCATTGGAAGTTTTGAGTTCTTCTGTCTCAGTTCAAGATAATGATTATTGAATTAAATAAAAGGGAAAATCCACCTCAGGACCCAAATAACCAAAAAATTGTCAAAAACGGCCTAAGAAAAAGTCACATGTCAGGATATAAAACGTTAATTGTTAACGTGTACTGATATAATTGTTAACAGGTACTGATTTAGTTGTTAGGATATTGTTGTTAACGTCTACTGATTTAGTTGTTAATGTTTTACTGATATATTCCATCTGGTCCTTATTATAAGGCACCAACTAACTATTTTCACAAACCAATAAAAACAGTTAAAGTCAATAAAGTTGTCCTAGAATTTAAGTAATTTCCAATATTACCCCTACTAATTACACTAAACTCTAATATCATATTAATTATTCCTCTCACCCACTACCTCTATTAATTATGGGCATATATGAAAAAAAGTAATTAATGCTTTTTGGGAAAAAGCAAGTGTCTTATAAAAAAGACCAAATAAACTTGCTAGTTGATGCCTTATAATAAAGACCAGAGGGAGTAGTTGTTAACGTCTATGAAATAATACCAGAAAAGGCCATGGGGCCTTTTTTGACATGTGACTTTTTCTTGGCCCTTTTTTGACAATTTTTTTTTTTGCTAATTTGTGCCTTGAGGGGGATTTGCCCTAAATAAAAGGGCACTGGAAAATTGCTCTTTTATACCTTGTTTTAGATTTTAAGATGTTATCCTTCTTACTTAAGTTGTCTTGGCTATATATAATTTGTCTTTGTTTTTTTCATGAAGCCAGCAGTAAAGGCAGGTTAATGATTTGCCGTTTGAACATATCATATCCTATGACACGTCTATTGATTTCTTTTTTTTATCCCTCTCAGTGATTTGTATCTGGAGTGGTTATTAGCTATTGCATTTGTTGGAGGGATAGCTTCTCCCCTGAACTATCGATGGGTGAGTAGATTTTCTGTGGAAATGATTGATCCTTTTGGATGAGTGATGAATTATCATTGACTTGATTTTCTTTCTTCTTACACTATGAAGCCATGCTTATGCCAAGATGGCATTTCAACGCTATATTTGAAAATGATTTAATTTCATAACCATCAAGTGATAAGCTGAGTTAAATGTGAACTTTTATATTGCATATATCATTCATAGGTTTTCCAGGGAGGAAGAAGCATGACTCACATGTATTTCCCCAATGGTACATTGTCACACATATGAATATGATTGTAATACAGGACAAGAAGGAACTTAGTGTTATGTTTGGGAAGTCATTTCAAGTCTCTTTGAAACCATATGTTGCATAAATTTATTTTATACTCTGTCCTCTTTGCATGCTCTATTTCCTTTTTCCATAACGTATGTTACCCACTAATGTTAATGTAAAGCTTTACACCTATTTTGCCTCATTAATTTTCTTCACCCACAGAGCACTCAGGAGGCAATATTAGCAATCAACTCAGTGAGACCAGTGATGTTGATTACTGATGAGAGTTGTTTCTCCTGGTTCATAACGTATGTTACCCACTAATGTTAATGTAAAGCTTTACACCTATTTTGCCTCATTAATTTTCTTCACCCACAGAGCACTCAGGAGGCAATATTAGGAATCAACTCAGTGAGACCAGTGATGTTGATTACTGATGAGAGTTGTTTCTCCTGGTTCATAAACCTTGGAAAAAAGGATATCCCATCTCTTAGGTGGCATGTCTTTATAGGCTCCCCTTCCACAGATTTTTGCAAGAAATGGAATGGTAAGAATATTGCTGAAAATTTTGGGACCAATGTTAAAATATGCTATATGAAGCTTTTTTTTTTTTCTTTTTTGGTTTGAATAAGCTGTATTAACAATTATTTTATTATTTGGCAGTACTAACTCCAGAATTACTCAAGAAGCATCTCACAAAGCTTCCACCGTTTCGTTTCTCTTGGGCTCCTGAAGGCGCTGTCGTAATATGCTTCACTTCAGGTTCAAGGCTTATTGTTGCATTTTCTAGAGTACCCTCTTATATGCTTGTGGTTTGTTTGTTTGTAAACACGCAATATTACCAGAAAAGTGCTGCTGAGACCACTTAGTTAAATTATGGATGAATCATTCTGCTGCCAAGATTGCAGGATTTGTAGTTACCAAGAACCTTTACCAATTGAATCCATATCACGTGAGGAAATAAGCTATTCTCAGTTTGTGCTAGAAAAAGTTCCTGGAAAGTAATCATTTATATTCTATGGTAACAAAACATTATTTCAACAATGACAACAACAACGATCTGGAAAAAAAAAAGACAACAACAATAAATAAGCCTTATCCTCCTAGGTAGGGTTGATTACATAGATCACATGACGCTATTATGCTCTATCAATAACCAAATCTTTGGATAGATTTTTAACCAACAGGCATTGAGTGTTCTTTTCAGCCTTTCTCTTTGTCTGATCTCCCTTCCTCACTGGTGCCTACAATGGCCTTCTTCACACATGTCTGAACCACCTTAAACTATATTCTACCATTTTCTCTTCAATAAGCATTGTGCCTACTCTTTTTTTGATATGATTATTTCGAATCTTGTCTTTTCTTGTAAGACCACCTATCAATCTTAATATCCTCATCTCTATTAGCCCAACTTTATGCTCTTGTTCTCCTTTTAAAACCCGACATTCATTACCATATAGGATTGTTTGTCTTATAATAGTTCTATAAAACTTTCCTTTAAGCTTATTAGGTATTTTCTTATTACAAAGAACACAGCATTAGTAGGCATAAGTAAAAATCATTGATTGCTAGGTTGAAAATATTGATTTAAATGGTTTTTTATTAAGGGATTTAGGGGATTGGTGAGACCAACTTTTTCAATAATCAGTTTACGTAGAAATGAAGATTGTTTTATTAAATGCATTTTATTAGAAAGCATGTGGAATGGAATACTTTAAACAGAAGAAAAAATACGTGATGTTGCAGTTTATTTTTGAGTTATTATACTAAAAAAAGCTTACTAGATGCCCTCATAAATCATATCTACGATATCTTTGTTCTAAGAAATGAAATGTCCAATTCAATGTTCCAAATCTGAAAGCAGATAATTAGGGGCTTGAATTCTTTATGGACTAATGATATTACTGCATATATTACACCACATAACTAATTCTCTCAGACTTTATCAGCTCATAATTGTCTTATTTTTTTCTCAACTCAAGGAACCACGGGAAAACCCAAGGGAGTCACCCTTAGTCATTCAGCTCTGTTCATACAATCTCTAGCGAAGATTGCCATTGTTGGTTACAGTGAGGATGATGTATGCCTTTCTTATTTTAGTTTGTTAAATCTTACTACTATTTGAACTGAAAGCAGTTGATGTTATGATGTCAAATAATGTAGACTGAGGTGTTTGGTTTGACAAACGATACATACAGTTGGTACCTCATTGAACCAGATATGAGATTCTAATTTTTTTTTTTTTTTGGGATGAAAAGAGATATTGCCTAAAATGATTATCTTATAGCTACCTTGTAACTTGAACGGAAGCATCTTGGAATGTAATATATTAAAAACAAATCATCACATAACATAAGATTGGTGGATTGTCATCACCTCCTTTCTTTTTGTAACAGATCTATTTGCATACTGCTCCATTGTGCCATATTGGTGGATTGTCATCGGCAATGGCCTTGCTAATGGTTGCCAGTTGCCATGTCTTGGTGCCAAAGTTTGATGCCCTATCGGCTGTTGATGCCATAGAGCAATATGCTGTCACATCTCTAATCACAGTCCCTGCAATAATGGCTGATATGGTGTTTTTAATTAGGTATATTCTTGCTGGCATACTTGTGCAGAGTATCAGTAGTGTCTGGTTTTAAAAACCTAACGGCTTATATAAAATGTTGCTGCATTCACTTTTCTATCATTTATATTCTGTAATTAAAATGCTGAATTAACTAATAAGGGGGAATATATATAACCTAAAGGATAATTACAATGTTGTTACCTAAACATTAAAATGTAAAATTTAAACCCCCCAAAAAAATTTAAAAAAATAAAAGGAAAAAATTGTCATGGTTGAAAACTCTAGATAGAAGCTAAAACTGATGCCTAAAAGTCTAGTGGCTGTCACATATACTTTATGTTTTGGTTGTCTTTTTAGATTTCTCCCTTGCTTAAGGTACCATGTGACCATAATGTGACTTTATTTTGAGTAATATATAACATTTTCACTTTTTGTGATATTTAAACAAGGATAAAGCGTCAAGTTTTAGTAAACAAAAGACATTGTATTGAAATTGCCACACCATCTACGCTTGAATGTCTTGCTATTTGCAGCTTGGGTTTCACTCAAGAACAATAATTCTGCATCTCCTTTGTTTAATAAATAGAATATTGCTGTTCTTTTGACCCGCCGTCAGGGGCAAAGAGACCTGGAAAGGTGGGGAATCTGTCAAGAAAATACTTAACGGAGGAGGGAGCCTCTCAAATGAGCTCATCATGTACTCCAGTATGTTCTTCCCTAAAGCTAAGCTTATCTCAGCTTATGGTAAGTATCCCTGGCTTGCTTTCCCTCCGGGCACCATAATTTATCTGAATAGCCTTCTCTCAGGAAGATTTTCGTTTGAGACCTCTTAAATCTTAAATACTACAATTTTAACTAGAAGCAAAGATATTGACAGAATTTAAATGGCATGGATTATAAGTGACTGCATTAGCGTTAATGGGTATTTAAATCTCGGAAGCAATTTCAAGTGAATGCAATTTAAGTTAAATAAATGGAATTTGATATTGAATTGGAAGCATAGAAGATTTTAATGCCAAGTGATATTAACCTTTATACAGAACCACATTCCAAAAAACTATTTGTGAATTCAATGAGCCCAAACAGCATACAAATCCCACCGTGAATTCAATACTTTAAATATGTGTTATGTGTTCTTTCCTTCTCTCTCTTCCCTCCCTCTTCCCATCATGCTATTTCCCAGTATCATCCCCATTTATAATTGAACTGTGATTTATATCATGCAACAAAAAACTCGTTGGCCAGTTGACTTGTATCTCTTTCTT
This sequence comes from Acacia pycnantha, assembly GCA_025563575.1. Classification (NCBI taxonomy): domain Eukaryota; kingdom Viridiplantae; phylum Streptophyta; class Magnoliopsida; order Fabales; family Fabaceae; genus Acacia; species Acacia pycnantha. The sequence continues at coordinate 3,823,438 of JAMWYP010000021.1, read as the reverse complement.
TATTTTCAACATACCTCAATATGTTGATCTTCTCGGATTTCATTTTGAAATTGAGCTTTTAGGCTAGCCATCAATCTGACTAACTGTTGTCTGGTTTGATAATCCTTCTGATGTAGGAAAAGCACAAAATAACTCTAACTGTTTTTCTTTTTTGAAAAAAAACTGAAACATTTTTTAAAAATGAACCCAATAATATCAATAATCATGTGTTCAATCCTACAAGAATACAACGAGATATGAAAACGTATGCCTTTATACCAGTCCCCTATCATTTATCCCAAGTTGTTTCAAATACAAGCCCTCATCCCCTGAGGTGATTAAAGCTCCCAAAATATCTTGTACTGGTTGCTTGGTTTAGGAATAAAAAATATATTTTATTATAGGCTGTAATAAGTACCTATTCTGTGTTTTCTTTGACCAAGACACTCAAAAGCCTCATCTCTCTCTCTCTCTCACTTTGTATATACTGAATAAAGATATACCAAAAGACATGAATATATTACTTTTTTCAAATTTTGTTAGGTGTTGTTTGTCCAACGAATGGAAGTTCTTACCGGCCTTTTTATTTCTATCTGTAATCTGATTCATATGTGTAAGGGATGACTGAGACTTGCTCTTCACTGACATTCCTGACCCTCTATGACTCGAATCAAGAAAAGATTGGTCAGTCCTCTCAGATAGCTGTGAATAAAAGATCTGATACTATAAAATACTCCTATGGTGTCTGTGTTGGCAAGGCTGCTCCCCATGTAGAACTTAGTATATGTGCGGATAACTCTGGTCATGTTGGGAGAATTTTAACTAGAGGACCACATGTAATGATCCGATATTGGGATCAAACTCCGACAAGCCCATTAGATTCCTCAAATGAAGGCTGGCTTGACACAGGTGACATCGGATCAATTGACCACAATGGTAATTTATGGCTCCTTGGACGAACAAATGGTCGGATCAAGAGCGGTGGAGAGAACATCTATCCTGAAGAGGTAGAAGCAGTGACAAAAAACATATTTGGCTTATTTCTCAAGTTTCATTTTTCAATAGGGACACACAAGGAGACTGAAACAAATATTTATATGAGTGACGTTGTGATATAGAATTCTAGCAAAATATAAGAGTTAATGGTTTCATTTTTTCAATAGTTAGTCAATTTACAAGTAATCTTTACCATTTCCAAATAAAAGAGTACCTTATAATTTCATAAAGACTTAGTTTAGTTCTTGCAAAATTTCCATCTTTGAATTCTATGTTTTGTTGATGAGCTATGCATGTTTAGAGTATCAAAATAGGTTAAGACGATACCACGTATAAAAATTTAGTTGTGATGAAATCATAAATTATTAAACTATAGGGATCAACTAAGTCATTTAATTAAATTAATTGAATTCTATGTTTTGTTGATGAGCTATGCATGTTTATTTCAAATAGGTTGAAGCAGTTCTTCTGGAACATTCTGGAATTGCTGGTGTGGTGATTGTTGGAATTCCTGATGCTCGCTTGACTGAAATGGTAGTTGCCTGTATCCAACCAAGAAAAGATTGGCAATGGTCAGAGCAGTCTGTTTCAGAAGATCATCACTTATCCCCAGAGAATCTTAGGCAATATTGCATGAAAAAGAATTTAAGCAGGTATCTCATGTTATTTAATGTTGGACTTAGGCATCTCATACTACTTTTATGCATTCATTGTTTTAGTAATTCTTTTTCAACTAGATGCATGTTTTGTACATTGCATGAAGTTCGAGGAACGAGTTATTCATAAGTAATGGTTAGTAGTGAAAGGGAGCAAATAGAGTAACCAGTAAAATATGAATTCACTAGACACCAATCTTCAATGCCCTATTTATAGACCTATGGAGTATATATATTCCCAAACTACCACTATCCTTATTATTTACCTTGTTATGGTTACTATTCCTATTCCCACATATCATGTAATGACTTTGGTATTGATTTCCTTTCAGGTTTAAGATACCAAAACTGTTTATTTTGTGGAGGAAGCCTTTTCCACTCACTACCACGGGAAAAATAAGGAGAGGCCAACTCCGAAAAGAACTCATTTATCAACTGCATTCTTTGCATAGTAATATTTGAATATCTTCATTTGATTTACTATAAGATTATGTAAAAAATTATTTATTTTTTCTTACTCATGTAGCTGCTTGGTACTGAGCATGTAGTAGCTTATTTCACGTCTCTTTTTTTAGGGCCACATGATTTGAATTTGTGGCGTCGCTCAAAGATGAAGAAAGTAAGAAGGGATCTCTAGCGTGGTGCTTGTAATATCATAAATTTTAGGTTTAGGGACTTGATGATAAACTTATATTTGACAAATTACTAAGCCTAGTTTGGGGGAGTTCTAAGAATGATGAGAGATATAAAGACTCTTAGGGACTCTGTGATTTACTTTCCGAGAAGAAAATGGTTCTTTCGATGATGTGGGGGTTTAAAGGTTGTAGTTAGTCTGAAAAATAGATTGACTCATGTATTTAAGTACATGTAGTGCCCTTAAGGGAGGTAGAAGGCCACTTGGCGCTATTTAGAATGGTTAACTTAAGTGTTTATGGGGCCTTAGACTATGTGATTTAGCTTTTTAGGGTAGAAAAAAAGTCTCCGTATTATATGGGGGCTTGATGGGTGCTATTAGACGAATAAAATAAGTAAATAAGTTAGTAGGGGTGTGTACATGGCATTTTTAGGATAGGTATGTATACCCTGCGTTTTTTAAAAGAAAGAAGAGATGCAGGTCATGTGGGTCCCACATGTATGCACTCTGACACACACTCAGCAATTCCTTGAGGCAGCACATATGGTACAATATGGAAGACATAGACTCATGTGGTCATCTGAGTCCTACACCGATAACATAACTTTATTAATGTAAATAATGATGAGTAATAATGATATTTATTTTTGTGTTGGACAAATAGGAAGTTGTCACCTAGCATTTAGTTTTTGGTTGGCTCCACAAGAAGATGACACGTATCCCTTTTTGACTTTTGTGTTGGCTCTCTTTGGGGACGCCACCTAACACAATAGTCAGGGAAATCTACGAGTTTTTGGTCCAATCATGTATCTGACTTTGCCGAACATCGAAAAAGGGAGTCAGGGGAGTTCATCATGCTTCATTTCCCTTTACATTAAAGGACGCCTAAGAAAGAGAGAGAAAGTGGAAGGATGATTTCAGAAGGACATACGACACTTTAAGATGTAAACACTTGAATTTATGTGGAATTAAAGTCCAAGACTCCCTAACCTCCATATATTTTGTCCAAAGCAGCCCAAAATAAGGGAAAATAGAGAAATTCAAAGGAAAAAGAAAGAGGAGAGAAGGCGGAGGAAAACTTAGTGTTCTTGAGCTCCTGAGTTGATTTTACCTCTGAAATCGCGTTTCTAGCTCTTGGGGTCTTCTCTAATGTTGTTCCTCTCAGTAAGAGCAATAGTTCTATGGTTTCATATTCTTGATCAAAGGTGTTTGGTAACGTCTACAAGATGGAGATGCTGCCAACATCAAGAACCGAATATGGAATCGTGAAGAGGTATGTATAAGCTTCGATTTGAACCGAATATCTTAAGGCTTTCATAAATTGTTGAGATGCCTTGATTTATGGTTAGACCTGGATCTTAGGAAAGGAGTGTGTTTTTCTAATTTTGATTCTTCCAATGAGCTTAGAATGAAAAGTTGTGAGAGATAAATGTGAGAAACCGATCCCAGAAGTATCGGTAGAGAAAACAAAACTTTTGACCACAAAATTGATTTTGAGGAAGGAATTTGATTTTGTTAAATCTGAGGAAGGAATTTGATTTTGTTAAATTTGAAGATAGAAATGGATTCTACGTACAAAATTGTATGGGAATGGCCTATGGAAATAATTTTGGTTGGATTGGATAGAAAATCTTAGGATGGAAATTTAAGTATAGAGCTATCAGATTACATTTTCTGGGAGATAGTTTGGTTGTGACAAAATTTTGAATAGTAAATCATGACCAACGACTGTGATATTTCTCATATTGATAGAAGACATCCTTGTTGGAAATTATGCCCTAGGGGTAAGTCATTGTACTTTAAATGTTTATGTTATTTAAAAGTATTCCTCCGTTTAGTTATTATATCATTTGCATGTTTGTATGATAACTGTATCCTTGTATGTATCTTATAGATTATACAAAATGTCCCTAGTCGGTCATCTACGTGGGAGCGAAGATGAAATAAGACTAGTATGACTTTGATGAGCATGGAGATAAGAATCAAAGTCATAGGCACTTATAAGAGTACAAGGTGTTAGACCGACCCACTATGAGAAAGTTGCATGAATTTAGTCATAATCTTTTCTCATGTATATCCACATCACAATGCCCTTTGACTTGAGATTATCATGGATTCGTACATGAGAGTTGTTGATCTTTGATTGGGTGATGATAAAGGCTTTGATTGGGATAAGTGATTTTCATGCAGAGGAATGTGAATGGTCAAGATAGAATTTGTCCCTCACATTTGTAGAGAGATAATACTAGGCCCCTCGATGAGTGAGTCTGAGAAATGTATGACCATACTACAATGGAAAGGAGTTTCCATATCAATTATTAGACTACTTAAGAATCGAGAAAGTAATGGTCAAGAACAGGAGGTTGACATTATCCATGTTTCATCCTTTACCAAATTATCGCGTGACAAAAGGGACGTGACATTATCCAGAAAGTAATGGTCAAGAACAGGAGGTTGACATTATCCATGTTTCATCCTTTACCAAATTATCGCCGGACAAAAGGGACGTGACATGGTCGTATGATAGGTTGTATCGTATTAACGATCGTCATATGAATTGGGTAGTCGCAATGTCTTGCTAGAGGCCACTTGCGACTTGTGGGTTGATACAGCATTGGCCCGCTGCCAATCTCATGTGGGCCTATAGGGTCGCACACAAAAATAGCCCAACACGAGTAATAGTGTCTAAATTCATACAACATTTAATCTAGGATGTATGTATGTGTGCGTGTGTGTGTGTGTATATATATATATATTAAATTCAAAAATAATAATAATATTTATATAGATAATAATATTATTATATAGTATTTAATTTATTTGATAAATTAAATAACTATAATAAATAGAGATATCATATATCTGATTTAATTTAAATTGAGATATAGTATCTCAGATTTAATTAAATAGACATATATCATATCTCATTTAATTTTTGAATAGAGATATCATATATCTGATTTAATTTAAATTGAGATATAGTATCTCAGATTTAATTAAATAGACAGATATCATATCTCAGATTTCAACAGGCTTTTATTTTGGATTAATTGAATAGATTATATTAGATCTGTTGGACAGATTTAATTAATATCCAAATTTAAATTTTAAGATTAATTTTGAATATTTTAATACGGCTCAATTAGAGTTTGAGAAACTCTATAAAATGAAGTTTTAGTCGTATTGAAATAAGAGAGATAAGCCGTGAAAGAAATCCTAGAGAAAAAGACATGAGACGCAAAGTAAGAAAGCGCTAGCACGCTGCCGTACGTGTTGGAGAGCTATTCGGTGTGGATACCAGTAGAGGGAGTGGATTCGTAGAGTCGGCTCCTAGAGATTAATCGAGTAAGAAGGCGTTAGCCCCCGAGTTTGCAAAGGACACATACAAGTTCGTATAGGTACAGTTTTTCTAATGAACCCGATTTAAACGTCGTTGATAGATCCTCTTTGGGATTCGTAATATTTTAATGGATGAAATCCTTCCACTGCGTGTATGGATCCCAACAATCCTAAGCTTTAATTTGATATATAATATTTTCCATTTGGATTAGTAGATTGTAATATATGAATTTTCAAAGTTTGAACACTAAAACTAGAACAAATTCTCGAACAATTTGGTTGAGGATTTTTGGATACTTGTGTGTATAAATGGAACTAAGTGATATTTTTCCCATACAAAGAATTTAAAGAGCTTTTACATAGAACTTTAAACCACACCATTTGGAGGTTTGTAGATTAAGTTATGTTTTATTGAAGTTAGGTGAAAATTCTGGCAGCATAGGCTTGATATGCGAAAATGAGGAATTGAAGTGAATTGTAAATAAGAGTGACTTCCAAGAGTAGTATTATGTCCTAGAGGATAATGCAGCCCATTAGACATTCATTTGTCATGGCTCACTTTCATGACTCTAACAAGTCATGTGATTTTGTGTTTAGGGCCATGAGGTGACAAAGAAGAGACAATGGGAGCAACTTTAATTGTTGGGGGTGAAAGTGGAGTTTAAATCACCAAGAGGGGGGTGAATTGGGGATTCTCAATAACTTTTTCGGATGCTCTGTTTTTGGATATGAAACAGAAGTAAAAACAGAGTATAGAGAAGAGAAGCAAGACACAAGGATTTATACTGGTTCGGTCCAACAAACTGACCTACGTCTAGTCCCCAGACTTTCTGGGATTTCTCACTATCAAGATTGATTACACACTCTACACTCAAGAGTAATTCTCTCTCTAGAACTTACTCCCCCTTACAAGTTGTAATCAATAACCCAATCTCCAAGTCCCCTTGACTTGAGATACTTTACAATAATGATTTACAATCAAGTAACTCTTTCTAAGAGTAGATATGATAAACACTGAAGAATGAATGTATCAAAAGATACTATACAACAGAAAACTCAAAGAGTAGTTGAAACTTTAATGATTTTCGTTCTTGCACAGATTGATTGTTGAGAGATATTGAATGCATCTCTATTTATAGGTAGAGATCATTAATTGACCGTTATAAATCCTCATATAACCGTTGGAGACATTAGAGGAGGACTAGTGAAGGTTTTGGTCTTCTTCTCTCTCTACTCTTTGGTTAATCCAGCTTTGCAGAAGATCAGAGTTGACTCTCTGACAATTAATCCGTTGGAAGGGCAGTTCTTTGGATGTAGAAGGCAAACATTAACTTCTACAAAACGTGTGGAGAATGTTTGTCCAAAAGCATGCAAGGTTTCGCACTCTTCATTTAATGTGTTGACATGCTTTATGCTTTTTGCTCAATCTCCATTTAATCCTGTCTAAATCATCTGAAACTCACTAACAAACTGATTAAACATAGTTAGGAATAGTAATGAGTGATGATATAGAGTATTGAGATCAAACACAAATATTTCACAAATTCATTCAGTTCGAAATTCAAATTCTGCGATGGAAACTCGAGTCAGTTCTTCGAAACTCGAGTTTTCATGTTTCAGTGAACTTTCAGTAAAAGACCGAAACTCGAGTTTTAAATCTTAACTCGAGTTTTCTCATTCCAGAGAAAAACATCGCGATTTTGCATTTGGACATGTTTTGTGAATATTGCAAAACTCGAGTCATTAAGTGACTAACTCGAGTTTTGGACTCTTGATGAAAAATCATGTTTTAGTCCAAAAGCTCAAAACTGGAGTTTCCAAATCAAAACTGAAGTTTTCAAATGTTCAAAAGATGGCAGAGCTTTCTGTCTGACTAAAACTCGAGTTTCCATATTTTAACTCGAGTTTTCATATTCTTTGAAAACTATGGAAACTTCTCTGTAAGCTCGAAACTCGAGTTTCCAAAACAAAACTCGAGTTTTCTCTCTTAAGAGAAAACCTTGAAAGACTTTGTCGAATTGAAGCATGAAGTTTTCACAAGGTCAGAGACGAGTATTGTTCTCTTACGATGCAAACTCGAGTTTTCAAATTTAACTCGAGTTTCCATAAAACGTTGGAAACTTAGAGAACTCTCTGTATAACCTAAACTTGAGTTTCCAATGGAAACTGGAGTTTTGGTTTCTTTGAAAAACTTGGTTGCTCTCTGTCTTGTCAAAACTCGAGTTTTCAAAATCAAACTCGAGTTTGCTTTGTCTGTGAAAAACTCAGAAGCTCTCTGTATGGCCAAAACTCGAGTTTTCAAAACTTAACTCGAGTTTGCCTTTCTTTGCAAAAACTTGAGCTCTTCTCTGTCAAGCCAAAACTCGAGTTTCCAAACTGAAACTCGAGTTTGCCTTAGACAGTAAGTTTTTCAACTTACAAAGACAAACTTTAACTGTGTTTACAATTGTCTGTTATCATCAAAACCAATAGAGAACTAACAGGGGAAAAAGGAATAAGAGGAGGACCTAAATCAAGGTAGTGAACTTACCCTACTTGTGTGTTGATGTGCATGATTGCTTTGTTTGCTTATTTATTTGTAACATAGTGAATGATTGAAGTTCACTTTTTGTTGTAGCCATAAGTGAGAAATGTGAAGCATTGAGCATGCAACAATATCATTATGTTAACATGAGACTATGTAAGGCAAGCATATCATGTATTAGTATTTATCTTGTAGAGAAATGAGCAAAGAAAACTAAACAAAGTATTTAGAGCTTGTCAGGGATGTCATTGTAACGCCATATACTGTTTTCCAACCATTGCTCCCTTTTGCGGCAACAACTTTTACTGAATCAACTTTGATAAGTAATGCCTTTTCCTCTGTTAATCGTTCGTTCGTATTTTTTATTCTCGGACTAACCAGTAACTCTATTGCAGATGTGGTGGGCCAGGTAACATCATTTTATGGCATGGCTGATATAGTTGTGCATGGTGAGAACAAAAACCAGTTCAATTTTGAAATTATGGACGAGAGGTATACAACTTAATCTCGACACAACGGTAGATTAAATCTATGCGTGTTCCTTTTCTTATGTTTGCCTCATGTTTTGTCAGTGGAAATGTGTTCTATTGCTGTTTCAGAGGATCTGCGGCATTCTGGGCGTTGGATAGTTATTCACGAGTACTGGATAAATGTAATATCCTAAATTTTCTCTAGCAAATTCCATGTATGATGTATTTGCATTTGGAGAAAAGAAATAGCGAAATTTTGACGAAAGCTCAATTTTACACGATTTTGCTAAAACTAAAAATTTTAGAGACAATATTCTATGGCCGAGAGAAGCTGATTAAGGAAGAAAAGTCATTATAAGGAATTAAGGAATAATTTCTAACACCTACTCAATACTTGCAACTATATGAGTAAAGACCAAGTTGCAAATAAAGATCTTGTGAATGATCAAATAGGATCATATTGGAAAGAATTTCACAACACTTCACCATTTGTTAAATGAGTCAAGACATGTATGTATTGATTTGAGGTTACGTCATAATAGCCAACGCCCATGAATATTCGGACAACAAATAATAGGAATTAAAACCCAATAGCAAGATTGTAAGCTGGAATGGTAAATAGGTGAATTGTCAATGTCAAATTGAATTCTTTTATTTTCCTCTTGCCCAAACCGACTTAAAATTCCTTGGGCTAATAAATTGGAGTGTTAGATTAATTATACCAATTAGTCAAACTCAATGTTATTTCCCAAGAGTTTCGGCCAACGAGATAATTGGATAGGAACTAATTGGTAACATGTAAATAAATGGAAGTTTAAGTCTAAAAGTAAACTCCCCTTGTCCAACCGACTTGCCCTTGTGAATATCATTAATTCATTAGCTCATTCACTCATTCAAGTCGGCCTACACATCTGGAGCATACTGAAAGAGAGAGTAATGACGTGAGGGACTAAGAAGGAGTCGGAGGAAGAGGAGGTCCAGGAAAACTTGTGGATTCACCGATTAAAACTTTAGAGGTAAGCTTCTAGAGCTTTTCTTAATCTTATTTTCTACAAATATGGCATTTGGAGAGGCATATCAAGTTCTGAAAATTTGGCTTTGGATAGAGGAAGATTTGAAACTAGTAGAAAATTATAGGTTGAAGCTTATGTGTTTGATACTTGTGGTTGTGTGAGAAGAAATATGGTAATTTCAGTTTTTTGTGTTGGATTTCCTTGCTGCGTGGGTACTGAATCAGGGAAGGATTTTGTATGTTTTAAATATGAGTTTGAATCTTGGAAGATAACCTTGAAGAAAAGTTCCTATACTGTGATTGGTGACAATAGAGTTGGAAGTTATGGACTTTCTCCCTGCCCTGTTTTTCGGTCAGCATTTTTCTCTATAGAGGAGTTGGATTTTGTCCAATTTGATGGTTATATTGTGTTCAAAATGAAAAATTGTGTAGGGTAGAGGTTCGGTAAAAATTTTGGAAACTCCGGGATTGAATTGTACGTTAACCTGAAATTGTTTTGGGACTTCCAATCTGGGCTTATTTTAAATTATCAAAAGGAAATATTTACTGAGGAGGAATTAATTATATTTGTATTTTGTTATTTTAGGACTATTTGTGATATTGTGCACCGGGAAAATTCATTTATATTCGTGGTCGACTATCAGGTAGTAACCTTAATCCTCATATACTCTGTGTGACTTGTGTATGTATGTTTTACCATGTATATTGCATACATTTGGTTATCATTTATTTCCGAGCGCTCTGGAACCGGAACATGCTGTGTGCATTAAGGGCTTTCTTTGTGTCTTTGTGCCGTGATCTGTCTTTGTGTGCTATTAGGACTGCTGCGATCTGTCTTTGTGTGCTATTAGGGTGCTAGTTCAGTTATTGGTGTGCCTTGCTGTATGCATGATACTGAATGTTATATGGTTTGTGTATTAATTCTTGATTTTCTTATATACATTGTTTATACATTTTATATGGGATTAACGGTTACTCTGGGATTCAATTTTGGATCCCAGCCCCTTTTAAGCCCTCTGGTAGCTCATCTAGAGCGGAGCAGGGAGACAGAGGTAAGACTCCGGAGCAGGGCTAGTAGGATGGTGGATGTTGATGATTTTCTTTTGGATATATATTGTGGTTACCGGATGACTGTAGTATTTTATTTTTTTCCTGTCAGGCACCATTATCCGGATGACTGTATATTTTGATCCCTCAGGGGGAAAATTTATCTTTTCGTATTTTTATCAGTATATTATTGTCCAAAGTAATGCGTGCTCTACTGCTTATACTCTGATGTGTGACGTAAATTAGCCTGGGGAAAATAATTTAGAATTGAATATTAGGAAAGGATCACACTACCCGCCACCCGAAAGGGCGAGGCCGGTAGGTGTGTAACAATAAAGATGACGTTGTTGTAGCTTTGTTATGGGTGGAGATGAAGAGGCTCAGCGGTTTGACTACATTTCCTATTTATTATAAACCTTAACAATATCTATATCTAACTTATTTATTACCCTTTTCTAGATGGGGACATACTTTTTTCAAGCCACTGCGACTTATCCAAGGCGCATTTCAACTACCACTATCCTGCGGTCATTGATTTCCGTAGCAAGCTTAACCGTGCCGTTGCCAGTCAGGAGGATGATAGCTCTGATTCTACCACATCTTAACAAGATCAGTATAAAGCTTCGTTTCCCGAAAGGAGAAGTTTCTTTTTAAAAAAAAAAATTGCGCTCGACTTTTGACATGTTTTTAGTTCAGTTAGGGTAGTTGTTTTTAGATTTCGTTATCTTTGGTTTTTTATTTTATCCAAGACTGTCCCTGTTGATGTTATCGGACCTGAGGTACGTGGCTATCATGCCACGTAAAGAATCTTATGTTTTAACTTCAGCATGTTTGAATCTCAGTTGAATGTTTTGTGTCGTTACTCATTTTTCATTTTATGTTATTGTGCTTTATTTTATTTCTACTTTTTTCTAATGACGCGACGTTTCGACTGATATCAATGGATATTAAATGGCGTCTTTACAATTGAACCGAGTGGCGCGTTTCATCAGCAATAACTGCATTTGCACTCGGTTATAAATAAGGCTTCATTTTACGTTAACCCATTTTAACCACACAGAAATTCCTCTGTAACTTAATCTTTCCAAAATCCAACCCAGTATGTCGGTTGCCATGGATCATCAGTCTTTGCAAATCTTAACTGAAGGTTTTACAGACGTCCCTTTAACTGTCAGGGTTGATTGAATCATTCAGAGATTCGTTGAACGCTCATCCTCAGTTCACAGACTCCCCAGGATGGATCTTGAATCTGTAGACTTAATAGTTTTTGATACCACGGTGAGTCTTTCAAACACTAACTGGTTGATTTCTACGTCCAAACCTATTTCGGCACCAACTAGGGTTGTAATGGTTCTTTGATTGTTTACCAGTTTAATACACGTATCATGGTAAGGATTATGTCTATTGAGTTGATGGATAGCCATTGCTGGAAGTTAATTGAAGGTGGTTGTTAGGACATTTCAAAGTTCATTGTAAGAGAACCAGGAGAAGGTGTCCATCAGTTTATCCACATCGTGGTATGTCAAGCGACGACAATTGCCCCTGTGTTGAACGAACAAATACCAAAACGGTTTTTCTACTTACATTATATTGACGAATGCAACTGGTGGGGTGTTCCACACAACCGATCGGTCATTGGTAGTGTTTTGGTTTTTTACACTTTCCCTTGTCGTTTAACAATTGTGGAAATACTCTACTCAAATCGGCATACATTAATTTACTTTGATGAATCTTTAGATGTCTGCGGCATCTTACGTTCCTACTATCGTGCTGCCAATTATAAGTTTCGGGGGATTTATTCCGTGGGTTTGATCTTCGAGTTAGAGGATATTGGGTATGCATACATTGATATCAAATATACATTATTATCATTCATTGGTAGCAATTTTTTGTAAAAACATGTCATAGTTTGTGTATGTACAAGTATGAATGAGCAGAGAAATGAGCAAAGAAACGCTATGATAGTAATGAGGACACCCCTTAAAAATATTGACACTTCTGTATGAGAAATCCAGGGACGAGTGTAATTGCTACCACCCAAAAGGAAGATGTATCTTTTTACTCCCTTGTGTCCTTTAATATAAAATATATTTAGGGAGTTGATTTTAGTTCTAAATATAAAATAAAGTTTTTATATTTATCGATCTTTTCCTAATTTACCCCTGTTGATACTCCCTCATCAACAATCAAGGAAGGGAGGGAATGAAGGAATTAAGGAAGGTGACTAGGGTATTTTAGAATATATATGTCATATTAATTAATTTAACCAACTTCTTTAATCTAATCAAATTAGATAAATATGTCTTATATTAAGGATTAGATTACAAAAGAATATAGTTTTTTTTTTATTGGGTTTTAGTTAAGGCATTAAAAATCAGACAGGGGATGAAATTGATGAATAATGTTTCATTTAATTGTGATTGAATTAGAGTAAATTTATAAAAACAACAAAGTTTTATCCCACCACTAGATAAGGACGAATAGAGTTAGAGTAAACTTAATCATTATTAAAATAATATGACTCAAAATCTATAAAAATATTCATATTACCTTAAAATGGTAATATTTAAATAAAAAGCAATAACCCATAGGGGAATTAAAAATTCATATAAAAATCATATATAATTTAATAAAACAAAGTTATTAAAACCCACAAGGTAATATTTAATTGTACAACTTGACTTGGATTTTAATTCATGGTTTTATTGTTGGAATATTTGATTCTGTATTCAATACTGTATTCAATATTCCGTTATTTCTATTTATGGCCCACATTATTGCTGGTTTTGTAACCGTTCATTAATACCGTAACGGCCTAATTAATACGCAATAAGTGCGTATTGAATACGTTTCCTTTTTTAGCTCTGTGATGGCCAGAGGGGAAACGAACTGTGTAATTCTGTCTGGTCCCCTGAACCTGCTCTGATCTTGAGGAAAGCACACCATCTGCAGATTCAGAGAGAAGGATCAGAAGGACTGAGACTCGGAGTTTGTTCACCTTGCTTGGCTTGGATTCGTTCTGTTTGGAGACTCGAGTTCATCTGTTTGCTTACGGAGACAAATCAATGGCGGGAGGTATTTGTGATCTCTTTTTTCCGCATTGATCTATATGTTAATCTATGTTTAACATGTTTAGATCGTTAAGGTATTCTAACATTTGGTATCAGAGCCATGATTCCTCTGCCTTGATTTTTGTTCGATGAAATTGTATGCATATATTAAAATCGGTTTTTGCTTTTCGGATTTTTGATCTGTATATATGTTTATTTCATCAAGAAATCAGATGTATGGCTTTTCGAATAAACATATGGGTTTTTCATATATATGTATGTTTGTTTCTCATATGCTCATAATGTTTATTCATGGATGATTTTGGAGAGCCTTACGAAACCATTTATCAGAGATTTCTTTTGGGTTTTGTGTTTGCTTCTTTAAATCGGTTTTTTTTGTGATTTTTACGGTAAAAAACGCCTTTTTCCTGATCATTTTGTGCGCCTGAAATTTCTGGGAATTTTTCGGGTTGATGTGTCGGGTCCTGAACCGGGTAAGGAAGATGATCTACAGTGTTTTATTTTTATTTATGATTTGAAAAGAAAAAAAAACGCTGGAATGGTCCTGGGAGGATTCGAACAGCGGACCATGCGTGTTGAATGCACAGGTGCCGCCAGTATGTCACGCCTTCATATTTGGTTAAATATGAATTGTTAATAAATATACGATTTATTATTCGGTTAGAAAATTTTGTAAATGTCATAATTGGGCTTCGAACCTAAGATCGTGGGTGCGTGGTTACGCATACATATATGGCGGAGATGAATCATTATTGGTTTAAATGATTTATTAATTGATAAGCAAAATTTTCGAATGTCAAAAGTGATATTCAAGGCAATGCCCTTCAGTTAATATCTTAATTTGGAATCTTAAACCACTGGGCCAATTGTTCAAATGTGGAGAGCAATTATTCTGGGCATTCAAATCTTTTATTTCCTTCTAGGAAAATTTCTTAATGGGGATATATTTTCTTGGCAATCTGTTTTATGTGGAATATATTTTCTTATATCAAGTGAATTGTTTAAATTGAGAAAAGTTAATTTTGGCAACTTTCACATTTTGGAAACTTTTGAAAAATTATTACTATTATTCTTGAGTTATTTAATTGTCTAAATATTTAGAAAAATTAACTTTAGACAATTATATATCTTTTTAAAATTGTTGAAGCCAAATTTGAGTTGAATTATGCCAAAATTAATTCTTTAAACAATATTTGGATACATAAAACAGTGGGAGGATTTTTGTTTTAATTTGATTATTTAGTTAATCAATTAATCACTCCATCTGCAAAATGAATCATTATTACGTTTAAATGATTTATTAATATCAAATGGCATTTGAATATTTTTTGGCTGGGGCCAACCACATTGGACTCCATAATGTGTATGCTTTAATGGTTGGCATTTTCGTCAGGCCAAAAATTTCAGAGTTGCAAAATCATTATTTCTATAATTCATTAAGCATCTGGTTGAAAACCTTGTGATTTAATATTTTGGATTGATTTTATCATGTTTTGGGCTCTGGAATGATTGAAAGAAATTTGTGCTTTGCGCTTTGAAATAATAATCTGAGAATTGAATTGTGGGTTAAATAATTTGCAAATTGTTTGCTAAATAAATATTATAATCTACATAGACTTGTTTTATGTATAAATTTGATTATATCAAATTTAATTGTTTAAATTGAGAAAAGTTAATTTTGGCAACTTTTACAATAGTTCTGAGTTATTTAATTGTCTACATATTTTGGAAACATTAATTTCAGACAATTAAATATCTTTTTCAAATTGTTGAAGCCCACTTTAAGTTGAATATTGTCAAAATTAATTTTTTAAACAATATTTGAATACATAAAACAGTGGGAGGATTTTTCCTTTCAATTTGATAATAATCCTTCCATTAAGATGTGCATATATATTGGACTTATTGCACAAAATAGTGGGAAAATTTGTCAAAGATGATTATTTAATCACATTTATTTGATAGGATTTTTCCTTTCAATTTGATTATAATCCCTCCATTAAGATGTGCATATATATTGGATTTATTGCACAAAATAGTGGGAGAATTTGTCAAAGATGATTATTTAATCACATTTATTTGATAGGATTTTTCCTTTCAATTTGATTATAATCCCTCCATTAAGATGTGCATATATATTGGATTTATTGCACAAAATAGTGGGAGAATTTGTCACAGATGATTATTTAATCACATTTATTTGATTAGATTGATCAATTAAATTCTCATTAAAGATTTGTGCATATTTGGAATCTAAATGCACAAGATTAATTTTGGTGATTAATATTGGTAACATTAATTTCATCAAAGTGGGAGGATTTTATTTAGTCACTTATGTTGATTAAATTAATTAATCAAAATTCCTATAGATATCATATGTACAATTAATATACACAATGGTATGATGTCCTTGTGATGAGTATGTAGAATCAAGGAGTAGCCAAAACATCCTCACTAGCCACATACACTCTATTTTGTTCTAATGAACAAAATTCATCACACAATGATTTAAAGACATCCATTGTAGTTGAATATGTGGTTATAATTAATCTTTGCCCACAGGTAGATAATTATGATCATAGTTTTTAATTAGGGTGGAATGGAATGGCATTATATTTTCTAAGTAGCCCACAGGCATTAGGGGATATAACCGCATTCTAGTTTCATCAATTTGAGATAAATTCATGCTATGCTAATGTCTTTACCCACGGTAGACTTTAGTGATACGAATTTTTAACTATATGATTAATTAATATCAAATTATATTCTTAATGTACCCGCAAGAATTAAGAATAAGGAAATAATTTGATATTTTTATCATAAAGTTATATGTATGGATCTAATTGAATTATAACTTTAGCCCACAGCAAGTTGTATGTCGGTAGATTTATATTTTTAAAGCATGATTTACATTGGTAAAACATGATATGGTTTATTAGTCTTAAATTTTTGTTATAAGCATGTATGTTCAATATTACACAAATATACAACCTACGAATTTTCTACGATATGAAATGCGACATTCCCGAATTGAGGGTGATAACTATAAAGTATCATTATTTGGGGTGGATGGACATTGGTTATGCTATTAGGAAAGATGAACCACTTTCTATCACCGAGACCAACACTCCAGATGAGATTGATCTGTATGAAAGGTGGGAGAGATCTAATCACCTCTCAGCTATGTTCATAAAGACCTCAATCTCTGTTGGCATTCATGGTTCTGTCAAACTACATAACAAGATTAGGCCACTTCTGAAGGTTATTGATGAACAACTTCAGATAAGGCATTTGTCGGCACCCCAATTATGAAGTTTTCATTCTTGAGACTCACTATAGTAAAAGATGTGTGTAAGCACATCATAAATATGAGGGACATTGCAGCTCAACTAAAATCACTAGAGGTTGATATGTCTGATTCATTTTTATGTACACTATATTCTGAACACTCTTCCATAGCCATATAGACCCTTTAGGATATCCTGCAACACACATAAGAACAAATGGTCAATTAATGAACTTTTGACCATGTGTGCTCAGGAGTAGGGAAGGCTGAAAATGCAAATGGGAGAATTTCTTCAATATGACTTGATTAGTGGGAGCGATCAATTCAGAAACCTTGTTTCTGAAAAACATTTTCAAATAATCGACCTTCCATTTCGAGTGAAGATTGGTTGTTAACAATGTTCCTTCGATTTAATTGAATATTGTACAACCAGTCATTCAAGATACACAACCTGCTGAGATTGATCCAAAAGATCGAGTTGTTGATGAGGAACAATAAGAAATTGTTGAGTAACTAGTTGAACAACAAGTTCCTCAAGAAGATAATGCAACAACATTAGGGATATCTACTGGAACAAGAAGATCGGGATAACAAGTGAATATATTGTGGAATCGACTATAATGTAGAAGCTGAAAATGATCTGGAACGTTTCACAAGCCATGAACTGTAGAGAGTCAAGATCATGGTATGATGCTATGAATGATGCGACGAATTCTAAGGCATCTAACAAAGTCTAGAATCGACTACAAGGAGACATTCTCTCCTGTATCTAGGAAAGATTCTCTTCGCATCATTCTAGCATTGGTTGCACATTTTGTCTATGAGCTGCAACAAATGGATGTGAAAACGACCTTTCTCAATGGAGAACTAGAGGAAGAGGTTTACATGAAACAACCGAAGGATTTTCCTCTAGAGATGGTGAGCATTTGGTGTGCAAGCTCAAGAAATCCATATATGGATTGAAACAAGCTTCCGTCAATGGTATTTAAAGTTTCATGATGTTATCTCTTCATTTGGTTTTGTAGAGAACATTATGGATGAATGTATAAACCGAGAAAGTTAGTGGGAGCAAGATTTGTTTTCTTATTCTATATGTGGATGATATTTTGCTTGCAACCAATGATAGTGATTTACTATATGAGGTGAAACAATTCCTTTCTGAAAAACTTCGACATGAAGGATATGGGAGTTGTATCTTACGCCACTGGTATTAAGATACATAGAGACAAACATTAAGTATTCTAGGTTTGTCTCAAGACACCTATATCAACAAAGTTTTGGAAAGATTTTGGATGAGATATTGTTCACCAAGTGTAGCTCCCATTGTGAAAGGTGACAGGTTCAATTTGGACCAGTGCCTAAAGAATGACTTTGAGCGGGAAGAAATGAAAAACAATCCTTATGCTTCAACAGTAAGTAGCCTTATGTATGCTCATGTCTAACGAGACCTGACATTGCATTTCTTGTTGGAATCTTTGGGAGATATCGAGTAATCCGGTATGGACCACTGGAAAGTCTGTGAAGAAGGTGTTGAGATACCTTCAAGGAACTAAAGATTAAGTGCTTAAGTACAAACTAATTGACAATTTGGAAGTGACTGGTTACTACGATTCGATTATCTTGGCTGCATGGACTTAAGAAAATCCACTTCAGGATATATTTTCATGCTAAGCCGATGGAGCTTTATCATGGAGTAGTGAAAAGCAGTCTTTAATTGCTACTTCCACTATATAAGCTAAGTTTGTATCTTGTTTTGAGACTATCTCACATGGTGTGTGAATGAAGAGTTTCATTTCTGAGCTTAGAATTATGGATCCAATTTCTAAGCCATTAAGATTATATTGTGACAATTCGGTTGATGTTTTTATGGCTAAGAACAATAAAGGTGGTAGTCGAATCAAGCATATCGACATTAAGTGTCTAGCCATAAAAGACCGTGTTAAAAATAAAACAGTGGTTATTGAACACATGAGCACTGAATTGATGATTGATGATCCTTTAACTAAAGGCATGCCTACATTGAAATTTCAGGATCATGCAGAAAGAATGGGACCTGGTTCCCTTATGTGATTTTCGTTGTAAGAACGATGTTATTTATGAAACTCCATTTGTGATGTTTTTCTCATTTCGATTGTGTACACATTTATTTGTTTAAATTATTTGAGGAACATCATTGAGTTTGGACCAAGAATAAACGTAGGGTTTATTCATTAAGTTACTTGGGCATGGGAAACATAATGCACTTGTGATACATGGAAGATATTACTCGCTTTAAGAGGACCTATCGCTATGATTCATGCATTTTGTTTCTCGAGGTATATATCTTGAAGTATGTGGACCAAGTGGGAGAATGTTGGAATATTTGATTCTGTATTCAATACTGTATTCAATATTCCGTTATTTCTATTTATGGCCCACATTATTGCTGGTTTTGTAACCGTCCATTAATACCGTAACGGCCTAATTAATACGCAATAAGTGCATATTGAATACGTTTCCTTTTTTAGCTCTGTGATGGCCAGAGGGGAACGAACGGTGTAATTTCATCGGTCCCCGACCTGCTCTGATCTTGAGGAAAGTACACCATCTGCAGATTCAGAGAGAAGGATCAGAAGGATTGAGACTCGGAGTTTGTTCCTGCTTGCTAGCTTGGATTCGTTCCTGTTTGGAGACTCAGAGTTCGTCCTGTTTGCTTCTGGAGACAAATCAATGGCGGGAGGTATTTGTGATCTCTTACTTCAGTTTTCCGCATTGATCTATATGTTAATCTATGTTTAACATGTTTAGATCGTTAAGGTATTCTAACATTTATGACTTGTAATATTGAATCAGGATCTCTCAATATTTTTGGTTTTGTTTGAGAGATCATATGCAGTTTCAAAAGAGAAACATAATTTTTATACCATAATATTTTACAAAATTAGCAAAATGTTTAACATCCTTTCTCCAATGAAATACACCAATCAAAGAATTCTTTTAAAAAACTTGCAAGATTATTTAGTATTTTAACTAATTTTCTTACTTTATTATTAGTAGTTAATAAAATCTTACAGAAAGGATCTGAGCAAAACATAGTAGGGACGAATATTGAGAATTAACCCTATCCAGATTCAAATTCAATTCATGAAACATAAATTTTCTTGTTATAATGATAAATCCAATATCAAAGTTCATGAGGGGGTATACTACCGTAAGAGTCAAGTTCATACACCCGCCAAAAGACTTGTAATCATATGTAGCTAATGAGGGGCTTTTAAGAGAGGAGATCCCCTCATCATCTATTTTTTCTTAAGTCCATTTTATATACTGAATAAAGATATATCAAAAAGACATGAATATATTTCTTTTTTCAAATTTTGTTAGGTGTTGTTTGTCCAACAAATGGAAGATCTTATCGGTCTTTTTTTCCTATCTGTAAATTGATTCACATGTGTAATGGATGACAGAGACTTGCTCTTCACTGACATTCCTGACCCTCTATGACTCGAATCAAGAAAAGATTGGTCAGTCCTCTCAGATAGCTGTGAATAAAAGATCTGATACTATAAAATACTCTCAAGGTTTCTTGTTGGCAAGGCTGCTCCCCATGTAGAATAGAGCCGGGAAATCGGGCCGAGCCCATCGGGCCGGCCCGTTTAGGCCCTGGTCCGTCAAGGGCCAGGCTTGAAAAATAGACGAGATATTTGAAATTGGCCCTGTAAGGTCAGCCCTGGAGGGCCTCAGGCTTAAACGGGCCGGCCCTGGAGGGCCTCGGGCCAGCCCTGCAGGCCCTTTTCACTGTAGCTTTTTATTTTTTTTATTTATTAATTTATATATATATTGTCTTTGTTATAGAGTTATTTAGATTAAATTATTTGTTATAATAATAGTCATCGTACTAATGTCGCTTAGTGGTATGTTTCTTATGTTTTATGTGAGTTATTTGTGAACATAGTTTGCTTTTGATTATGAATTAGTGACTATGCTTATTTGTTGGATGATTTGTGATGTAATTTACTAATTATATTTCTTTAAAAAAAATATAGGAAAATTAATTAAAATTTGGAATAGCAATTTCCGGGCCCTGGAGGGCCGGCCCTCTGGCCCTGGTGCTCTCGGGCCGGGCTTTGAAAAACAGATGTTTTTCTTACCTCAGACCCTGGAGGGCCGGCCCTGTTAGGCCCTGGCCCTTCATGGGCCGACCTTGGAGGATCGGGCCGGCCTTGATTCCCAGCTCTAATGTAGAACTTAGTATATGTGCAGATGCCTGTGGTCATGTTGGGAGAATTTTATCTAGAGGACCACATGTAATGATCCGATATTGGGATCAAACTCTGACAAGCCCATTAGATTCCTCAAATGAAGGCTGGCTTGACACAGGTGACATCGGATCAATTGATCACAATGGTAATTTATGGCTCCTTGGACGAACAAATGGTCGGATCAAGAGCGGTGGAGAGAACATCTATCCTGAAGAGGTAGAAGCAGTGACAAAATACATATTTGGCTTATTTCTCAAGTTTCATCTTTCAATAGGGACACACAAGGAGACTGAAACAAATATTTATATGAATGACGTTGTGACTGATATAGAATTCTAGCAAAATATAAGAGTTGATGGTTTCATTTTTTTAATAGTTAGTCAATTTGCAAGTAATCTTTACTATTTTCAAATAAAAGAGTACCTTATAGTTTCATAAAGACTTAGTTTAGTTTTTGCAAAATTTCCATCTTTGAATTCTATGTTTTGTTGATGAGCTATGCATGTTTAGAGTATCAAAATAGGTTAAGACGATACCACTAATAAAAATTTAGCTGTGGTGAAATCATAAATTATTAAACTATAGGGATCAACTAGGTCATTTAATTAAATTAATTGAATTCTATTTTTTGTTGATGAGCTATGCATGTTTATTTCAAATAGGTTGAAGCACTTCTTCTGGAACATTCTGGAATTGCTGGCGTGGTGATTGTTGGAATTCCTGATGCTCGCTTGACCGAAATGGTAGTTGCCTGTATCCAACTAAGAAAAGATTGGCAATGGTCAGAGCAGTCTGTTTCAGAAGATCATCACTTATCCCCAGAGAATCTTAGGCAATATTGCATGAAAAAGAATTTAAGCAGGTATCTCATCTCATGTTATTTAATGTTGGACTAAGGCATCTCATGCTACTTAAATGCATTCAGTGTTTTAGTAATTCCTTTTCAACTAAATGTGGGTTTTGTACATTACATGAAGTTTGAGGAACAAGTTTTTTTTTGGTGAAAGAAAGTTTTGGAGGGGTTTGACATCAGTCCCCCACCAAGGCCAGGGCACGGCCCCGGGCTCTATGAGCACTTACTGGGGACTTACGAGATCGCCTACCAAAGGAGTCCCAGCGACGGCAGAGAGACGACCCAAGGGCCTAGTTCTGGATCCCTTACCATCTATGCCAACTCACATTGGCTGAGGAACGAGTTATTTATAAGTAATGGTTAGTAGTAAAAGGGAGAAAATAGAGTAACCATTATAATATGAATTCACTAGACATCAATCTTCAAAGCCCTATTTATAGACCTATGGAGTACTGTATATATATTCCCAAACTACCACTATCCTTATTATTTACCTTGTTATGGTTACTATTCCTATTCCCACATATCATGTAATGACTTTGGTATTGATTTCCTTTCAGGTTTAAGATACCAAAAATGTTTATTTTGTGGAGGAAGCCTTTTCCACTCACTGCCACGAGAAAAATAAGGAGAGGCCATCTCCGAAAAGAACTCTTGTATCAACTACATTCTTTGCATAGTAATATTTGAATATCTTCATTTGATTTACTATAAGATTATGTACAAATTTACTTTTTTCTCGTTCATTCAATGTAATAATGCTGAAAATCAGGAAAGATATCACTTGGTTAAAAGAGACACCACTACAAAATATGGATATTACTACCCTAAAAGACGTCCTTATTTTAAAAAAGGAAGTAAAAAGTGAAGGCGGTGGCATTGTCGTAATTATTTACTTGATTTTGAGACTTTAGACAACCTAAATATTAATTTAGGACGCCTAAAATATTTTTAGACAACCTAAATATTAATTTAGGACGCCTAAAATGTAATATTTGGCGTCATTTAGGATTTTTTTTGGAGACTTTAGACAACCCAAATATTAATTTAGGACTCCTAAAGTTTTTTTTAACTACCTAAATTTATTTTAGGACGTCTAAAATGTAATATTTGGCGTAATTTAGGATATTTTTTGGCGCGTGGAAAATTTTTGGTGACCTTAAAGTATATCAGGACGCCAAAATCAGTATTTTTGGCGACCTAAAAGTATTTCAGGACGCCAAAATCAACATTTTTGGCGCAATTTTGAAAATTTGGGAAATTTTTTGGCACCAGAATTTTTTTTTGGCGACCTAAAAGTATATCAGGTCGCCAAAAGCAGTATTTTCGGCGACCTAAGAGCCCGTTTGGATTGACTTAAAAAAAAAGTGCTTTTTTTTTTAGCCCCATGTTGTGCTTTTTTTTTAAGCTCAAAATTTGAGCTTTTGAAAAAATCAGGTCGCCACAAGCAATATTTTTGGCGCAATTTAGAAAATTTGGGAAATTTTTTAACGCCAGAAATTTTTTTTGGCGACCTAAAAGTATATCAAGTCTTCAAAAGCAGTATTTTGGCGACCTAAAAGTATTTCAGGTCGCCAAAATCAATATTTTTTGTTTCCCTGCTCCTTTATTAATATCCTCTCACCTTTCTCATTAGTTAATCGTCCCTCTCTCTCTCTCGCACGCATCATCACCATCGCTCTCCCTCACGCTTGACTTCTTCTCATCTCTTATTTAATTTCATTTATCCCTTCTTTCCTCTACACACCATCCCTCATTTAATTTCATTTATCCCTTTCTCTTCTCATTTGATCTGCACATACGCCTTCCCCTTCTCTCCTCTGCACCCCACATCTTCTCTTTCGGTCTATTCCTACTCCCTCAACACTCTTCGATCTTGCTGGGCGAGGAGACAACGGCGAGGAGATGAGAGCACCGGAGTTTGAAGGATGATGATCTCAGGCTTCACTGTTGGTGCCATTTTCAATTTCAGGTCCGATGTGTTCTTCCCTTTTCCTTAATTTTTTTTTTTCTGATTCCTCACTTCCATAATATTTTATTCTCCATCGCTCTCTAAATATTAACAAATATTTTATTAGTCCGGTGATTATTAGAATATTTTATAAGTCCCATAATTATAGGGATTAACAAAACCTAGAGATTATAGGAGATTATTGTTAGAATATTATCTGTTATTATTAGAATATTTTATTAGTCCCATAATTATAGGGATTAACTAAACCTAGAGAGAGATTATAGGAGATTATTGTTAGGATATTAGTTTTTCAAATTTCAAATCTAGATCTCTATTTTGTCTATAAATGTAATCGTGCTCTCATTTGAATATACAACAATTATTCTCATCTGATACTCTTCAAATGCTCAGTAAAAAATATGAAGCAGGTATATATATAAAAAAAATCATATAAGACGTCCTGAAATAAAATCAGGACGCCTTATAAGGCGTCCTGAAATAAAATCAGGATGCCTAAACTAAGGCGTCCTGAAATAAAATCAGGATGCCTTATATGATTTTTTTTTTACTTCCCCCGTCGAGACGCCCTTTTAAAAAAGGACGTTAATTGCCTCTAATTTAGGACGTTAATTGACTTTTTTGTAGTAGTGAGAGACTAAGAAGGCAATGAGGGAAGCTTCTAATGAGTTTGAGAACTTTAATAAGGATTTGGGGACAAAAACTTGGAAACAAAAGATTTATAAGATTGCAAAGAATAAGAAGAGAAAATCAAGAGATTTGGATGAAGTAGGATGCATAAAGGATGAGGAAGGCAAAGTTTTGGTTAGTTATGGAGAAATTAATGATATATGGAAGGCCTACTTTTATAAGTTGTTCATTGATGGAGGTGGAGGTTCAACTCATGAGTTGGAAGGTTTGACAACTAGAGAAGGTGAACACAATTTGTCATTTTATCACAAGATTTGAGTCGAGAATGAAAAATAGTAAAACAGTTGGATTTGATGGTACCTTTTACTAATGATGTTTGGTAAAGCTTGGGTGAAGATGGTGTTTGGTGGCTTTCTTAGATATTTAATGAGATTTCACAATCCAATAAAATACTTGACAGTTGGATGGAAAATACTTTGACCCCTATTTATAACGGTAATAAATATAGGAAAACAAACAAGCGCGTCTAAATAAAATATTTTAAATACAACAATCACATTGGCTCAAATAATTTAAATACCACAAAAATATTATCTAATCAAATACACAATAAGTCAAGCAATCAAATGCAAATCAAATACCAAAGAGAAAAAACTAAGAAAAAGCCACATATATAAAAAAAAAGGTCAGAAAAACGAACTCCATTTAAATATTATAACATAAAGAACTCTAAATAACGGTAATAAATAAATGAACACAAACAAGCGCGTCTAAATAAAATATTTTAAATACAACAATCACATTGGCTCAAATAATTTGAATACGAAGAAAATATTATCTAATAAATACACAATCAGTCAAGCAATCAAATGCAAATCAAATACCACAGAGAAGAAACTAAGAAAAAGCCATACATACAAAAAAAAGGTCAGAAAAATGAACTCTATTTAAATATTATAACATAAACAACTCTAAATAACGGTAATAAATAAAGGAAAACAAACAAGCGCGTCTAAATAAAATATTTTTATATACAACAATCACATTGGCTCAAATAATTTAAATAACACAAAAATATTATCTAATCAAATACACAATCAGTCAAGCAATCAAATGCAAATCAAATACCAAAGAGAAGAAACTAAGAACAAGCCACACATACAAAAAAAAAGGGTCAGAAAAACGAACTCCATTTAAATATTATAACATAAAGAACTCTAAATAACGGTAATAAATATAGGAAAACAAACAAGCGCGTCTAAGTAAAATATTTTAAATACAACAATCACATTGGCTCAAATAATTTAAATACCACAAAAATATTATCAAATCAAATACACAATCAGTCAAGCACTCAAATGCAAATCAAATACCAAAGAGAAGAAACAAAGAAAAAGCCACACATACAAAAAAAAGGGTCAGAAAAACGAACTCCATTTAAATATTATAACATCAACAACTCTAAATAACGGTAATAAATATAGGAAAACAAACAAGCGCGTCTAAGTAAAATATTTTAAATACAACAATCACATTGGCGCAAATAATTTAAATACCACAAAAAAAATTTCTAATCAAATACACATACAGTGAAACAATCAAATGCAAATCAAACACCAGAGAGAAGAAACTAAGAAAAAGCCACACATACAAAAAAAAAAAGGTCAGAAAAACGAACTCCATTTAAATATTATAACATAAACAACTCTAAATAACGGTAATAGATATAGGAAAACAAACAAGCGCGTCTAAATAAAATATTTTAAATACAACAATCACATTGGCTCAAATAATTAAAATACGACAAAAATATTATCTACTAAATACACAATCAGTCAACCAATCAAATGCAAATCAAATACCAAAGAAAAGAAACTAAGAAAAAGCCACACATACGAAAAAAAAGGGTCAGAAAAACGAACTCCATTTAAATATTATAAAATAAACAACTCTTAATAACGGTAATAGATATAGGAAAACAAACAAGCGCGTCTAAGTAAAATATTTTAAATACAACAATCACATTGGCTCAAATAATTTAAATACCACAAAAATATTATCTCATCAAATACACAATCAGTCAAGCACTCAAATGCAAATCAAATACCAAGGAGAAGAAACTAAGAAAAAGCCACACATAGAAAAAAAAGAGGTCAGAAAAACGAACTACATTTAAATATTATAACATAAAGAACTCTAAATAACGGTAATAAATAAAGGAAAACAAACAAGCGCGTCTAAATAAAATATTTTAAATACAACAATCACATTGGCTCAAATAATTTAAATACGACAAAAATATTATCTACTAAATACACAATCAGTCAAGCAATCAAATGCAAATCAAATACCAAAGAAAAGAAACTAAGAAAAAGCCACACATACGAAAAAAAAGGGTCAGAAAAACGAACTCCATTTAAATATTATAACATAAAACACTCTAAATAACGATAATAGATATAGGAAAACAAACAAGCGCGTCTAAGTAAAATATTTTAAATACAACAATCACATTGGCGCAAATAATTTAAATACACAAAAATATTATCTAATCAAATACACATACAATCAAGCAATTAAATGCAAATCAAACACCACAGAGAAGAAACTAAGAAAAAGCCACACATACAAAAAAAAAAAAAGAGGTCAGAAAAATGAAATCCATTTAAATATTATAACATAAACAACTCTAAATAACGGTAATAAATATAAGAAAACAAACTAGCGCATCTAAGTAAAATATTTTAAATACAACAATCACATTGGCTCAAATAATTTAAATACCACAAAAATTTTATGTAATTAAATACACAATAAGTCAAGCAATCAAATGCAAATCAAATACCAAGGAGAAGAAACTAAGAAAAAGCCACACATACAAAAAAAAAAGGTCAGAAAAACGAACTCCATTTAAATATTATAACATAAACAACTGTAAATAACGGTAATAAATATAGAAAAACAAACAAGCGCGTCTAACTAAAATATTTTAAATACAACAATCACATTGGCTCAAATAATTTAAATACCAGAAAAATATTATCTAATCAAATACACAATCAGTCAAGCAATCAAATGCAAATCAAATACCAAGGAGAAGAAACTAAGAAAAAGCCACACATACAAAAAAAAAGGTCAGAAAAACGAACTCCATTTAAATATTATAACATAAACAACTGTAAATAACGGTAATAAATATAGAAAAACAAACAAGCGCGTCTAACTAAAATATTTTAAATACAACAATCACATTGGCTCAAATAATTTAAATACCAGAAAAATATTATCTAATCAAATACACAATCAGTCAAGCAATCAAATCCAAATCAAATACCAAAGACAAGAAACTAAGAAAAAGCCACACATACAAAAAAAAGGTCAGAAAAACGAACTCCATTTAAATATTATAACATAAACAACTGTAAATAACGGTAATAAATATAGAAAAACAAACAAGCGCGTCTAACTAAAATATTTTAAATACAACAATCACATTGGCTCAAATAATTTAAATACCAGAAAAATATTATCTAATGAAATACACAATAAGTCAAGCAATCAAATGCAAATCAAATACCAAAGAGAAAAAACTAAGAAAAAGCCACATATATAAAAAAAAAGGTCAGAAAAACGAACTCCATTTAAATATTATAACATAAAGAACTCTAAATAACGGTAATAAATAAATGAACACAAACAAGCGCGTCTAAATAAAATATTTTAAATACAACAATCACATTGGCTCAAATAATTTGAATACGAAGAAAATATTATCTAATAAATACACAATCAGTCAAGCAATCAAATGCAAATCAAATACCACAGAGAAGAAACTAAGAAAAAGCCATACATACAAAAAAAAGGTCAGAAAAATGAACTCTATTTAAATATTATAACATAAACAACTCTAAATAACGGTAATAAATAAAGGAAAACAAACAAGCGCGTCTAAGTAAAATATTTCAAATTCAGTAATCACATTGGCTCAAATAATTTAAATAACACAAAAATATTATCTAATCAAATACACAATCAGTCAAGCAATCAAATGCAAATCAAATACCAAAGAGAAGAAACTAAGAACAAGCCACACATACAAAAAAAAGGGTCAGAAAAACGAACTCCATTTAAATATTATAACATAAAGAACTCTAAATAACGGTAATAAATATAGGAAAACAAACAAGCGCGTCTAAGTAAAATATTTTAAATACAACAATCACATTGGCTCAAATAATTTAAATACCACAAAAATATTATCAAATCAAATACACAATCAGTCAAGCACTCAAATGCAAATCAAATACCAAAGAGAAGAAACAAAGAAAAAGCCACACATACAAAAAAAAAAAGGTTCAGAAAAACGAACTCCATTTAAATATTATAACATCAACAACTCTAAACAACGTTAATAAATATAGCAAAACAAACAAGCGCGTCTGAATAAAATATTTTAAATACAACATCCACTTTGCCCCAAATCATTTAAATACCACAAAAATATTTTCTAATCAAATACACATACAGTGAAACAATCAAATGCAAATCAAACACCAGAGAGAAGAAACTAAGAAAAAGCCACACATACAAAAAAAAAAAGGTCAGAAAAACGAACTCCATTTAAATATTATAACATAAACAACTGTAAATAACGGTAATAGATATAGGAAAACAAACAAGCGCGTCTAAATAAAATATTTTAAATACAACAATCACATTGGCTCAAATAATTAAAATACGACAAAAATATTATCTACTAAATACACAATCAGTCAACCAATCAAATGCAAATCAAATACCAAAGAAAAGAAACTAAGAAAAAGCCACACATACAAAAAAAAAGGGTCAGAAAAACGAACTCCATTTAAATATTATAAAATAAACAACTCTTAATAACGGTAATAGATATAGGAAAACAAACAAGCGCGTCTAAGTAAAATATTTTAAATACAACAATCACATTGGCTCAAATAATTTAAATACCACAAAAATATTATCTCATCAAATACACAATCAGTCAAGCACTCAAATGCAAATCAAATACCAAGGAGAAGAAACTAAGAAAAAGCCACACATAGAAAAAAAAAGAGGTCAGAAAAACGAACCACATTTAAATATTATAACATAAAGAACTCTGAATAACGGTAATAAATAAAGGAAAACAAACAAACGCGTCTAAATAAAATATTTTAAATACAACAATCACATTGGCTCAAATAATTAAAATACGACAAAAATATTATCTACTAAATACACAATCAGTCAAGCAATCAAATCCAAATCAAATACCAAAGAAAAGAAACTAAGAAAAAGCCACACATACGAAAAAAAAGGGTCAGAAAAACGAACTCCATTTAAATATTATAACATAAAACACTCTAAATAACGATAATAGATATAGGAAAACAAACAAGCGCGTCTAAGTAAAATATTTTAAATACAACAATCACATTGGCCCAAATAATTTAAATACCACAAAAATATTATCTAATAAAAAACACATACAGTCAAGCAATTAAATGCAAATCAAACACCAGAGAGAAGAAACTAAGAAAAAGTCACACATACAAAAAAAAAAGAGGTCAGAAAAACGAAATCCATTTAAATATTATAACATAAACAACTCTAAATAACGGTAATAAATATAAGAAAACAAACTAGCGCATCTAAGTAAAATATTTTAAATACAACAATCACATTGGCTCAAATAATTTAAATACCACAAAAATTTTATCTAATTAAATACACAATAAGTCAAGCAATCAAATGCAAATCAAATACCAAGGAGAAGAAACTAAGAAAAAGCCACACATACAAAAAAAAAAGGTCAGAAAAACGAACTCCATTTAAATATTATAACATAAACAACTGTAAATAACGGTAATAAATATAGAAAAACAAACAAGCGCGTCTAACTAAAATATTTTAAATACAACAATCACATTGGCTCAAATAATTTAAATACCAGAAAAATATTATCTAATCAAATACACAATCAGTCAAGCAATCAAATGCAAATCAAATACCAAGGAGAAGAAACTAAGAAAAAGCCACACATACAAAAAAAAAGGTCAGAAAAACGAACTCCATTTAAATATTATAACATAAACAACTGTAAATAACGGTAATAAATATAGAAAAACAAACAAGCGCGTCTAACTAAAATATTTTAAATACAACAATCACATTGGCTCAAATAATTTAAATACCACAAAAGTATTATCTAATCAAATACACAATCAGTCAAGCAATCAAATGCAAATCAAATACCAAAGATAAGAAACTAAGAAAAAGCCACACATACAAAAAAAAAAAGTCAGAAAAACGAACTCCATTTAAATATTATAACATAAACAACTGTAAATAACGGTAATAAATATAGAAAAACAAACAAGCGCGTCTAACTAAAATATTTTAAATACAACAATCACATTGGCTCAAATAATTTAAATACCAGAAAAATATTATCTAATGAAATACACAATAAGTCAAGCAATCAAATGCAAATCAAATACCAAAGAGAAAAACTAAGAAAAACCCACACATACAAAAAAAAAAGGGGTCAGAAAAACGAACTCCATTTAAATATTATAACATAAACAACTCTAAATAACGGTAATACATATTGGAAAACAAACAAGCGCGTCTAAGTAAAATATTTTGAATACAACAGTCACATTGGCTCAAATAATTTTAATACCACAAAAAATTTATCTATTGAAATACCCAATAAGTCAAGCAATCAAATGCAAATCAAATACCAAAGAGAAGAAACTAAGAAAAAGCCACACATACAAAAAAAAGAGTCAGAAAAATGAACTCCATTTAAATATTATAACATAAACAACTGTATATAACGGTAATAAATATAGGAAAAAGAAGAAGCGCGTCTAACTAAATTATTTTAAATACAAGAATCACATTGGATCAAATAATTTTAATACCACAAAAATTTTATCTAATTAAATACACAATAAGTCTGGCAATCAAATGCAAATAAAATACCAAGGAGAGGAAACTAAGAAAAAACCACAGATACAAAAAAAAAGGTCAGAAAAACGAACTCCATTTAAATATTATAACATAAACAACTCTAAATAACGGTAATAAATATAGGAAAACAAACAAGCGCGTCTAAATAAAATATTTTAAATACAACAATCACATTGGCTCAAATAATTTAAATACCACAAAAATTTTATCTAATTAAATACACAATAAGTCAAGCAATCAAATGCAAATCAAATAGCAAAGAGAAGAAAGTAAGAAAAAGCCAGACATACAAAAAAAAGTATAAGAAAAACGAACTCCATTTAAATATTATAACATAAACAACTCTAAAAAACGGTAATAAATATAGGAAAACAAACAAGCGCGTCTAAGTAAAATATTTTAAATACAACAATCGCATTGGCACAAATAATTTAAATACCAAAAAAATATTATCTAATCAAATACACAATCAGTCAAGCAATCAAATGCAAATCAAATACCAAAGACAAGAAACTAAGAAAAAGCCACACATACAAAAAAAAAAGGGGTCAGAAAAACGAACTCCATTTAAATATTATAACATAAACAACTCTAAATAACGGTAATAAATATAGGAAAACAAACTAGCGCGTCTAAATAAAATATTTTAAATACAATAATCACATTTGATCAAATAATTTAAATACCACAAAAACATTATCTAATCAAATACACATACAATCAAGCAATCAAATGCAAATAAAACACCAAAGAGAAGAAACTAAGAAAAAACCACAGATACAAAAAAAAAAAGAGGTAAGAAAAACGAACTCCATTTAAATATTATAACATAAAAAACTTTAAATAAAGGTAATAAATATAGGAAAACAAACTAGCACGTCTAAATAAAATATTTTAAATACAACAATCACATTGGCCCAAATAATATAAATACCACAAAAATTTTATATAATTAAATACACAATAAGTCAAGCAATAATATGCAAATCAAATAGCAAAGAGAAGAAAGTAAGAAAAAGCCAGACATCCAAAAAAAAAACGGTAAGAAAAACGAACTCCATTTAAATATTATAACATAAACAACTCTAAATAACGGTTAATAAATATAGGAAAACAAACAAGCGCGTCTAAGTAAAATATTTTAAATACAAGAATCACATTTGCTCAAATAATTTAAATACCACAAAGATATTATCTAATCAAATACACAATCAGTCAAGCAATCAAATGAAAATCAAATACCAAAGACAAGAAACTAAGAAAAAGCCACCCAGACAAAAAAAATGAGTCAGAAAAACGAACTCCATTTAAATATTATAACATAAACAACTCTAAATAACGGTAATAAATATAGGAAAAAAACAAGCGCGTCTAAATAAAATATTTTAAATACAACATTCACATTGGCTCAAATAATTTAAATACCACAAAAATTTTATCTAATTAAATACACAATCAGTCTGGCAATCAAATGCAAATAAAATACCAAGGAGAAGAAACTAAGAAAAAAACACAGATACAAAAAAAAAGAGGTCAGAAAAATGAACTCCATTTAAATATTATAACATAAACAACTGTAAATAACGGTAATAAATATAGGAAAACAAACTAGCGCGTCTAAATAAAATATTTTAAATACAACAATCAAATTGGCTCAAATAATTTAAATACCACAATAATATTATCTAATCAAATACACAATCAGTCAAGCAATCAAATGCAAATCAAATACCAAAGACAAGAAAATAAGAAAAAGCCACACATACAAAAAAAAGGGTCAGAAAAACGAACTCCATTTAAATTTTATAACATAAACAACTGTAAATAACGGTAATACATATAGGAAAACAAACTAGCGCGTCTAAATAAAATATTTTAAATACAATAATCACATTTGATCAAATAATTTAAATACCACAAAAACATTATCTAATCAAATACACATACAATCAAGCAATCAAATGCAAATAAAACACCAAAGAGAAGAAACTAAGAAAAAACCACAGATACAAAAAAAAAGAGGTAAGAAAAACGAACTCCATTTAAATATTATAACATAAAAAACTCTAAATAACGGTAATAAATATAGGAAAACAAACTAGCACGTCTAAATAAAATATTTTAAATACAACAATCACATTGGCTCAAATAATATAAATACCACAAAAATTTTATATAATTAAATACACAATAAGTCAAGCAATAATATGCAAATCAAATAGCAAAGAGAAGAAATTAAGAAAAAGCCAGACATCCAAAAAAAAAAACGGTAAGAAAAACGAACTCCATTTAAATATTATAACATAAACAACTCTAAATAACGGTTAATAAATATAGGAAAACAAACAAGCGCGTCTAAATAAAATATTTTAAATACAACAATCACATTTGCTCAAATAATTTAAATACCACAAAAATATTATCTAATCAAATACACAATCAGTCAAGCAATCAAATGCAAATCAGATACCAAAGACAAGAAACTAAGAAAAAGGCACACATACAAAAAAATGAGTCAGAAAAACGAACTCCATTTAAATATTATAACATAAACAACTGTATATAACGGTAATAAATATAGGAAAAAAAACAAGCGCGTCTAACTTTAATATTTTAAATACAAGAATCACATTGGCTCAAATAATTTTAATACCACAAAAATTTTATCTAATTAAATACACAATAAGTCTGGCAATCAAATGCAAATAAAATACCAAGGAGAAGAAACTAAGAAAAAAACACAGATACAAAAAAAAAGAGGTCAGAAAATTGAACTCCATTTAAATATTATAACATAAACAACTGTAAATAACGGTAATAAATATAGGAAAACAAACTAGCGCGTCTAAATAAAATATTTTAAATACAACAATCACATTGGCTCAAATAATTTAAATACCACAAAAATATTATCTAATCAAATACACAATAAGTCAAGCAATCAAATGCAAATCAAATACCAAAGACAAGAAACTAAGAAAAAGCCACACATACAAAAAAAAAGGGTCAGAAAAACGAACTCCATTTAAATATTATAACATAAACAACTCTAAATAACGGTAATAAATATAGGAAAACAAACAAGCGCGTCTAAATAAAATATTTTAAATACAACAATCACATTTGCTCAAATAATTTAAATACCACAAAAATATTATCTAATCAAATACACAATCAGTCAAGCAATCAAATGCAAATCAAATACCAAAGAAAAGAAACTAAGAAAAAGCCACACATACAAAAAAAAGGGTAAAAAAAACGAACTCCATTTATATATTATAACATAAACAACTCTAAATAACGGTAATAGATATAGGAAAACAAACAAGCGATTCTAAATAAAATATTTTAAATACAACAATCACATTGGCCCAAATAATTTAAATACCACAAAAATATTATCTAATAAAAAACACATACAGTCAAGCAATTAAATGCAAATCAAATACCAAAGAGAAGAAACTAAGAAGAAGCCAAACATACAAAAAAAAAGGGGTCAGAAAAACGAACTCCATTTAAATATTATAACATAAACAACTCAAAATAACGGTAATAAATATAGGAAAACAAACAAACGCGTCTAAATAAAATATTTTAAATACAACAATCACATTGGCTCAAATAATTTAAATACCACAAAAATAATATCTAATCAAATACACAATCAGTCAAGCAATTAAATGCAAATCAAATACCAAGGAGAAGAAACAAAGAAAAAAGCACAGATACAAAAATAAAAAAAAAAAGAGTTCAGAAAAACAAACTCCATTTAAATATTATAACATAAACAACTCTAAATAACGGTAATAAATATAGGAAAACAAACAAGCGCGTCTAAATAAAATATTTTAAATACAACAATCACATTGGCTCAAATAATTTAAATACCACAAAAATATTATCTAATCAAATACACAATAAGTCAAGCAATCAAATGAAAATCAAATACCAAAGAAAAGAAACTAAGAAAAAGCCACACATACAAAAAAAAGAGGTCAGAAAAACGAACTCCATTTAAATATTATAACATAAACAACTCTAAATAACGGTAATAAATATAGGAAAACAAACAAGCGCGTCTAAATAAAATATTTTAAATACAACAATCACATTGGCTCAAATAATTTAAATACCACAAAAATATTATCTAATTAAATACACAATAAGTCAAGCAATCAAATGCAAATCAAATACCAAAGAGAAGAAACTAAGAAAAAGCCACACATACAAAAAAAAAGGGTCAGAAAAACGAACTCCATTTAAATATTATAACATAAACAACTCTAAATAACGGTAATAAATATAGGAAAACAAACAAGCGCGTCTAAATAAAATATTTTAAATACAACAATCACATTGGCTCAAATAATTTAAATACCACAAAAATATTATCTAATCAAATACACAATAAGTCAAGCAATCAAATGCAAATCAAATACCAAAGAGAAGAAACTAAGAAAAAGCCACACATACAAAAAAAAAAAAGGTCAGAAAAACGAACTCCATTTAAATATTATAACATAAACAACTCTAAATAACGGTAATAAATATAGGAAAACAAACAAGCGCGTCTAAATAAAATATTTTAAATACAACAATCACATTGGCTCAAATAATTTAAATACCACAAAAATATTATCTAATCAAATACACAATAAGTCAAGCAATCAAATGCAAATCAAATACCAAAGAGAAGAAACTAAGAAAAAGCCACACATACAAAAAAAAAGGGTCAGAAAAACGAACTCCATTTAAATATTATAACATAAACAACTCTAAATAACGGTAATAAATATAGGAAAACAAACAAGCGCGTCTAAATAAAATATTTTAAATACAACAATCACATTGGCTCAAATAATTTAAATACCACAAAAATATTATCTAATCAAATACACAATCGGTCAAGCACTCAAATGCAAATCAAATACCAAAGAGAAGAAACTAAGAAAAAGCCACACATAGAAAAAAAAGAAGTCAGAAAAACGAACTACATTTAAATATTATAACATAAACAACTCTAAATAACGGTAATAAATATAGGAAAACAAACAAGCGCGTCTAAATAAAATATTTTAAATACAACAATCACATTGGCTCAAATAATTTAAATACCACAAAAATATTATCTAATCAAATACACAATCAGTCAAGCAATCAAATGCAAATCAAATACCAAAGAGAAGAAACTAAGAAAAAGCCACACATACAAAAAAAAAAGGTCAGAAAAACGAACTCCATTTAAATATTATAACATAAACAACTCTAAATAACGGTAATAAATATAGGAAAACAAACAAGCGCGTCTAAATAAAATATTTTAAATACAACAATCACATTGGCTCAAATAATTTAAATACCACAAAAATATTATCTAATCAAATACACAATCAGTCATGCAATCAAATGAAAATCAAATACCAAAGAAAAGAAACTAAGAAAAAGCCACACATACTACAAAAAAAAAACGGTCAGAAAAACGAACTCCATTTAAATATTATAACATAAACACCTCTAAATAACGGTAATAAATATAGGAAAACAAACAAGCGCGTCTAAATAAAATATTTTAAATACAACAATCACATTGGCTCAAATAATTTAAATACCACAAAAATATTATCTAATCAAATACACAATAAGTCAAGCAATCAAATGCAAATCAAATACCAAAGATAAGAAACTAATAAAAAGCCACACATACAAAAAAAAAAAAAAAAAACTCAGAAAAACGAACTTCATTTAAATATTATAACATAAACAACTCTAAATAACGGTAATAAATATAGGAAAACAAACAAGCGCGTCTAAATAAAATATTTTAAATACAACAATCACATTGGCTCAAATAATTTAAATACCACAAAAATATTATCTAATCAAATACACAATAAGTCAAGCAATCAAATGCAAATCAAATACCAAAGAGAAGAAACTAAGAAAAAGCCACACATACAAAAAAAAAAAGGTCAGAAAAACGAACTCCATTTAAATATTATAACATAAACAACTCTAAATAACGGTAATAAATATAGGAAAACAAACAAGCGCGTCTAAATAAAATATTTTAAATACAACAATCACATTGGCTCAAATAATTTAAATACCACAAAAATATTATCTAATCAAAAACACAATAAGTCAAGCAATCAAATGCAAATCAAATACCAAATATAAGAAACTAAGAAAAAGCCACACATACAAAAAAAAAAGTCAGAAAAACGAACTCCATTTAAATATTATAACATAAACAACTCTAAATAACGGTAATAAATATACGAAAACAAACAAGCGCGTCTAAATAAAATATTTTAAATACAACAATCACATTGGCTCAAATAATTTAAATAGCACAAAAATATTATCTAATCAAATACACAATCAGTCAAGAAATCAAATGAAAATCAAATACCAAAGAAAAGAAACTAAGAAAAAGCCACACATACAAAAAAAACAAAGTGTCAGAAAAACGAACTCCATTTAAAGATTATAACATAAACAGCTCTAAATAACGTTAATAAATATAGGAAAACAAACAAACGCGTCTAAATAAATTATTTTAAATACAACAATCACATTGGCTCAAATCATTTAAATACCACAAAAATAATATCTAATCAAATACACAATCAGTCAAGCAATCAAATGCAAATCAAATACCAAAGAAAAGAAACTAAGAAGAAGCACACATACAAAAAAAAAAAGGTCAGAAAAACGAACTCCATTTAAATATTATAACATAAACAACTCTAAATAACGTTAATAAATATAGGAAAACAAACAAGCGCGTCTAAATAAAATATTTTAAATACAACAATCACATTGGCTCAAATAATTTAAATACCACAAAAATATTATCTAATCAAATTAACAATAAGTCAAGCAATCAAATGCAAATCAAATATCAAAGAGAAAAACTAAGACAAAGCCACACAAACAAACAAAAAAGGGTCAGAAAAACAAACTCCATTTAAATATTATAACATAAACAACTCTAAATAACGTTAATAAATATAGGAAAACAAACAAACGCGTCTAAATAAAATATTTTAAATACAACAATCACATTGGCTCAAATAATTTAAATACCACAAAAATATTATCTAATCAAATACACAATAAGTCAAGCAATCAAATGCAAATCAAATACCAAAGAGAAGAAACTAAGAAAAAGCCACACATACAAAAAAAAAAAGGTCAGAAAAACGAACTCCATTTAAATATTATAACATAAACAACTATAAATAACGGTAATAAATATAGGAAAACAAACAAGCGCGTATAAATAAAATATTTTAAATACAACAATCACATTGGCTCAAATAATTTAAATAGCACAAAAATATTATCTAATCAAATACACAATCAGTCAAGAAATCAAATGAAAATCAAATACCAAAGAAAAGAAACTAAGAAAAAGCCACACATACAAAAAAAACAAAGTGTCAGAAAAACGAACTCCATTTAAATATTATAACATAAACAACTCTAAATAACGGTAATAAATATAGGAAAACGAACAAGCGCGTCTAAATAAAATATTTTAAATACAACAATCACATTGGCTCAAATAATTTAAATACCACAAAAATATTATCTAATCAAATACACAATAAGTCAAGCAATCAAATGCAAATCAAATACCAAAGAGAAGAAACTAAGAAAAAGCCACAAATACGAAAAAAAAAAAATTCAGAAAAACGAACTCCATTTAAATATTATAACATAAACAACTCTAAATAACGGTAATAAATATAGGAAAACAAACAAGCGCGTCTAAATAAAATATTTTAAATACAACAATCACATTGGCTCAAATAATTTAAATACCACAAAAATATTATCTAATCAAATACACAATAAGTCAAGCAATCAAATGCAAATCAAATACCAAAGAAAAGAAACTAAGAAAAAGCCACACATACAAAAAAAAAAAGGGTCAGAAAAACGAACTCCATTTAAATATTATAACATAAACAACTCTAAATAACGTTAATAAATATAGGAAAACAAACAAACGCGTCTAAATAAAATATTTTAAATACAACAATCACATTGTCTCAAATAATTTAAATACCACAAAAATATTATCTAATCAAATACACAATAAGTCAAGCAATCAAATGCAAATCAAATACCAAAGATAAGAAACTAAGAAGAAGCCACACATACAAAAAAAACAAAGTGTCAGAAAAACGAACTCCATTTAAATATTATAACATAAACAACTCTAAATAACGGTAATAAATATAGGAAAACAAACAAGCGCGTCTAAATAAAATATTTTAAATACAACAATCACATTGGCTCAAATAATTTAAATACCACAAAAATATTATCTAATCAAATACACAATAAGTCAAGCAATCAAATGCAAATCAAATACCAAAGAGAAGAAACTAAGAAAAAGCCACACATACAAAAAAAAAAGGTCGAAAACGAACTCCATTTAAATATTATAACATAAACAACTCTAAATAACGGTAATAAATATAGGAAAACAAACAAGCGCGTCTAAATAAAATATTTTAAATACAACAATCACATTTGCTCAAATAATCTAAATACCACAAAAATATTATCTAATCAAATACACAATAAGTCAAGCAATCAAATGCAAATCAAATACCAAATATAAGGAACTAAGAAAAAGCCACACATACAAAAAAAAAAATAAAGGTCAGAAAAACGAACTCCATTTAAATATTATAACATAAACAACCCTAAATAACGGTAATAAATATAGGAAAACAAACAAGCGCGTCTAAATAAAATATTTTAAATACAACAATCACATTGGCTCAAATAATTTAAATACCACAAAAATATTATCTAATCAAATACACAATAAGTCAAGCAATCAAATGCAAATCAAATACCAAAGAGAAGAAACTAAGAAAAAGCCACACATACAAAAAAAAAAAAGGTCAGAAAAACGAACTCCATTTAAATATTATAACATAAACAACTCTAAATAACGGTAATAAATATAGGAAAACAAACAAGCGCGTCTAAATAAAATATTTTAAATACAACAATCACATTGGCTCAAATAATTTAAATACCACAAAAATATTATCTAATCAAATACACAATAAGTCAAGCAATCAAATGCAAATCAAATACCAAAGAGAAGAAACTAAGAAAAAGCCACACATACAAAAAAAAAAGGGTCAGAAAAACGAACTCCATTTAAATATTATAACATAAACAACTCTAAATAACGGTAATAAATATAGGAAAACAAACAAGCGCGTCTAAATAAAATATTTTAAATACAACAATCACATTGGCTCAAATAATTTAAATACCACAAAAATATTATCTAATCAAATACACAATCAGTCAAGCAATCAAATGCAAATCAAATACCAAAGAGAAGAAACTAAGAAAAAGCCACACATACAAAAAAAAAAGGTCAGAAAAACGAACTCCATTTAAATATTATAACATAAACAACTCTAAATAACGGTAATAAATATAGGAAAACAAACAAGCGCGTCTAAATAAAATATTTTAAATACAACAATCACATTGGCTCAAATAATTTAAATACCACAAAAATATTATCTAATCAAATACACAATCAGTCAAGCAATCAAATGAAAATCCAATACCAAAGAAAAGAAACTAAGAAAAAGCCACACATACAAAAAAAACAAAGTGTCAGAAAAACGAACTCCATTTAAATATTATAACATAAACAACTCTAAATAACGGTAATAAATATAGGAAAACAAACAAGCGCGTCTAAATAAAATATTTTAAATACAACAATCACATTGGCTCAAATAATTTAAATACCACAAAAATATTATCTAATCAAATACACAATAAGTCAAGCAATCAAATGCAAATCAAATACCAAAGAGAAGAAACTAAGAAAAAGCCACACATACTAAAAAAAAAAAGGTCAAAAAAACGAACTCCATTTAAATATTATAACATAAACAACTCTAAATAACGTTAATAAATATAGGAAAACAAACAAGCGCGTCTAAATAAAATATTTTAAATACAACAATCACATTGGCTCAAATAATTTAAATACCACAAAAATATTATCTAATCAAATACACAATAAGTCAAGCAATCAAATGCAAATCAAATACCAAAGAGAAGAAACTAAGAAAAAGCCACACATACAAAAAAAAAAAAAGTCAGAAAAACGAACTCCATTTAAATATTATAACATAAACAACTCTAAATAACGGTAATAAATATAGGAAAACAAACAAGCGCGTCTAAATAAAATATTTTAAATACAACAATCACATTGGCTCAAATAATTTAAATACCACAAAAATATTATCTAATCAAATACACAATAAGTCAAGCAATCAAATGCAAATCAAATACCAAATATAAGAAACTAAGAAAAAGCCACACATACAAAGAAAAAAAAAAGGTCAGAAAAACGAACTCCATTTAAATATTATAACATAAACAACTCTAAATAACGGTAATAAATATAGGAAAACAAACAAGCGCGTCTAAATAAAATATTTTAAATACAACAATCACATTGGCTCAAATAATTTAAATACCACAAAAATATTATCTAATCAAATACACAATCAGTCAAGCAATCAAATGCAAATCAAATACCAAAGAGAAGAAACTAAGAAAAAGCCACACATACAAAAAAAAAAGGTCAGAAAAACGAACTCCATTTAAATATTATAACATAAACAACTCTAAATAACGGTAATAAATATAGGAAAACAAACAAGCGCGTCTAAATAAAATATTTTAAATACAACAATCACATTGGCTCAAATAATTTAAATACCACAAAAATATTATCTAATCAAATACACAATCAGTCAAGCAATCAAATGCAAATCAAATACCAAAGAGAAGAAACTAAGAAAAAGCCACACATACAAAAAAAAAAGTCAGAAAAACGAACTCCATTTAAATATTATAACATAAACAACTCTAAATAACGTTAATAAATATAGGAAAACAAACAAGCGCGTCTAAATAAAATATTTTAAATACAACAATCACTTTTCTCAAATAATTTAAATACCACAAAAATATTATCTAATCAAATTAACAATAAGTCAAGCAATCAAATGCAAATCAAATACCAAAGATAAGAAACTAAGAAAAAGCCACACATACAAAAAAAAAAAGGTCAGAAAAACGAACTCCATTTAAATATTATAACATAAACAACTCTAAATAACGGTAATAAATATAGGAAAACAAACAAGCGCGTCTAAATAAAATATTTTAAATACAACAATCACATTGGCTCAAATAATTTAAATACCACAAAAATATTATCTAATCAAATACACAATCAGTCAAGCAATCAAATGCAAATCAAATACCAAATATAAGAAACTAAGAAAAAGCCACACATACAAAAAAAAAATGTCAGAAAAACGAACTCCATTTAAATATTATAACATAAACAACTCTAAATAACGTTAATAAATATAGGAAAACAAACAAGCGCGTCTAAATAAAATATTTTAAATACAACAATCACATTGGCTCAAATAATTTAAATACCACAAAAATATTATCTAATCAAATACACAATAAGTCAAGCAATCAAATGCAAATCAAATACCAAAGAGAAGAAACTAAGAAAAAGCCACACATACAAAAAAAAAAAAGGTCAGAAAAACGAACTCCATTTAAATATTATAACATAAACAACTCTAAATAACGGTAATAAATATAGGAAAACAAACAAGCGCGTCTAAATAAAATATTTTAAATATAACAATCACATTTGCTCAAATAATTTAAATACCACAAAATTATTATCTAATCAAATACACAATCAGTCAAGCAATCAAATGCAAATCAAATACCAAAGAAAAGAAATTAATAAAAAGCCACACATACAAAAAATAATAAAAAAAAAACTCAGAAAAACGAACTCCATTTAAATATTATAACATAAACAACTCTAAATAACGGTAATAAATATAGGAAAAAAACAAGCGCGTCTAAATAAAATATTTTAAATACAACAATCACATTGGCTCAAATAATTTAAATACCACAAAAATATTATCTAATCAAATACAGAATAAGTCAAGCAATCAAATGCAAATCAAATACCAAAGAGAAGAAACTAAGAAGAAGCCAAACATACAAAAAAAAAAAAAACTCGAAAAACGAACTCCATTTAAATATTATAACATAAACAACTCTAAATAACGTTAATAAATATAGGAAAACAAACAAGCGCGTCTAAATAAAATATTTTAAATACAACAATCACATTGGCTCAAATAATTTAAATACCACAAAAATATTATCTAATCAAATACACAATAAGTCAAGCAATCAAATGCAAATCAAATACCAAAGAGAAGAAACTAAGAAAAAGCCACACATACAAAAAAAAAAGGTCAGAAAAACGAACTCCATTTAAATATTATAACATAAACAACTCTAAATAACGGTAATAAATATAGGAAAACAAACAAGCGCGTCTAAATAAAATATTTTAAATACAACAATCACATTGGCTCAAATAATTTAAATACCACAAAAATATTATCTAATCAAATACACAATAAGTCAAGCAATCAAATGCAAATCAAATACCAAGGATAAGGAACTAAGAAAAAGCCACACATACAAAGAAAAAAAAATCAGAAAAACGAACTCCATTTAAATATTATAACATAAACAACTCTAAATAACGTTAATAAATATAGGAAAACAAACAAGCGCGTCTAAATAAAATATTTTAAATACAACAATCACATTGGCTCAAATAATTTAAATACCACAAAAATATTATCTAATCAAATACACAATAAGTCAAGCAATCAAATGCAAATCAAATACCAAAGAGAAGAAACTAAGAAAAAGCCACACATACAAAAAAAAAAGTCAGAAAAACGAACTCCATTTAAATATTATAACATAAACAACTCTAAATAACGGTAATAAATATAGGAAAACAAACAAGCGCGTCTAAATAAAATATTTTAAATACAACAATCACATTGGCTCAAATAATTTAAATACCACAAAAATATTATCTAATCAAATACACAATCAGTCAAGCAATCAAATGCAAATCAAATACCAAAGAGAAGAAACTAAGAAAAAGCCACACATACAAAAAAAAAAGGTCAGAAAAACGAACTCCATTTAAATATTATAACATAAACAACTCTAAATAACGGTAATAAATATAGGAAAACAAACAAGCGCGTCTAAATAAAATATTTTAAATACAACAATCACATTGGCTCAAATAATTTAAATACCACAAAAATATTATCTAATC
Source organism: Acacia pycnantha (assembly GCA_025563575.1). Classification (NCBI taxonomy): domain Eukaryota; kingdom Viridiplantae; phylum Streptophyta; class Magnoliopsida; order Fabales; family Fabaceae; genus Acacia; species Acacia pycnantha. Next base: position 3,778,462 of record JAMWYP010000021.1, on the reverse strand, counting down.
AAATACACAATAAGTCAAGCAATCAAATGCAAATCAAATACCAAAGATAAGAAACTAAGAAAAAGCCACACATACAAAAAAAAAAAAGGGTCAGAAAAACGAACTCCATTTAAATATTATAACATAAACAACTCTAAATAACGGTAATGTTAATAGATATAGGAAAACAAACAAGCGCGTCTAAATAAAATATTTTAAATACAACAATCACATTGGCTCAAATAATTTAAATACCACAAAAATATTATCTAATCAAATACACAATAAGTCAAGCAATCAAATGCAAATCAAATACCAAAGAGAAGAAACTAAGAGAAAGCCAAACATACAAAAGAAAAAGGTCACAAAAACGAACTCCATTTAAATATTATAACATAAACAACTCTAAATAACGGTAATAAATATAGGAAAACAAACAAGCGCGTCTAAATAAAATATTTTAAATACAACAATCACATTGGCTCAAATAATTTAAATACCACAAAAATATTATCTAATCAAATACACAATAAGTCAAGCAATCAAATGCAAATCAAATACCAAAGAGAAGAAAATAAGAAAAAGCCACACATACACAAAAAAAAACTCAGAAAAACGAACTCCATTTAAATATTATAACATAAACAACTCAAAATAACGGTAATAAATATAGGAAAACAAACAAACGCGTCTAAATAAAATATTTTAAATACAACAATCACATTGGCTCAAATCATTTAAATACCACAAAAATAATATCTAATCAAATACACAATCAGTCAAGCAATCAAATGCAAATCAAATACAAAATATAAGAAACTAAGAAAAAGCCACACATACAAAAAAAAAAGGGTCAGAAAAACGAACTCCATTTAAATATTATAACATAAACAACTCTAAATAACGGTAATAAATATAGGAAAACAAACAAGCGCGTCTAAATAAAATATTTTAAATACAACATTCACTTTGGCTCAAATCATTTAAATACCACAAAAATATTATCTAATCAAATTAACAATAAGTCAAGCAATCAAATGCAAATCAAATACCAAAGATAAGAAACTAAGAAAAAGCCACACATACAAAAAAAAAAGGTCAGAAAAACGAACTCCATTTAAATATTATAACATAAACAACTCTAAATAACGGTAATAAATATAGGAAAACAAACAAGCGCGTCTAAATAAAATATTTTAAATACAACATTCACTTTGGCTCAAATCATTTAAATACCACAAAAATATTACCTAATCAAATTAACAATAAGTCAAGCAATCAAATGCAAATCAAATACCAAAGAGAAAAACTAAGAGAAAGCCACACATACAAAAAAAAAAAAGGTCAGAAAAACGAACTCCATTTAAATATTATAACATAAACAACTCTAAATAACGTTAATAAATATAGGAAAACAAACAAACGCGTCTAAATAAAATATTTTAAATACAACAATCACATTGGCTCAAATAATTTAAATACCACAAAAATATTATCTAATCAAATACAGAATAAGTCAAGCAATCAAATGCAAATCAAATACCAAAGAAAAGAAATTAAGAAAAAGCCACAAATACAAAAAATAAAAAAAAAATCAGAAAAACGAACTCCATTTAAATATTATAACATAAACACCTCTAAATAACGGTAATAAATATAGGAAAACAAACAAGCGCGTCTAAATAAAATATTTTAAATACAACAATCACATTGGCTCAAATAATTTAAATACCACAAAAATATTATCTAATCAAATACACAATCAGTCAAGCAATCAAATGCAAATCAAATATCAAAGATAAGAAACTAAGAAAAAGCCACACATACAAAGAAAAAAAAAAGGTCGTCGAAAACGAACTCCATTTAAATATTATAACATAAACAACTCTAAATAACGGTAATAAATATAGGAAAACAAACAAGCGCGTCTAAATAAAATATTTTAAATACAACAATCACATTTGCTCAAATAATCTAAATACCACAAAAATATTATCTAATCAAATACACAATAAGTCAAGCAATCAAATGCAAATCAAATACCAAATATAAGGAACTAAGAAAAAGCCACACATACAAAGAAAAAAAAATCAGAAAAACGAACTCCATATAAATATTATAACATAAACAACTCTAAATAACGTTAATAAATATAGGAAAACAAACAAGCGCGTCTAAATAAAATATTTTAAATACAACAATCACATTGGCTCAAATAATTTAAATACCACAAAAATATTATCTAATCAAATACACAATAAGTCAAGCAATCAAATGCAAATCAAATACCAAAGAGAAGAAACTAAGAAAAAGCCACACATACAAAAAAAAAAAGGTCAGAAAAACGAACTCCATTTAAATATTATAACATAAACAACTCTAAATAACGGTAATAAATATAGGAAAACAAACAAGCGCGTCTAAATAAAATATTTTAAATACAACAATCACTTTTCCTCAAATAATTTAAATACCACAAAAATATTATCTAATCAAAGTAACAATAAGTCAAGCAATCAAATGCAAATCAAATATCAAAGATAAGAAACTAAGAAAAAGCCACACATACAAAAAAAAAAAGGGTCAGAAAAACGAACTCCATTTAAATATTATAACATAAACAACTCTAAATAACGGTAATAAATATAGGAAAACAAACAAGCGCGTCTAAATAAAATATTTTAAATACAACAATCACATTGGCTCAAATAATTTAAATACCACAAAAATATTATCTAATCAAATACACAATCAGTCAAGCAATCAAATGCAAATCAAATACCAAAGAGAAGAAACTAAGAAAAAGCCACACATACAAAAAAAAAAAAGGTCAGAAAAACGAACTCCATTTAAATATTATAACATAAACAACTCTAAATAACGGTAATAAATATAGGAAAACAAACAAGCGCGTCTAAATAAAATATTTTAAATACAACATTCACTTTGGCTCAAATCATTTAAATACCACAAAAATATTATCTAATCAAATTAACAATAAGTCAAGCAATCAAATGCAAATCAAATACCAAAGAGAAGAAACTAAGAAAAAGCCACACATACAAAAAAAAAGGTCAGAAAAACGAACTCCATTTAAATATTATAACATAAACAACTCTAAATAACGGTAATAAATATAGGAAAACAAACAAGCGCGTCTAAATAAAATATTTTAAATACAACATTCACTTTGGCTCAAATCATTTAAATACCACAAAAATATTATCTAATCAAATTAACAATAAGTCAAGCAATCAAATGCAAATCAAATATCAAAGAGAAAAACTAAGACAAAGCCACACAAACAAAAAAAAAAAGGGTCAGAAAAACAAACTCCATTTAAATATTATAACATAAACAACTCTAAATAACGTTAATAAATATAGGAAAACAAACAAACGCGTCTAAATAAAATATTTTAAATACAACAATCACATTGTCTCAAATAATTTAAATACCACAAAAATATTATCTAATCAAATACACAATAAGTCAAGCAATCAAATGCAAATCAAATACCAAAGATAAGAAACTAAGAAAAAGCCACACATACAAAAAAAAAAAAAGGTCAGAAAAACGAACTCCATTTAAATATTATAACATAAACAACCCTAAATAACGGTAATAAATATAGGAAAACAAACAAGCGCGTCTAAATAAAATATTTTAAATACAACAATCACATTGGCTCAAATAATTTAAATACCACAAAAATATTATCTAATCAAATACACAATAAGTCAAGCAATCAAATGCAAATCAAATACCAAAGATAAGAAACTAAGAAAAAGCCACACATACAAAGAAAAAAAAATCAGAAAAACGAACTCCATTTAAATATTATAACATAAACAACTCTAAATAACGGTAATAAATATAGGAAAACAAACAAGCGCGTCTAAATAAAATATTTTAAATACAACAATCACATTGGCTCAAATAATTTAAATACCACAAAAATATTATCTAATCAAATACACAATCAGTCAAGCAATCAAATGCAAATCAAATACCAAAGAGAAGAAACTAAGAAAAATCCACACATACAAAAAAAAAAAAGGTCAGAAAAACGAACTCCATTTAAATATTATAACATAAACAACTCTAAATAACGGTAATAAATATAGGAAAAGAAACTTGCACGTCTAAATAAAATATTTTAAATACAAGAATCACATTGGCTCAAATAATTTAAATACCACAAAAATTTTATCTAATCAAATACACAATAAGTCAAGCAATCAAATGCAAATCAAATACCAAAGAGAAGAAACTAAGAAAAAGCCACACATACATAAAAAAAAAAGGTCAGAAAAACGAACTCCATTTAAATATTATAACATAAACAACTCTAAATAACGGTAATAAATATAGGAAAACAAACAAGCGCGTCTAAATAAAATATTTTAAATACAACATTCACTTTGGCTCAAATCATTTAAATACCACAAAAATATTATCTAATCAAATTAACAATAAGTCAAGCAATCAAATGCAAATCAAATACCAAAGATAAGAAACTAAGAAAAAGCCACACATACAAAAAAAAAAAGGTCAGAAAAACGAACTCCATTTAAATATTATAACATAAACAACTCTAAATAACGGTAATAAATATAGGAAAACAAACAAGCGCGTCTAAATAAAATATTTTAAATACAACATTCACTTTGGCTCAAATCATTTAAATACCACAAAAATATTATCTAATCAAATTAACAATAAGTCAAGCAATCAAATGCAAATCAAATATCAAAGAGAAAAACTAAGAAAAAGCCACACATACAAAAAAAAAAAAGGGTCAGAAAAACGAACTCCATTTAAATATTATAACATAAACAACTCTAAATAACGTTAATAAATATAGGAAAACAAACAAACGCGTCTAAATAAAATATTTTAAATACAACAATCACATTGTCTCAAATAATTTAAATACCACAAAAATATTATCTAATCAAATACACAATAAGTCAAGCAATCAAATGAAAATCAAATACCAAAGAGAAGAAACTAAGAACAGCCACACATACTACAAAAAAAAACGGTCAGAAAAACGAACTCCATTTAAATATTATAACATAAACAACTCTAAATAACGGTAATAAATATAGGAAAACAATCAAGCACGTCTAAATAAAACATTTTAAATACAACAATCACAATGGCTCAAATAATTTAAATACCACAAAAATTATCTAATCAAACACACAATAAGTCAAGCAATCAAATGCAAATCAAATACCAAAGAAAAGAAACTAAGAAAAAGCCACACATACAAAAAAAAAAAGGGGTCAAAAAAACGAACTCCATTTAAATATTATAACATAAACAACTCAAAATAACGGTAATAAATATAGGAAAACAAACAAGCGCGTCTAAATAAAATATTTTAAATACAACAATCACATTGGCTCAAATAATTTAAATACCACAAAAATATTATCTAATCAAATACACAATAAGTCAAGCAATCAAATGAAAATCAAATACCAAAGAGAAGAAACTAAGAACAAGCCACACATACACAAAAAAAAGTCGAAAAACGAACTCCATTTAAATATTATAACATAAACAACTCTAAATAACGGTAATAAATATAGGAAAACAAACAAGCACGTCTAAATAAAACATTTTAAATACAACAATCACATTGGCTCAAATAATTTAAATATCACAAATATTATCTAATCAAAAACACAATAAGTCAAGCAATCAAATGCAAATCAAATACCAAATATAAGAAACTAAGAAAAAGCCACACATACAAAAAAAAAAGTGTCAGAAAAACGAACTCCATTTAAATATTATAACATAAACAACTCTAAATAACGGTAATAAATATAGGAAAACAAACAAGCGCGTCTAAATAAAATATTTTAAATACAACATTCACTTTGGCTCAAATCATTTAAATACCACAAAAATATTATCTAATCAAATTAACAATAAGTCAAGCAATCAAATGCAAATCAAATACCAAAGAGAAAAACTAAGAGAAAGCCACACATACAAAAAAAAAAAGGGTCAGAAAAACGAACTCCATTTAAATATTATAACATAAACAACTCTAAATAACGGTAATAAATATAGGAAAACAAACAAGCGCGTCTAAATAAAATATTTTAAATACAACAATCACTTTGGCTCAAATCATTTAAATACCACAAAAATATTATCTAATCAAATTAACAATAAGTCAAGCAATCAAATGCAAATCAAATATCAAAGAGAAAAACTAAGAAAAAGCCACACATACAAAAAAAAAAGGTCAGAAAAACGAACTCCATTTAAATATTATAACATAAACAACTCTAAATAACGTTAATAAATATAGGAAAACAAACAAGCGCGTCTAAATAAAATATTTTAAATACAACAATCACATTGGCTCAAATAATTTAAATACCACAAAAATATTATCTAATCAAATACACAATAAGTCAAGCAATCAAATGCAAATCAAATACCAAAGACAAGAAACTAAGAAAAAGCCACACATACAAAAAAAAAAAAAGGTCAGAAAAACGAACTCCATTTAAATATTATAACATAAACAACTCAAAATAACGGTAATAAATATAGGAAAACAAACTAGCACGTCTAAATAAAACATTTTAAATACAACAATCACATTGGCTCAAATAATTTAAATACCACAAAAATATTATCTAATCAAATTAACAATAAGTCAAGCAATCAAATGCAAATCAAATACCAAAGAGAAAAACTAAGAGAAAGCCACACATACAAAAAAAAAGGGTCAGAAAAACGAAATCCATTTAAATATTATAACATAAACAACTCTAAATAACGGTAATAAATATAGGAAAACAAACAAGCGCGTCTAAATAAAATATTTTAAATACAACAATCACTTTGGCTCAAATCATTTAAATACCACAAAAATATTACCTAATCAAATTAACAATAAGTCAAGCAATCAAATGCAAATCAAATACCAAAGAGAAGAAACTAAGAAAAAGCCACACATACAAAAAAAAAAAAAGGTCAGAAAAACGAACTCCATTTAAATATTATAACATAAACAACTCTAAATAACGTTAATAAATATAGGAAAACAAACAAGCGCGTCTAAATAAAATATTTTAAATACAACAATCACATTGGCTCAAATAATTTAAATACCACAAAAATATTATCTAATCAAATACACAATCAGTCAAGCAATCAAATGCAAATCAAATACCATAGAGAAGAAACTAAGAACAGCCACACATACTACAAAAAAAAAGGGTCAGAAAAACGAACTCCATTTAAATATTATAACATAAACAACTCTAAATAACGTTAATAAATATAGGAAAACAAACAAGCGCGTCTAAATAAAACATTTTAAATACAACAATCACATTGGCTCAAATAATTTAAATACCACAAAAATATTATCTAATCAAATATAAATACAACAATCTCTTTGGATCAAATCATTTAAATACCACAAAAATATTATCTAATCAAATTAACAATAAGTCAAGCAATCAAATGCAAATCAAATATCAAAGAGAAAAACTAAGAAAAAGCCACACATACAAAAAAAAAGGGTCAGAAAAACGAACTCCATTTAAATATTATAACATAAACAACTCTAAATAACGGTAATAAATATAGGAAAACAAACAAGCGCGTCTAAATAAAATATTTTAAATACAACATTCACTTTGGCTCAAATCATTTAAATACCACAAAAATATTACCTAATCAAATTAACAATAAGTCAAGCAATCAAATGCAAATCAAATACCAAAGAGAAAAACTAAGAGAAAGCCACACATACAAAAAAAAAAAGGGTCAGAAAAACGAACTCCATTTAAATATTATAACATAAACAACTCTAAATAACGTTAATAAATATAGGAAAACAAACAAGCGCGTCTAAATAAAATATTTTAAATACAACAATCACATTGGCTCAAATCATTTAAATACCACAAAAATATTATCTAATCAAATACACAATCAGTCAAGCAATCAAATGCAAATAAAATACCAATTATAAGAAACTAAGAAAAAGCCACACATACAAAAAAAAAAAACGGTCAGAAAAACGAACTCCATTTAAATATTATAACATAAACAACTCTAAATAACGGTAATAAATATAGGAAAACAAACAAGCGCGTCTAAATAAAATATTTTAAATACAACAATCACATTGGCTCAAATAATTTAAATACCACAAAAATATTATCTAATCAAATACACAATAAGTCAAGCAATCAAATGAAAATCAAATACCAAAGAAAAGAAACTAAGAAAAAGCCACACATACAAAAAAACGTGTCAAAAAAACGAACTCCATTTAAATATTATAACATAAACAACTCTAAATAAAGGTAATAAATATAGGAAAACAAACTAGCACGTCTAAATAAAACATTTTAAAGACAACAATCACAATGGCTCAAATAATTTAAATACCACAAAAATATTATCTAATCAAATACACAATCAGTCAAGCAATCAAATGCAAATCAAATACCAAAGATAAGAAACTAAGAAAAAGCCACACATACAAAAAAAAAACGGGTCAGAAAAACGAACTCCATTTAAATATTATAACATACACAACCCTAAATAACGGTAATAAATATAGGAAAACAAACAAGCGCGTATAAATAAAATATTTTAAATACAACAATCACATTGGCTCAAATAATTTAAATACCACAAAAATATTATCTAATCAAATACACAATAAGTCAAGCAATCAAATGAAAATCAAATACCAAAGAGAAGAAACTAAGAACAGCCACACATACTACAAAAAAAAAAACGGTCAGAAAAACGAACTCCATTTAAATATTATAACATAAACAACTCTAAATAACGGTAATAAATATAGGAAAACAAACTAGCACGTCTAAATAAAACATTTTAAATACAACAATCACATTGGCTCAAATAATTTAAATACCACAAATATTATCTAATCAAATACACAATCAGTCAAGCAATCAAATGCAAATCAAATACCAAAGATAAGAAACTAAGAAAAAGCCACACATACAAAAAAAAAAAAAGTTCAGAAAAACGAACTCCATTTAAATATTATAACATAAACAACCCTAAATAACGGTAATAAATATAGGAAAACAAACAAGCGCGTCTAAATAAAATATTTTAAATACAACAATCACATTGGCTCAAATAATTTAAATACCACAAAAATATTATCTAATCAAATACACAATCAGTCAAGCAATCAAATGCAAATCAAATACCAAAGAAAAGAAATTAAGAAAAAGCCACACATACAAAAAATAAAAAAAAAAATCAGAAAAACGAACTCCATTTAAATATTATAACATAAACAACTCTAAATAACGGTAATAAATATAGGAAAACAAACAAGCGCGTCTAAATAAAATATTTTAAATACAACAATCACTTTTCATCAAATAATTTAAATACCAAAAAAATATTATCTAATCAAATTAACAATAAGTCAAGCAATCAAATGCAAATCAAATACCAAAGAGAAAAACTAAGAAAAAGCCACACATACAAAAAAAAAGGGTCAGAAAAACGAACTCCATTTAAATATTATAACATAAACAACTCTAAATAACGGTAATAAATATAGGAAAACAAACAAGCGCGTCTAAATAAAATATTTTAAATACAACATTCACTTTGGCTCAAATCATTTAAATACCACAAAAATATTATCTAATCAAATTAACAATAAGTCAAGCAATCAAATGCAAATCAAATATCAAAGAGAAAAACTAAGAAAAAGCCACACATACAAAAAAAAAAGGGTCAGAAAAACGAACTCCATTTAAATATTATAACATAAACAACTCTAAATAACGGTAATAAATATAGGAAAACAAACAAGCGCGTCTAAATAAAATATTTTAAATACAACAATCACATTTGCTCAAATAATTTCTCAAATAATTTAAATACCACAAAAATATTATCTAATCAAAGTAACAATAAGTCAAGCAATCAAATGAAAATCAAATACCAAAGAGTAGAAACTAAGAAAAAGACACATACTACAAAAAAAAAGGGTCAGAAAAACGAACTCCATTTAAATATTATAACATAAACAACTCTAAATAACGGTAATAAATATAGGAAAACAAACTAGCACGTCTAAATAAAACATTTTAAATACAACAATCACATTGGCTCAAATAATTTAAATATCACAAATATTATCTAATCAAAAACACAATAAGTCAAGCAATCAAATGCAAATCAAATACCAAATATAAGAAACTAAGAAAAAGCCACACATACAAAAAAAAAAAAAAAGGTCAGAAAAACGAACTCCATTTAAATATTATAACATAAACAACTCTAAATAACGGTAATAAATATACGAAAACAAACAAGCGCGTCTAAATAAAATATTTTAAATACAACAATCACATTTGCTCAAATAATCTAAATACCACAAAAATATTATCTAATCAAATACACAATAAGTCAAGCAATCAAATGAAAATCAAATACAAAAGAGAAGAAACTAAGAACAGCCACACATACTACAAAAAAAAAAAAAACGGTCAGAAAAACGAACTCCATTTAAATATTATAACATAAACAACTCTAAATAACGGTAATAAATATAGGAAAACAAACTAGCACGTCTAAATAAAACATTTTAAATACAACAATCACATTGGCTCAAATAATTTAAATACCACAAAAATTTTATCTAATCAAAAACACAATAAGTCAAGCAATCAAATGCAAATCAAATACCAAAGACAAGAAACTAAGAAAAAGCCACACATACAAAAAAAAAAAAGGTCAGAAAAACGAACTCCATTTAAATATTATAACATAAACAACTCTAAATAACGGTAATAAATATAGGAAAACAAACAAGCGCGTCTAAATAAAATATTTTAAATACAACAATCACATTTGCTCAAATAATTTAAATACCACAAAAATATTATCTAATCAAATACACAATAAGTCAAGCAATCAAATGGAAATCAAATACCAAAGAAAAGAAACAAAGAAAAAGCCACACATACAAAAAAAAAAAAAAAAAACTCAGAAAAACGAACTTCATTTAAATATTATAACATAAACAACTCTAAATAACGGTAATAAATATAGGAAAAAAACAAGCGCGTCTAAATAAAATATTTTAAATACAACATTCACTTTGGCTCAAATCATTTAAATACCACAAAAATATTACCTAATCAAATTAACAATAAGTCAAGCAATCAAATGCAAATCAAATACCAAAGAGAAAAACTAAGAGAAAGCCACACATACAAAAAAAAAGGGTCAGAAAAACGAAATCCATTTAAATATTATAACATAAACAACTCTAAATAACGGTAATAAATATAGGAAAACAAACAAGCGCGTATAAATAAAATATTTTAAATACAACAATCACATTGGCTCAAATAATTTAAATACCACAAAAATATTATCTAATCAAATACACAATCAGTCAAGCAATCAAATGCAAATCAAATACCAAAGAATAGAAACTAAGAAACTAAGAACAGCCACACATACAAAAAAAAAAAAGGTCAGAAAAACGAACTCCATTTAAATATTATAACATAAACAACTCTAAATAACGTTAATAAATATAGGAAAACAAACAAGCGCGTCTAAATAAAATATTTTAAATACAACAATCACAATGGCTCAAATAATTTAAATACCACAAAAATTTTATCTAATCAAATACACAATAAGTCAAGCAATCAAATGAAAATCAAATACCAAAGAGAAGAAACTAAGAACAGCCACACATACTACAAAAAAAAAACGGTCAGAAAAACGAACTCCATTTAAATATTATAACATAAACAACTCTAAATAACGGTAATAAATATAGGAAAACAAACTAGCGCGTCTAAATAAAACATTTTAAATACAACAATCACATTGGCTCAAATAATTTAAATATCACAAATATTATCTAATGAAAAACACAATAAGTCAAGCAATCAAATGCAAATCAAATACCAAATATAGGAAACTAAGAAAAAGCCACACATACAAAAAAAAAAAGGGTCAGAAAAACGAACTCCATTGCCATGGCAATGGGAAGAGAAAGAGAGGATGGAGAGAGAAAGAGAAAGAGATGGCATAATGGTAAATTCATCAACATTTCATTTACAAACGTTAAATGACTTCTGAGGATTTTAAAATTTCATATGATATTTAACTAGGATTCTCCCTAAAAGTTCCGTGGTTATGTGTATATTAAAAAAGATGGAAAAGCTATGAAACAAATAAACACTTATTAAAAGATGAAGGGAGACGCAGGGTTGAAGAAAGTGAACTAAGGTTCGAATTTTTGTTGGGAGAGGTGCCTACATTTAGTGCCTGACAATGTTTCCAATAGGAGGATACCAATGCTTAGCAACAAAAAATTAACGTTTATGTAAATAACTTTATTTTTTATTTTTCTAAAATTTTAAAATGTTATTATTAAATATATAGAAAAATTTTGGTATCGCCAAACAATGTTATTTTTATTGAAAACATAAATTATAATATCATGTGGTGTTAGATTATTAGGTTGAATGTTGACTTATTTTGTTAAAACATATACGGTGACTTTGTTAAGTTTTCGTTAATTTGGCCCAATTATGTTAATATATGTATGAATGTGTGTCTATATGTGTGTGTTCGAACTGTGACCCACTGACCTTTTCAACTTGATATTCAATCTGACTTTTAAAATATTACATGTTATTTTACCTTGATATGGTTATTAAAGAAGGGATAGGATATTGACATTACCAATTTTATGTCACTACCAAGTCACTACCACTTTTTCACAGTTAGATCAGAATCTCAATAGGAGAGAGAAATGATAAAGGTAAATGAGATTTTAATCTAACGGTGAAAAAGTGGTAGTGACATAATATTGGTAGTGACAATATCATATCCCATTAAAGAATACATATAGTTTCTTTATCGGGTTTTACATAAGGTATTAAAAATCAAATAGTGATTTAATTGTGACTAAATCAAAGTAAACTTAATCATGATTAAAATAATATAATTTAATTAAAATCTGTAAAAATATTTATATAACCCTGAACATTGTAATATTCAAAAAACCCTAAATCCTAAACACAAACCTAACAACACTGAGAAAAAAAAAAATATAAAATTCGTCCTAGTTGACTAGTCCACAATTCTTGATTGGAAGTATACTAGTTTGACGGGACATGACTTGGATTTTAATTCATGGTTTCATGACTTGTAACATTGGCTCAGGATCTCAATTTTTTGTGGGTTTAGTTTGAGAGATCCTATGCAGTTTGAAAAGACAAGCGTGAATTTACAAAAACAAAAGATAAACATAACATTTATAACAACATAATACTTTACAAAATTTATAAAATAAATATAACTAATCTCCAAAAATGCTCTTAGAATCTAACATCCTTTCTCCAATAAATTAAACCAATCAGAGTAGTTTTAAAAAATGGCAAGACTATGTAGTATTTAACTAATTTTCTTAATTTATTAAAAGTAATTAATAAAACCTTAACCCTATGTTTGAATAGAGAGAAAAAACACTAGGAGACAAAACTCCCAAAAATAGTAATTTTTTATTATTATTATTTACGCATGTTTTCAAACCTAACATTCCCTTTCCTTTATTTTATCCTCACTTTTCTCCCCATCCAAACATAACATAAAGGATCTGAGGAAAACATAGGGACAAATAATCAGAACTAACCCTATCCAGATTCAAATTCAACTCATGAAACATAACTTTTCAGGGTGGTTTTGATACAATGATAAACCCAATATCAAAGTTCATGAAGGGGTATTCTACAAGAGTCAAGTTCATATACCAGGCAAAAGACTTGTAATCATACGAAGGTAATGAGGGGCTTTTAAAGAAATGAACTCGCAAATCTAATGATTCAAGCTATACAGAAAAAATATCTACTCATTATCAGATGGTCGACCCTCGTTCTGATCCGAAGAAGGCCTGTTTTGGGGATCCTCATCGTTGGGTTTCCTTCCTTTAGGCCTCCTCTCAGTCCATCTTGCCCAAATCCACCTTGAAACAAGGATTGCTCCTAATGCATAAACCTGGAATTTACAGTAAAATCATCATTCATCAATGTACTAAACATAACTTGCCCCCAGGATTGCTGGGGAATATTTAAACTTAAACCAAAAAAGACATGATAGAGTTAAGAGAATTAATGCTTGATGTGACCATATAAATCATAAACCGTGTCAATTATCTTTATCTTCATTGTTATCATGTAACTTGGAGGTTACGGTTTCAAATCCTGAAAACAACCTTTCTACACTAATCATTTATCAATTATCATTTAATGTCATGCCCCTCTTCCAATTTATCCACACATAACCTGCCCTCTATGGCTGCATTTTCTGTCTAAAAATGAACATCTGTTCTTCAGTGAATAACCAAATGAATTTCCAATAGCATTATTCACCATTGAAACGTAATCCAAATGGGATCAACAGGGGGAAGCTCCCCAAGCCTCAATGAGACATGGTGTGGATTTCCAACTGTTGTGAAACTGATCAGTGGGGTGGGTTTAACCCAAAATCCAAGGCGCTCCAACCAATACACAATATTATCTAAAATAACTCAGGTGCTCATAGAAATATTTACAGTAAATGTATCCTTCTTGGCAACACATCCACCACTCATTAATCATAAATCCATTGCTTGAATAGCAAACTGACCATACTTACTAAGTACACAATGCACCATGGTTGTGCCTGCAGCAGAATCAAGATAGTGCACTGTGCCCCACAATATGAGCACTGCTGGCATTGTTCATATCAAAAGGCAACTACATTAGAATCCGTTCATCGAAATCCTCTCTCCCATGCTGAAGTTTTTAAGGGCTCCTTGATGGCTGGACTCCCCGTCTCTGTTTCCTTCTCTTTTTCCTACCCCTTTGTGTTCTCCCTTTCCTCTCTCTATCTTTTTCCACTTCTGTGCTTTTTCATAGTCTACATCCAACGTATTCTATCTTGTTCCTAACTTCCTATCCAATTTTTTCTAATTTAATTTGCGTCCATGAAATGCCTTAATTTCCACAGAAGATATTAAAGAGAATTATTTAAAAAAGAAAAAGAATCAATAGCAGATAAATTATATTTCCAAAGAAACCAAAAACTAGGTATTGCCATTTTGTAGTTTATGCTGGACACATCCTGGAGATTGGATGTTTGTTAGAATTTGTGTTACTTGTTTCCTCTTCATTCAATATTACAATGAAAATAACTTTTTTAGGCATGAGCACTGCACTCAACTGCTGCAACTCAATGTGCCACAAGCAGCACGCCAATGGGCAGCATGCCATCAACAAGTAAGGAAATTTGTATTTCTGATATGTGCGCCAATAAGGGATGACAAGGGTTCTTGAGAAAATCCATTCCATGTCACCATATTAAGCTTTGAACATAAGTAACTAAACTTTCAGAGTGAAACCTATATAACCCTTGAACATCCCATCCAATTATGGAATAAGATGGGGACTCAATTAACCTCATCGTATGTTTAGGGAATCATTTGATCACCCAAATACTAAATCGGTAAAAATGTAAAATCAAATAAAGAGATCATTCTTATTTTTTTATTTTTTTATTTATTTTTTTGACCAAATGTGATCATTCAGAATATGCAGGGAAACTTATATTAAGCATTGAACATAGCAAATAATATGGGGACTCAATTAACTTCAAAAGTTTAGGGAATCATTTCATCATCCAAAAGCTAAAATAGTTGGGTCACACGGTAAAAATGTAAAACCAAAGCATGAGATCATTCAGTATATGCAGGGACACTTATCAAAGGCAGCCTGACAGAGCCTCATGTCACTAATTGAATACTTTGAGCAAGTGCAAAATAAACTTTTAGGTAAATAAGACTAGTTGGTCCCCAACAAAATTTTTAAAGCTTTTAGGATAGAGTTTCTTACAAGACAAACTTAATCTACAAACACAATCTTGGGATACCATGGAGTTCAGCGACAAATTTAACTTGACATTAAACCTTTCAATTATCAAAATCCAGTGATTCATAAAAATAATGTGATTGAATAAACTTCATTTTTAACTTGATTTTTCCATGTGTAATACAAAGGATGAATAATAACATGATATAAAATTTAAACGGAAGAATACATTAATTTGAACTCACTTTTAGGTAAGAAATCCCAAAATGAAAGTTGATTTAAATAGTAAGAAAGTGGAGAGAAGAGGAGAAATAAAATTACTACTAGTTTTTTATAAAACTTGCTCGCTAGTTTTCATCTCTTGTTTAAGTGAGTAGTGTTTGGTTCCTTCCTTCTACTTCTGCTGTACAATATGATGCTCATAAAGCTTGTGAATAGTGAGTTATAGAGAGAATCACATTATTTATGGCTGATAAATAATGTGACTTACATAAACCTAGAGAGATTTTATAGACACATAGATATGGATATAGATTCTTCCACAAAAAATTCCTAAGCAGATGGTGTAATCGAATAAACTTTAATTCTAATTCTCTGTTAAATATCTGTTAGCACTCTATCTTTCGTCCCCTTCAATATTCAAATTCTGGTTCTTTCATAAAAATCAGGAAGTTATGCTGCTGATTATTAAACATGGAGCACCTTCACTAGACCAAGACAAACACATGAATTAAATCATTGAAAGAATAATTTCTCATTTGTAGTCCACCTCTTCGATTTCATAAATATGTAGCTTACAGCGCAGAGCGAATCAGAGCATTCAAAAACATCAAAACGAAAAACAATACCTGCCAGAGTATAACAGGATTGGAAGTTTTAGAAGACTCCTCAACCTCAGTCTCCAAAGGAGGAGGAACAACCAACTGGGTTTTCGGAAACCTCACGAAGCTAGGTTTAGCACTATCGCTCCCAGTACCTTCATCACCCACAGTCGCAGCAGTTCGCCTCTCGGACTCTTTACCAGAGGCCTACACAGGCTTTGAAGGGTTTGGCTTCAAGAAAGGCAAGTCAAACTTAAAATTAGGGAAGAAAGGGAAAACGAAACTGGGCACTTTAGGGTCTTCCTCTTTTATCACGATTTCTTTGTTATTGGCCATTTCGAAGATGGGGCTAGCCAATTTCTCAGACGGCAGAGATAACAGTGTGGAATGGAATCAGTGATGAATGAAATAAGAAGATATATATAGAGAGTTGGGTATAAAGTAAGATACTTCAGAGAAACCCCACAAACGGCGGGAGGTGGGTTGGCTTCTGGCTCAATTTTGGTTGGCTCCAGGATCTTGAGGGCCAAGATTCTCCAGGTCTGAGAGAGTTTGGAAACTCTCTTTTTTGGGTCAAAGAAACGTTTGGGAGAAGGAAAAGAGGAAATCAATGTTTGCAAAACGCGGTGAACACGCCTAATTTTTAGGCCGAGGGCTATTAAAAAAAAAAATCCAACTACCATATGGCGGTTTTTATTAGTGACATTGAATAGTCTTAATTATAAGAACACTTTTGTAATTTGTACTATAAAAAATATTCTTATAATTAGAATCGGAGGGAGTACTATCTATTGTCCTAAATATAAGATATAGTTTATAGTACAATTTATACTGCAAATCATATTCTATGTTTAGAACCGGAGGTATTGTTTAAATCGTAAATTTTTTTTTGGATACTTTTTCATTTGATTGATTTGTGTTCTCAAGCCTATTTGAATTAATCTGGAGAAATGTTATTATATTTGGATGTATAATTATCAAAAGGGGATTGAAGATTATAAGGTTGTTTATATTTCCAAAATTTTATTTAATAACTATTATGAAATAGAGTATAATTGAAAGACATCAATCAATAAATCATCAACAAATTTTACTCTTAAAAATTTATAAAACTCGGTTCAAATAAAAATAAGTCAAATCCATCCACCAATGGATGAACCAACAAGTACACTTTCTTACTCATTATTTCCAATTTTTTATTTATATTTGTTCATAATTCATTAAATAAGTAACATATTTAATAATAATTGGATTATTTCTTAATTTTCCTTTATTTCCTCGTAACGCGATTCATTCAATTCAATTTTACCCTTCAATTCAAATAAAAAAGGGTCGGGTTTGATCCATCCATCAATCAGTACACTTTCTTACTCATTAGTTAGATAAAATTAGTTGTGATGATGTCAAGTATTGAGAGTAAAATGTTTGTACAATATATTTATCTCTTACATTGACTAATTGATATATTTAATGTAGACTAATCAAGCAAAGATTAGAACAAGTTGAATTATGGAGAATGATGAAGAAGAATATTAAGAAAGAAGTTATTGAGTTGGATTGATCGAGAGGAAGAAGATGAAAGATATTAAAGACATTAGTTAAGAAAGCAAGAGGAGAATAATCAATAAGAGGAAGAGAAGAGATCAAAGAAAGAAGAACTTGAAAACTATAATAGGAATATTAATATTCAAGTCCTTAGATTTGATATTTGAAGTCTCTATGATCAAATGAAAGTTGAAATGACTTAATTCAAAGTTAAAATACCTCACCTAGAAGCTATTTCATTTTCACTCGAGTCACTTTTATTATCACTCGAGTTGCATCTCCAAAAGTGATTTCTACATGTTTCACTCGAGTAATAGAAGCTCCACTACTTGAGCGATTATCAAGTTTCAGCATACTCTATTCAGCTCTGTTTTTGTTTAGCATGATAGAGGTTTAGTAAATTGGTTATATCTCTCAAACCACAAATCCGATTGAAGTGACACTTGTTTCATATGAAACTAACTCCAAATGAGATACAAAAACACCAAGATCAAGATCAACGAAGTTCAAATGAAAGAGATATGAGATTTGGAAGTTGACACTAGAATTTCTCGCATCATTTTGGAACAGGTTCAATAATTTGGATGTATCTCACAAAATGCACATCCAATTAAAATGAAACTTGTCAGATATGAAATGTCACTCAAAATTTTGTTTCATAGAACCTAAGATTAATCTCAATAGACTCATACGAAAGAGGTATGGATCTTGAAATTTGACGCTCGATGTTCTCACGATGTTCTAGAACAACTGTCATTCTTCGAATCATAACTCTCAAAAGACAATGAGTTTAGGACTGAAACTTGATATATATAAAACTAGACTCAATAGGCATTTCAACGACATCTAGATCACACTCAACAAAGAACATATGGAAGATATATGAATTTTGGAATTTCGCAATTGTATAGAGACGCTACTCCAAACCAACTGCTATGAATTTGATTGAAACTTTCAGAATACAAAGAATTTGGAGTTGATTTTTTTTTTTTTGCATTGGAAAGAATACTTAAAGAGCTTTATGGGGGTAGGTAATTTTTCAAATTTGGAGTTATATTCAAAACGTTATGCCAACAGGAAATTCACCTCTATGCCAAACTATCTATTTTCTGAAAATGAAAAAGGTACTCGAGTAATGGTGGATGCACTCGAGTGATGAAGCTTCACTTCCTGAAGTCTAGCTAGTCAGTCACTCATAAGTGCAATTTTAGTGATGTGAGAATCGCTCGAGTGATGCATGATCATTTGCAGTGATTTAGGAAATCACTCAAGTGATTCATGATTACTTGCAAGTGATCTGAAAGTGATGTGAGAATCACTCAAGTGATTCATAATCACTTGCAGTGATATTGTTCACAGATTTATTAATCACCGTCTCAAATTTTTTGATATTTTTTCAAACTCATTTAAAACCTTATTATCTTGTTCCTAACCATCACTAATCAAGTTTACATGAGGATCATAGGTGACTAAACTTGGCTTAGAGCTCAAAGGCCAAAAAGCAACTTTGTGTCAGAAGCTTCAACGGTTACCTCCAACGGTCATATTCTACGATACTTAACGGGACGAATGTGCTCAACGGTCAAATGCTCTTCATCAACTATAAAATGAGAGACATTCAAACTGGAGTTTTGTTCCCTTTAGAAAAATTGAAGAGTCTCTATAAGGTACAAACTCGAGTTTTCCTTGAAGTGAAAACTTGGAGTGCTCTCTGTATGATACAAACTGGAGTTTGCCTATGCAAACTGGAGTTTTCTTAACTTGTGAAAAATTGAGCTACTCTCTATCAAGCCAAAACTCGAGTTTTGTCTTAGACGATAAGTTTTCAACTTACCAAAGACAAAACTTCATCTTGTGTTTACAATTGTCAGTTATCATCAAAACCCATAGAGAACTAACACTAATGTCAGAAGACATGTCAAACGTGAAAGTAGTAAAGCACCTTTTCCCTAGTGAGTCATAGCTAGCCGAGTTCCATAAACCAAAGGCAGCCTTAAGCGCTGGAGTGCTCCAAGGGGATCCAATGTTTCTTCTTTTTCTTATTTTTAAACACAAGGAAATTTCCAATACCGCAATGAATGATAAGAAACCAAAGACAATTCCCTTCTCAAGAGCATGCAAGATTATGGAGAAGAATCCTGTTAATGCAATGAATGATAAGAAAGCCTATATTTAGACATGAATTACATATGTGTGTACCGTTAGGGTTAGTTTGATCATTTTTAACATTAAAAAAGTTCATATGCAATTTAATAAGATTTGTGAAAAGCACTTTAGAAGAAATTATGTGTGATATTATTGATGTATAAGCAAGATTTCTCAAAGGCCCGTGACTTTAAAAAAGTAGTGTTGAACAGAGGGAAATGTCAGAAGATATGGTGCTTCAAGATACTTTATTTTCTCTTTGTTTTTATTATATTCAAACATCCCTTCTGTGAACCCATGAAGATGAAAAAGCAGTGTTGTCCAGAGGGAAATTACTTTGAAAAAGCAGTGTTGTCCAATCTGCAGACTAAGAAAAAGCAATGTTGTCAAAACCAAATCAAAGACCTTGAAAAACAATGTTGAATGCAATGTCTTCCTCCTTTTCGCCACTAACAATGTGGTAATGAGAGCGCCCCATACATTCAAAAGAGGTAATGAGGAAAAAGTTCCAAGGCATAATTTCATATCTTGGTTGCTCCAAAGTCAAATTTTGAATGATAGTCAAGTTAAAAAACAGTATATGCACATGGAGCTCTCCTAGGAAAAACATAAGAAGAAGAGGAAAAATGCATACCCGTGGGGAAAACAATTCAATGCAAAAAACCAAAATCTGATATCAATCAATTACAAACATCAGAAGAGGAGGAGGAGGAGGAAGAAGAAGAAGAAGAGAAATGCATACCCTGCTTGTTACCGGTAAGCAAATACCGAGCTTGGACACAGGTACAAAACACCTGCAACACAGAGCATATATTTAAAGGAAAACCAACAAAAACACCACCGTCTTGTCTATGCATTTTAACATAATTTTGATTTGTTAAACAGAGTATACCACTTCCCATCGATTAACCACCATTAAAAAGCCAAATATTTATAACTGTTAGGAAAGATATCAGTGCAAATATATTACAATTAATTAGTATCGCATATAATCAAGAATTATAGGAATTATGAGTGATTAGGGAATCAATCATCATAATGAGTCATTACTCTCTTGTCTTCTCTCTTATGTATAAATACCCTATTGAGTATATGAATAAAGATATCCATTTGAGAGTATATTTTTTCTATCTTTCTCTCTATGATTTCTACATGGTATCAGAGCTTAGGATTGTTGTTAGCCAATTTTAGTTTTTTCCTGTGGCACTTTATCGTAGCGTGAACGATGAATAGTGGCGCTCGTCTTCGGCGCGTGTGTGTTAGTCTCATTACAGTTTCTGTTGATTCTTTGGCTACCCTTTTGTTGTTCTCCTTCTTTTCCATGTGTGTCGATTTTTTGTTGTTTTTTTTGTACTGTTCCTTTTGTTGTTTTGTGAACAGTGAACCATGTCATCACCAGACACCAGGGGGAGAGACAGTGTGAGAGAAAGTGTGTACCTCGTTTGGTTGTTATGCTTTCTCTTATTAGATGCTAGAACTTGTTCAGGGTTGTCTTCTCTACCTGTTTGGTTACCACTTGGGCGGCTGGCGGTGGTGTGGAGGGAGAGAACCAACGGTAGAGCCTCTGTTTGGTCTTGTAATCTCAGGTGAGATTGTTTTGTTGTGACTAAAGAGGTTTCTGTTGTAGAGGTTGTTGATACCTCGTTTGGTTGCTATGACCATTTTATGGTCATGTTTTGTTCTACAACGTCGAGCCTTCATTTCCGGTATATATAGGCTGGTTCTTTGCTTCGAAGGTTGCGTTGTGAGACTAGGTTTCTATTATTTCAACATGGTCGGCATTTTGTTTCATGCACGTTCACTTGTCTCTAGTGGCTGTGTTCTTCATTTGTTTCATTTTCCAGCACGTTCGTAAAGTGCTCTTTTGCCTTGAATGTTGTATTTGTGGTTGGGTAATTTCATTGGCCCGTTCATTGCTTTGCCTCCGATGAGGTGTTTGTCTCAGGTGAGACAGTTTGGTGGTCCTTGTGTGACTCGTTCGTTGTTTTGCCTCCGGTGAGGTGTTTGGTCTCTGGTGAGACGTTTGAAGTATTATTTAGTCCCTGGTGAGACCATTTGATGTTTGGTTTCTAGTGAGACGTTTGGAGTATTATTTGGTACCGTTTGCTGTTTACTTCAAGATCTCATGAAGAAGCAAGTTATTGGTGATTAATGCCTGCTCACATTCAAGCTGCTTTCAGCTTGAGGGGGAGTGTGTGAAAATTGGGTGAAGAGATTCTTAGGAAGAAAATTATTTTGTTTGGATTTATTTATATTATGTTTTCTTGTAACAAGTTGAGCATGATTAACATGTATGCTCCAACTTGAGGGGGAGTGTTAGGAAATATATCAGTGCAAATATATTACAATTAATTAGTATCGCATATAATCAGGAATTATAGGAATTATGAGTGATTAGGGAATCAATCATCATAATGAGTCATTACTCTCTTATCTTCTCTCTTCTCTTATGTATAAATACCCTATTGAGTATATGAATAAAGATATCCATTTGTCCAAAAAAAAAAAAAAAAAGATATCCATTTGAGAGTATATTTACTCTATCTTTCTCTCTCTGATTTCTCTACAATAACCATAGCTTGTTCTTTCATTTTCCCTTTCTGCATATACCTCTCTGCAAAATCTAAACCCAAAGGAACGATTAAAACCCTGAAAAATGCACACCAATTGAAAATACACCTGAAACAAAGATGGTTCATTGTAAAAAAGCTACCTCGTTCTTCAGCGGAAAGCGGTTTCATTGACTATTCTAGACATAAAATCCAACACAAGCCAGTTGGAGAATGAGTGGGAACCTCAATTGAAAAAATGGATGGATGTTAGGGCATGTTAACGGACTTACCAAATATACTACCTTAAAAAATAATTCTATCCATTTTTGGACTTAGCAAAAGATAATTCTGCTGGGTGCTCATAGAAAAAAAGTTCACTAATTTTGCACATTTAAGTAGAGAACAACCACATGTATACATATTTAAGTAGAGAATTTTTATTGTTGTTGAAAATTGGGGATTGATAACTGAATTTAATTTAACTACAGTTTTTTTTTTTATCCTTTTTGTATTTACAGAATACAAAAAATATGAGTTGGTAGATTTTATAGCTTTGTTTGAATTCCTCTCTTAGAAATTGTCTGATGCAGAAGTATGGCAATTTATAGAAGGAACCACATAGTGAGAGCAAGTCTACTAGAAGGAAGTTTAATTGGAAGATCCCACAAGAAGGAAACAGCTCCAACCAAATTGGAAGAAAAACTGAGAAGGCATCAGCATCGTTGTAGTGCAGGGCATAAACTGTTCATCCTTTATTTGAGCGTTGACAAATAATTTCAATTGACCAATAAGAATAAGCAAGTAATGAAATTTAATTTATGGCCATTCGTTTCTTTTTTGGTTTTTTTAAAAGAAAGTCAAGTTTTTAAAAGTCATGGTTATTGTTTCGTATTTTATTTTGCAGAATATGCTCCCAATTACATTAGGGGAGACACCTATATTAGATGTTGAGTAAAAAAATAATGTGCATTATTTTTCTAATAATATTATTTAATCAATTATATTATCAGCATATTTCTAAGGGAAGATTGTCTATGCAAATATTTTCTTTTTGATATTAAAAGCTTGCTCATGGATAAGAATAATCAATTAATTTTATTTAGCTTTGTGGGATGATTTTTATCATATCATTCCTATCATTTCAAAAGATACAAAGCAGAATCATAGAATGTATTTGTATAATGTAGTTGATCTTTTATGGAGTACAAATTTTTGAATGGATTGAATTACGAATCTCTTCCCCTCCTCTTTTTCACTTCAACCTTTAGATTGAAATTTGAGGAGTTCAAATTAAATGTTTTATCAAATTATTAATAAAATATCAAAATATTAAGAAATAAATATGATAATTTCAATTATCATATTTAATTAAATATGATAATTTAAATTAATAATTATTAATAAAATATCAAAATATTAAGAAATAATATGATCATTTAAATATGTATCAAATTATTAATATCAAAATATTAATAAATTCAAAAATGCTAAATTTTAGTTATGCTAATTTAGATTTGCATTAAAAAATATTTTTAAGAAATATTTTTATAAAACAATAAATATGAACCACTCAAATTTCAATTGAAACACTGAGATAGGTAGTGGAGAATAAAATGGGAAGAGAATGATACTTATAAAGAAAGATAACCAAGTTCCTTTTTTGAATTGGATGTACGGATTATTTTGAGTTGATTTGTGATACTAGTTATAATGAAAAGAAGTCATTCATTGCATGCAAGTGAAATCATCCACACAATGTGGGGGGATTTGGTGCTTTGATATGTTCATGAATTGTGTCAAAATGTTAGATTACATTGTCAACATTATTGAGACCACTTTGTTGAGCTAATCTTAAACAGAAAGGCAAATGAAGTGATGTTAGTAAATTGTATTTCAATTATGCTATTAGTGAAATTGTAATTGGAAAAGCCATTGATTGCATTTTAAGTGTAATCAATCCGAGCAGTGTGCGGAAATGAACTTTTATAAAACACAAATTTGCAATTAATCAGTATAGTTGGGGTGAAAATAAAGAAGGAATGGGACATATGATTGCATGTAACTCAAATCATCCCATGAAACTCACGAGAAATGTTCTTGTTGATCTTTTTTTCTTAAAAAAATAAATACAAAAACTTCTAAATACCTAAAACTTTTACTAGAATGCTTTCAGGATAAAGTTGTACCTTAACCCATGTTTTTATGTTGAGCATCCTTTCTGTTATCCAAAAGCTGAATTACGTGTTGTTTTTCTTTTTCCAAACAAATCTCAAAAGTCCACTTAGTATGTAGAGAAAAATGTAAAATTTGAAAAATGAAAAACAACAGATTATAATATCAAATATAGACATACACTGCTTAATGAAGAGCTACGATGAATTGAATGTAAATAAAAGTAAGGGGCAAAATCACGTTCATCCCAATCTATCATTAGGAATGAAGGTGGTTGCGATGAATTGAATGTAAATGAAGAGCTGCTTTAGCATACACTAGTTTACAACATTCTTGCTATATACACTGCTTAAACATAAAAATGAGATCTGCTTATTACCTATACAACAATATGCTTGAGCTTCTATCACTTGAAATACCTGCATTTAACAATATAGACTACCTCAATGCATCTAAGCGATGCATGGATGATCAATTGATTTTCCCAAGCTTTTACTAGGCATGTCTGCACCGAACGACACGGCCTCGACTCTAATCTGTACAGTTCCCGGGACCTAATACAAAAAGCCAAATCTTGCTATCCAAATTTGTCATCTGGAATTTCAAATATAATTCTGGACTACTCTAAAGTACAGGAAAATAACCAAAACTTGATACTTTTTGGACCTGAATTCCCGGATCACTCAGGCTTGAAATAATCATCATCAATTAAGAGCTGATCAAGAGCATCAAAATTTGCCTTCAGACCAACAAATTGGCTGCCACGATGAGCACAAGCGGCATTGGGCCACCTGCAGCATCCGTCTTGGGTACGGAATGGGCATAGAGTTTCACATACTTGACTAAAAGCATTGTTTGCATCGTTGTCATCTTCTGTAATTGTTTCTGAAGCAGACAAATCCATTTTATCATCAAATTCCTTTCTGGTTAGAGAATACTTCAAGTTTTGTGCTGCTTCGGCTGGGCAGATCTCAATATCAACAATACTATCATCGCTGCTAGAGAAGCAAACTTTGCATCCCATTGACTGAATTGCCCTCTTCATCACCACATTTTCTTTGTTTTTCCTTTTGGCTATATTCATTGCTGATATTCTAAGTTGTTTCTCGTTTCTATGTTCTAATTTCAGAGATTCCATGGCATTAGCAATTTCTTTGGTTTTCCTCTCTGCCACTTCTTTAGCCTGATCCCATCCCACCAGAAAGTCAATTGCACCATTAATAGAAAAGACCAGACAGATTACAGTTCATATCATTGGCAAAAATAACAATCAATATTAGGTTGTTAATTAGGTTTCTTACATGAAAAAAACAGGTCTCCAGATTCAAGGAGATGCTAGTATCACATAGAACAAGAACCAAGAAGCCAAAAAAAAAAACAGAGAGAGAGACTCAACAAATTAACATCAAGAGAACATAATGCATAATGTTTTTGATTTATAGGTTGCCTATACTTATACTTGAAACCTGAAATAAAAATATCATAAATTTTAATGCTACTAAGGGATAATTACAAGATAACATACCACTAGACTTAAACACCTTTATTGACGATCGCAAAATAATTATTAGTTAATCCCAATTTACGTCAAATTCCTAATTACAATCACAACTTAATTTGGTAAAAAACAAAGTCTTCCTATGCACTACTTTATGTATAAAAATGAGCAAACAGCAATCATAAAAGGGAGGAGAGCCACTACCTTCCTCATCTCAGAGAAATCTAAAGACATCTTCCTACATTCTACTTCAATCTGCCCAGCCTGTGATTCTTCAGAACAAACCCAACGAAGATGAAACTGGGGCCACAAAGTTGGGGCCAAAGCTGCTGCCGGAGGTCGAAGAGGACCATTATGCTTTGACGGTTTATAAAAGAGGTTATAATGCACATGAGAACCACGCTCTGAAGCACGCAACTCAGCTAGGTACCCCCACAAACATCCACAAGCTTCAAAAACATTCAATTGCTGCCTTTCCTTCTCACTGAATATCAGGCATTCAAAACATCATATAATGTCTATACAAAATAACAAACACAAATGCTACTTCCTTTATGTCTATACATAAGAACAACACAAATTCTTACACACAATTTACTTATTTCAGCCTTGTTGATCCATTTTAAAAAGGAATCACCCAGTCTTTTACCTTGAACACAAAAGAGAGGGTCGAAGGTGGTTCTGATTAGACCAATACTATAACATCCCAGTAGCATAAATTTCCAGTTATGAATTAATAATGTAATTAAACGGAGTTTGGGGCCTAATGATGGGGTTGTGTGATGATTAGGGTTTCTTTAGAGACATTTCACATTGTTGGAAAGAGAAATTGACCATGGATAGCAATTTGTCAGCCTTGGCAAATTACTGCATGAGGCTTGTATTTTCAGTCAAGAGAATAAATTGATCACAGTTAACCATCCCTTTGGCTGCGACAAAATGTATCCTATGAGAGTTATAAATAAAGCAAAAATGAAAGAGGAGGAGGTGGTCATGAAAGGCTCAGATACGGTTTGAGGATCTGAAGGTTTGAGACTTGTCTCTCACATTGCAACCACTCAAGACATCAGGTGTTTCTCATCACTTTGATATCTCCCCAAATTCATGGTAGCTTTTGTGAGATTCTTGGGTGATTAAAAATTTCTAAGGCTTATACCGAATAAACTGAATTTAAAATCTACAATTTTGCATTAATGGTGTTTAAAATATTTATATGTGATAGATTATTTGCCCAGTATAGGATGTGCACCTTAACTTTTAATTGTAATGATGCCCTGTGATGGTCTTTGTTGGAATGGAGTGCTTATGAAAATATGACTGGTTGTATTTTGGAACTATCATGCATGCATTATGTTACAGAATTGTAATTCTGTATAGAAAGAAAGAGAGAAAGAGAGGGGAAGGAACCAGAAATGCAGAGAGATCAAGAGAGAGACAGAGAGAAATCAGATAGGCACCATGTTATTCCATATACTAACAACCTGTTGAATTACAATGGGGGCTGCCTATTTATAATAAGGTAGGGGTAGTTATGTGCTAATCATGTAAGTGCTAATTGCTAATCCTTTGACGGCTATATCCCAACTACCCTTCTAACAACTTTATAAACTATTATTACATTTTATATATCACACTACCTCACTATTGATCCATTTTAATGATTATTGAAATGGAAGCATGTTCATCTTTGATCATCCAGGTCATTGCAAGTTGTGTAAAATGGAATTGAGGTACAAGTTAGAGGGCCCAATACATTGCCAAATTGATCAGTTCTGCCTTGTTTTCTCCAGAAGGATTTGCTGCAGCATATTTCCTGTTAGATGCGGTAAAATTCTTCTCAAGTAGATTCAGAAGTTAGTCATTGCCAATCCACCAAGTTTACTGTTTCGCAATTGTTCAAAGGGCTGGGAAATTGAGTAAATTATCGGGCCTTCTTTAGAGTGTAGTGGGATTGTTTTATGCTCAAAAATGTTTTCAAAAGGTTTCTTTTTCCCCAAGTTTTTGTACATTTTGATTAAGCAAAGTTGAGAGTTTTAAATCCTTGACAGAACCCTTGATTAAAAGTGTAACATGTTACTCGTACCACTTATCAAAATTTTCAAGACTTTGAACAAGAGAAAGCAACAGGGAACAAGTCAATTGGTTCAACCGATGTAATTGTCAGTTGAACTAGATTACTTCGTAATCATCTTATAAACAAAACTTTAAAAAGTGTGTAAATATATTAGAGAATGCCACAATATTTGTAAGATAGAAATAGGAGTTTTTTATGGGTGAAACTGAAAAATAAATACTCCTCCGGTCCTTAATATAAGACATATTTACCTAATTTAATTAGATCAAGACAGTCGTTGAATTAGTTAATATGACATGTATTTTGCAAAACACCCAAGCCATCTTCCTTAATTCCCCCATTCCCTCTCCCCTCCTTGATTATTGTTAAGGGAGCATCAATAGAAAGGTAAATTAAGAAAAGATTGACAAATATGAAAGCTATATCTTATATTTAGGATCAAGACCAATTCCCCAAATATGTCTTATACTAAGGACTGGAGGAGTAGTTAATTTTAAATATTAGTATAAATTCTCTAAGAAATATATTCCTAAATATGAAATAGTATATATATTAGCAGCAACTTGGCATCATTAGTCCTTCCAATCTCTTGCCACCAGAACCTAGGTTTGAACTAGACCAGGGGTGTTACAACAATGAGAGCTGACTGGGTACAAGCTTCCAGTTCAGCAATTCATGCATATTTGAGCAGTTAAAGGAAATTCATCAAGCAGTTTAGAAGATCAGACTGCACCATTTTATTCTGTTTCTGTTTTCAACCGATTTGGTCTGTTGGTGGTTAAGGTTAGGGGTGTTAGACTAGATAATATACTTTCATACATTGTTTAGATATTTATTGTAATATCATCCTAATAGCATAATCACAGGGATTATAGTATTAACAAGCCATTATGAGAGAAGCTCTTAGTTTGTGTATAAATGTAGCATAATAGGACTTAAGAGTCCGATGCATCTGCTTTGTTTATTCTCAAGAATTATATAGATTACGAGTAGGATCTGTTATAACAGATCCAAGATACTCTAGGATTGGATGGGAGTTAAATACAAGGGAATCTAATCTCAACTAATCTAGGATAATAACTAAATCCTATAATAATATTATTTACACAGAACAATATAATTACCACAATATATTTCATCACTCAGATGAATAAAACTAAGTTTTCCATCACCCTCCTCTTCAAGGGGTAATTTCACAGAAAGAATTAGTAAGAATACCACTTAGTCACATTAATACCATGGAGAGTCTCCGAAATAGATAACTTACATTAAAGAAAGGATGATCTAAACAAGATGGATGACACCCCACTTGCAGAAAAAAACAGTAACCAAAAATAAATTCTCTACCACTAAAAGCTCAAACATCTTCCCTACTGCTAATTGGCGCATAATTCAAGTAACAACTTGTTCATACTGCCCTTCACTACTCCCTGATATTGTCACAGGCCTCCATGTACTTCATCTAAAGTACTCCCTCCGGTCCTAATTATAAGACATAGTTGACTTTTTTGGAGAGATTAAGGAAGCTAATTAAATTACTTTAGAGTATTTTTATTTTTATTTTTTGCTTCAAAGTAGTTAGTTTGACTAATAAACTAATATATAATCTATGGAAATATAACATGTGAAATGAATAAGTAACATATTTAGCTTCCTTAATTTCTTCAAACAAAGTCAACTATGTCTTATAATTAAGACCGGAGGTAGTATGTGATAAGTGACTTCTTATCATTTGTCTTGTAGAGTTTTAAAACACTGCATTTATTATTTCCCAGCCTACATTACTTTTAAAAGTTCCTATGCAGGGTAGAGATATGTGCCTCCAAATGAAAATGTTGCAGTACATAAGATTTTGCAACCCTTTAGCGTATGACAAAAGTTAAACAGTGAATTGCTTAAAGAATAATAATTACTTAATCAACAAATAATGAGTTTAGTTGTCTTGGGCAATTTGCAGTCATCATGATGGGTACCTAAGCGGGGGAAACCATCCCCCAAAATATTGATAACTTTTGGGATAATTCTTGCAACTAAATCGGCTTTCTTTCAGCATAAGTTGCATCTTGTGAGAATATAGTCATTTTTATATCTTGAATTGTTTCTTATAGTTCATCTGATTACACTAACACTACGTTCAAAATCAAAGAAAACACCATAGACATTCTGTAGGATAGAAAATAGCCTCCTAAAAAGATATACCTGTTACATAAAAAGTTTCCGAAGCGGCAAGAAAGCACACAGTCTAAGAAGTCCACCAGGAAAGCCTAAACCACACAATAGTACAAGTCATCAGTAGTAGCGAGACCAGAAACAGAGTATCAAATACAGGAATGTTTGCAGAAAAAGTTACCACATGGTAAAGTAATACTTACGGAGGAGAACTCAAAAGCAAAAGGATATGTCCGCAGCAATTGTGAAACACAATCCACCCACTGGAAAAGAGAAACATGTATAAAGTCTATCTACTTAAGCAGTAAGAGAAAAAGAAACAGAAACACCAGGATAAGCATGCAGACTCAAGCATTCAAACACTTAATCTACACATGTGCTTCAAGCATGATTGTAATGAGGGAAGTTAATCTTCCTCTATGAACTCTCTTACCTGGTTCCTGACCAGGACAAACAGCAAGAGAGTTAACACCCCGCTTTGCAAACATATATAAAGTAATGTAGATTAAATGCCACCCATACAGAATATACAAGGCACACACCTGCAGGAAAATTGGAGAGTAGTTGTTTGAAGTTTGTGCATGAGTGGTTGGAGGTTGGGAACTGAATGCTCCTGATGATTGATTCATGGGTGGTGATGGGTGATTTCCAGAAGAATGCCAAGACAACTCAGAAGGTGTGTTGCCACTTCCAGTGAACGATGGCATTCCAACACGATCTGAGAATGGATGACCAAATGCTAGCCAGTCTTTTTCAACAAGTGCCTGCATATTGAAGAAAATAGGAAAGCACAATCAGAACAGCAAGGCCATAGATGTAATTAAGACATGTAATATAGATGTAGTGATAGCAAATGAACGACCTATCCCAGGAGTAGGCAATTGACTTTAAGATTATTTTATGACTAATAATTATTAATTTATTTTGAATAATTGGATTTGGGTCTCAATAGTCACCCTAGTGGTGCAAACCCGCATGGAATAGCTCCTTGGAACTCACAGCCAATCAAAATATGCACAGCCTAAGAAAGCTAAACATAAATCTAATGATCCGTATGGAACCCTTCAATAAAAAAGAACAAGGACCCTGAGTGTTAGAAGACACCACAATGTTGATAAAACCATGATAAGTTGTGAAAAAACTCATGGTTCAACAAAGGACCCTAGATATGAAGTCTCCGTTCAGAAAATTCAGAGTTCTCAATTCATTCATTTAATCTTCCATCTCCTTTGACAAGGTACACTATATGGGTATTTAAAGCCTAAAACACTAACAAGAATATTCTAGAGGTTAGCAAATTTACAGGATATTTTTTCCATAATCATTTGGGCTAGATCCCCTAAAACACAAAAATAATATTTCTTACATACAAAAAAGAAAACAAATAAGATTCTTTTGTAGAATAAGATAACTGTAGAATAAGAAACTACTCTAGAAAATACAATACTAAAAATATTACAAGAAAATAGGAAACTAATAATTCTCGCTTGGAAAGCGCGTATATTCAAATTTAGGGAGCAAGAATGCATCCATCTCCCTTTGGCAGTCAAAAATTGCACTACAAGTTAGTATTCATGTCCTAGTCTCTCCTTGGGCTCTTTATGCGTCCATTCAGCTTGAATGAACAAAAAACAAAAATTGATGGAATATGATTATGATTATTACATGTTTTGATAAAAACCTAGAATGAAACGAAATGCCTTTGTGCTGCGTTTTTGTGTTTTAATTATATTCTGTATTAAAAGGATGTAAGTTTCTTTCTTGTGAAGGAAACCTATGCAAGTGGATGTTTTTAGTAGTTTTTCAGAAAATGGAAGGTTGGGGAATAAAACCTTATTTAATTACTTTCAGCAAGTGGGTAGTTTCCTTCACAGGGCGGAAGAGCTTTGGCTATAAGTAGCTAATAATGCAACTTGTATTTCAGACTTTTTGGATAATTGAAAATAGGTTTCCTCCCTCGTTCTATCTCCTCTCCATCCTTGTTCTATTTCCCCCTCAAATTCTGTTCTGTATGTGTCCTCCTCCTCCTCTGTTTCTATCTTATCTCCCTAAACTCCTCTGTCTGCAATTGATGCTATGTATG
The DNA here is from genome assembly GCA_025563575.1 of Acacia pycnantha. Taxonomy (NCBI): domain Eukaryota; kingdom Viridiplantae; phylum Streptophyta; class Magnoliopsida; order Fabales; family Fabaceae; genus Acacia; species Acacia pycnantha. The sequence continues at coordinate 3,745,492 of JAMWYP010000021.1, read as the reverse complement.
TGTGTCTTGCATCAATAAGTTCCATTCGCTTCCTCCATTTGCATATAAGAGTCTTGGACATTCAATATTATTTATATGGAGTCCAAATGATTCTTGCAATCTTGACTCTTCCTCTCCATAGTGGGTCCTCCGATAACATATCCTCCGCTTGAGCAATTTCCCTTATGGTTCATATCACCTAGACTTTCATAAATTGTCAAACATTTTTGCTGAATTGAATAATATCGAGTATTTTGAAGTCACTCCCTATTTCAAGTTTTTCCTAGTCACCCTCCTTGCTATCTATTTCTTTCTCCCCTTTTCCTAAATTGTGATATCCTTTTGTTGAATGGAATAATACTGCGTATTTAGCAATCATTCCCTGCCTATCCTTCTCTCCCTCACCCCCTCCCCCCACTGGATCACTAAAATAGTCCTGCACATTCAGTTGGATGACTAATGCTGATAGTTACGTCACTTTACAATAAGATTATTTATTCTTCTGAACATGTTGTGATCTGATCACCAAGTCATTTAGATAGTTAACTTTTTATTTCCCCTTTATATATTTCAGGGATTGCACTACAATTCATTTTCCCTTTGTATCCATTTGAGCTAGGGATTCAGTAAAATTCAGAAGCTAAGAAACACACAACGTATCCCTAGCTATTCATAAAAAATAAACAAGTAATAAGAAGCATTTACCTGAAACCCTTTGATCGTCCGATAGTATGGATCTAGCAACAAACTAGCAAGTGAAACCAATTGAGTTGTTCTATCCCACCCATCACTGGAGAAAAAAATCAGTAAGATATTTAATACCCAATCAACTTTTTTGAGAAATATACCAATCAAACAAGCAAACTGATATTGATAAGACTGACAGATAAGCAGGGTCATCAGCAGACAAGGATGATTTGAGGGGCTTATGACATCATTCATCTATAGCTTAGGAGTTTCTTGTTAAGCAGAAATCTTGTTCTTATTTCCAATCATATTTTAAAGAGCTGTCATCCAATTAGGACTCTCTTTCATATTTGAGGTCTTGCCAGATTATTTTGATAGTTAGAGGGGTAGCCAGTGTGTGTTTGTGCAAGCCTAGTGACACCAGACACTGACATGGATTCAGTCTTGGAGCTAGTCGGTTCAATCAAAGAATGTTTTAACTTCCCAATTAATAACTATGTTCTCTGGATAAAACGTCTTCCCCTTGAACAGGGCTTACGTTTGAACCAACCTGCAAAACTTTACCACCCTACTCATTGACCAAGAGGGTGTGCATTGAACAAATTTGAGCCTTTCCATTCACCATATTTTTCTTGTCCAACAATAATTTTAAGCAAACTTGAAAATTGTGAGAATATTATGCATTTATTATGGATTATTTAGAATAGTTATTATCTTATTATTATTATATTAGATATAGGTATATTACATCTTAGGATATTTCCTATTATATCTCAATCAGTTTGATTAATTTTGATTTGATTTGATTTTATGAGATTCTAGGGTTAGCTCTAGGTTTGCTTATATAAAGGTCTATATGTACTCTTTCTAATAAAGAGATTAATTAAGAATTATATTTCTCTCTCAAAGTCTACATGGTATCAGAGCAAGGGTTTCCACCTTGGTTCCCTGAGTTTGCATCTGGGTTCGATTTTTCGACTGAGTGCTCCGTCTGAAACAGAAACAGTGACATAGAGAGAAGTTCCGACGAGCCTCCCACAGTGTCCGATGAGTCTCACCGCTTGGCCCAACGTCTTCCCCATCCTCTGATCGGCGGACGCCAAAAGTTTGGTGGTCATCCGACACCTCCACAACAGCGCGTGGTGTTCACGCGCTCTCCGGCAGTTTCACGGCGATAGCGCTTAGGAAAGAGATTTCACCGGTGACTTCTTGTTTCATTCTCCTCTCCTCATTTCCGACGACTTCCGACAGGTTTTGTGGTCTGGGTTCATCATTTTCTGATTATGGAGCACTGCTAATATTCAACCTAGTAATGTTTCCGGCACAGTTCTTCATCGACGACCCATCCTCTTCGACGCTGTCATCGTCGTCGAGCCTTTCATCATCATTGGTGGTAGTTCCTCTGTCATCATGCCCACAACTCGTTTGACGACTGGTCCACAACTCGTCCGACAACTAGTCCCGTCGTCCTAAATTCAGCAGATTGCCATTCGTCTCTGCACTCTGCAACAGTTCACACACAATGTCGTCATCCTCGACCAGCGTCTGTCTCAATCGTTCAACCAGTCCAGACGACCACAGTCTGACTCGTCCGATGACCACAAGCTTCTTCACTCGTCCTCGGCTTCTGTCTGGCGTCAAGTCAAGTCCAATCCAGATCATCATCTCAGTTGTCTAAGCAAGTTGGACATGATTAACATCCATGCTCCAACTTGAGGAGGGTGTGAGAATATTATGCATTTTTTATGGATTATTTAGAGTAGTTATTATCTTATTATTATATAAGATATAGGTATATTACATCTTAGGATATTTCCTATTATATCTCAATCAGTTTGATTGATTTTAATTTGATTTGATTTTATGAGATTCTAGGGTTAGCTCTAGGTTTCCCTGTATAAAGGCCTATATGTATTCTTTCTAATTAAGAGATTAATTAAGAATTATATTTCTCTCTCAAAGTCCACAAAAATCATGGTAGGTAAACATTGAAAGATCCAAGTTTACTGCATATTTTTATTAAATAGATAAAATAGTGCATCATGATAAGCACCTGCAATGTACAAGCACAGAAGCCTTTTCAAGAGCAACACGAGCAGCAATCCAAGCTGAACCAGCCAAGACATTTTGAATGTGCAGCAACCATCCACTGTCCCCAAGCATTGATACTGAAGCAGACATACTACTTAGTAATCCTCCACCCCATGTCCACCCACCATTCCTCTGTAAATAAAACCCATAAAAGAACAAATTCAATTGGTAAAACCGTAAAACCCATCTCAAAATATACAAGCCCATAATAACCAAGGCAGCCTTCCTGAAGCTCTTTAGTTTGCCATTATCAAAGACAACATTGAAAACCCTTTTATCACTTCGCATAGAACATTTAGCTTTTAGGATTACCATGTCCTTCGCATTATCAGAAAACTTCCATGACTGAGCATGGGCTAGGGAGTTCATTACTTAGGCCAAGAAGTAAACTCTGTCATTAAATTGGGTTTTGAAGCACAGCCAAAGATCTAATCAATCCATTTCTTTCAATCCATTTTTAGAGCACAGACAGAGATTAGTACTTATAAATAAGAACCCTTAAGTCATTCGTAAATCCATTGATTGCTTGATTGAATGAAATGCATATTTAGTTTCTCTCAGTTCTCATTTCTTTGTATCTTATCTCTATTACCTATCTCTTTCCTTTTCTTCTTCTCTTTCCATGTCACATATACAACATTTAAAACAAAGATTCTTCCCTCAATTTCTTAAAAATAGAAAGAGTAAATTGCACATTCAACTCAAATGTTTGGTTAAATAAAATCTGATCTCTCTTTCGTATAAAAGAATATCATCTAATTCCCTAACCATGTGAAGAGTCTTCATATAATTCGTAGACTCACCAATAAAGATGACATTCCATCTGATGATGTTCTTCCATAAGTATCTAAGTACTCTCTAAGTCTGGCAAAGCTATCTCTCATTGCGTGGATGTTGGATATCCCAAAGAAGACTATCTGAGAATGTAAAAAAAGAACTGAAGCATTTAGAATATGACAACTTAACGACCAAAAGAAACCATTAAAGTACAATAAAAACTTTCCTCAGACCTCAGATTGAAAGTAATTTGATGATGACTCTGAACCACCTCCCATGGCCCCATTAGCTAATGCATTTTTCCTTGGTCTTGCGTCAGAAATATATAGCTTCCTAAAAGAGGGGGAATACAAATCAAAGGAACCACAAAATCATATATAACCACCCAACTGAGGTAACCAAATAGTGTACTGTCTTTTTTTAGCATATTCATGATACAATCTTTTAAAAAAAAAAAAAAATTAAGGATAAAAAGCAGTTTTGATTTAAAGATAAAGAATTTCTAATTTGAAAATGCTGATGAATCAAATATCTAATATGGTCATGTAGTCCGAGATATATTAGTATATCACAGATAAAGCTGATGCTTTAGCTTTGTGTTGCTAAGAACAACATATATTCATAATGCAAGTATATAATATATCATGATATAACGAGAAAGAGAAGCCACAATCTAACCTCCGTGAACCATCATCCAGTTTGTTGCAAAGTGCAGCCACAAGCTTTTCATCTGTGTTGCTGCGAACAATAACATGAAAGTAAATAATTTTTCTAGTTTTTCCCTTTTAAAAAATACCAAGAGGATTAAGTTTATTATGTTGTGTACATTACCTTCTCATATTCATCATGAGACCAACTAAGGGTTGGGATGATCGAGCAAGGACAGCACCAGAACCTATAAGTTATCAAAGAAATTAGAGCATACAGGAATTGATATATTAAATTTTCATACTATAAAAGAATCAAAATGAAATAAGACCACAATAAGAGGAACAGAATAATTTAAATCTATTCCATTTAAAAATAAATAAATAAAAGTAATCCACATATACCAGGATCACACCATGAGACTACAGGCAACCGACATCTTGCCCGAAAAGTGGAAGCTTGGAGCACTTCATCATCACTAGCAATGGGACCAAGCAAAGATATCAAATAAATGGATCAGTCGATTGAATTCTATTTAAGCAAAGACTGTTGAAAAAGGAAGAAAATAAGAACCCCAATAAATTACCTAATGCTCTTAGGAACAATCAATGCAAATGGATAAGTCTGACACATAGTATAGTTGGAATTCACACTACTTATTCTCCAAGAGGCATTTGACAAGGTAAAGGACCCACTTTTGATCATATTGATTGATCCACGATAAGATCCTATCCCAAGAAGTCGAAAATACTCATCCAGTAAGCGAACTTTTGGGTTCGAGTTGTCTAATCTAGAAGGCCCTGATACAAAAGCATAGAGATCCCAAAGTCTTGCAGGTTTTGTCAATCTCAGTAATGCTTCAAATATTGCACGTCTCTGTAAATTAACAACCAAAGATGCCACTGTTTCAGGATATCTACAACACTTCATCAACATTTTACTATACTTCATTAGCTACTCTCCGTACATTTTGTAAATGACAACACATTTTAGCAAATTCAATTTTGTATAATTTAATGGGTTAAGTAGCAAATCTACCCTGGAAGTATGCATGTTGCCCTATAAGTTTTTTTGGTCTCAATGTTGTCCTGGAAGTCTAAAAACGTAGCAATGTTGCCCTTTTCTGTTAAACATTTAAAAGTCAACGTCAATTTTTTAACAGTCAACATTTGTTTTTTAACGGAAAATGGCAACATTGCTATATTTTTAGACTTCGAGGACGACATTGAACCAGAAAAAACTTCCAGGGCAACATTGTTCCTAGGCGTATACTTTCGGGGTAGATTTGCTACTTAACCCTAATTTAATCTAAAACGCCAATGTTTTAGGATTTTTACAACACTTCATTAGCTAATCACCATATTCTTAGCAATCAACAATATGTTTTAGCAAATTCCGCACTTGGATAATTTAATCCAAAGAAAAAATATATATTGATAAATTAAGATAAGATTATTAATATATAAATGATATTTTCATTTTTAATGAATTATATTATTTTTTAATCATTAAATTAACGACGAGATCTATTATCATTTTTCGCATGTCCCCTTAAGTTTATAGTAGATGAAAATTCTCCCATGTCATGTCCTACCATACGATCTATTATATAAATAGGTAAATGTTCTTTTCCATTATAGATAGCAACCATATGACTAATCATCGGGAATATAATGGTAGATGGCAGATGCTCTGGACTAAGTAACTATTTTTTTTTCCTGCTTTTGTGTGAAGTTTATTTATTTTACTTAATAAATGATTCACTACAAAAGGATTCCTTTTTTTCAGAAATTTATAACACTTCATCAGCTATTTACTACACCTTTTTAGCTATTCACCATACCCATTTAGCAAATGGTAACATGTTGTAGCAAATTCCACACTTAGATGATTTAATTTAAAAGGTCACTGTTTCAGGATATTTACAAAACTTCATAAGCTATTCATGGCATCCATTTAGCAATAGGTATGGAACTGTTTAGTTTGGTCAATATTTATGTGCTTAATGTTTTGTGTATTTTCATTTTAGAACACACTTCCAAAGTTAGTGGAGCTCTTTGTCATTTGATAAATAAGCATGATAAATAGCTAATGAAGTGTTATTGTGGGGATTTTATGCATTTATTATGGATTATTTGTTAAGTCGTTATCTTATTATATTAGATATAGATATATTATATCATATCTTAGGATTAGATATAGATATATTATATCTTACGATATTATATCTTAATAGTTTTGATTTATTTTGATTTGATTAGAGTTTATTAGATTCTAAGGTTAGCTCTAGGTTTGCCTATATAAAAGGCCCATATGTACTCTCTATGATTCAGAGTTTAAAATTAATGAATTCAGATTAATTTTTCTCTCTCAAATTATCCACATGGTATCAAAGCAGGCAAGAAATTGATCAGATTTCTCGACCTGGTTCTCTCCCGAGCGTCTCTACAGATATTCCTGTTCTCAGCCTCTACAGACCCTCGACTAGTCTGTCTACAATCGAGTGTCTCTGCAGACTTTCCTGTTCACAGCCTCTGCAGACCCTCGACTCCATCTTTCAGTTAGCATCGGCGTCCTCTAGAAGCAGCATCAACGCCCTATAGCTCTTTGATCATGTCGAACTCGTCCGTGGTCATCATCTCGGCACTCCCTGGGATTTTCCGTCAGACCCAGCGTCAGTAGCCTCTGTATCTGTCTCCGATCGACCTTTGTCCGTTGTTGGTGAACCATTGTCCTTCCGCTGCAATCTCCGACAGCATTCTCAGCAGATCACGATCTTATCCCATGTAAACGAATCCAGTCGTTAATCTCATCTGTGATCTTGTCATCTACTTCTGGATTGGAACGAGAAGGGTGTTGTCAAAACTCGTCCGACAGTCATCTTCGACTGGTCCTTCAAGTTCGTCTAGTCATCTCACTTAGGTCCGACAATCACAGTTCAGACGATCACAGTTCATCTCGGCGTCCTGTCATAGCGTCACGATACTGTGCTCTCGGTCAAGATAACACGATATTGTGCTCTCACCAGTCCTACCAGACCAGTCCTCTGTCTCGTCGTCGTCACACATCCGTGGGTTCTCATTTGTCGCGAGGTGGACTACACCTAAATCTCAGCGTCTTCGGTGATTCAATACTGTCAGGATTCTCCTTCTTTTAATTGGGTGTCAACTGTGCTCACTTTGAGCTTGCTACTGTGCTTTCTTTGGCCCATACGCTGCACTGTTGGATCACTCCCATTGTAACTGTAAGTTGAGACTTTTCTTATCACACAGTTAGTCACTATGTCTACTACCTCCGATGCCACCTCATCTGTGCCACGGTCCGTGTCTAATGACATCTCTACTGTCCTCCTTTGTCTCTGAGAAACTTACTAGTGACAATTATCGAGAGTGGTCTCAATCTATGATTCTTGCTCTCGGACGAGATAAACTAGAATATATAACTGGTGAAGCAAAAAGGCCCTCAAAATCAGAAACCAAAGAGTTTCGAAAATGGAAATCCGAGAATGCATTGGTATCCTCTTGGTTGATCAATGCGATGTCTTCCTCAATTAAGAAGAGTTTTATGTACCTTCCTTCAGCCCTCCGTGAGACATATAGTCCTCTAAGGAATCGGTCCCGCATATTTGATGTTAAGAAAAAGTTATGGCAACTGAAACAAGATCACATGCTACTTGATGATTATTATCTCAAGAAATCAGCCCTTTGGCAAGAATTTGATGCTCTAAGGAATAAAACTCATCATTGCGGTGATGATGCTAAAGAAGATCTCAAAGAGAAAGAAGAGGAGAGAGTATATGAGTTGCTAGCTGGCCTTAATGTAATTTATGATGATGTTCGGGCTCGGATTCTCAGTCAAGTACCCTTGCCTTCTGTGCGTGAAGTCTATACTACTTTACACAGTGAAGAGGATAGACGCAAATCAATGCTTCAGAATCATTTCGCTGCTACTACTCCTGAGGTCTCTGCTCTTGCTGTTAGGTCCACGGACTTAAAAGGCTCCAAAAGTCGACCAGTCTGTGATCATTGTAAGAAGCAGGGGCACACAAGGGATACCTGCTGGACCCTTCATGGAAAACCTGCCGACTGGAAGCCATGGATAGGGAAAGGAAGAGATGATGTAGCTGAAGCCTCCAAAGAATCGTCCCAAAATGATCAGCTAAACAAAATCATGGAAATGCTAGCCGCACTTCAAAATACGAAATAGCCCACTGCCAGCTCGGCCACGGTTCTTAGAAGAGAATCTACTGACGTGGACGACGATTGGGAGTGCTAAGGAAGTTGAGAGTTGTTTAAGCAAGTTGGACATGATTCACATTCATGATCCAACTTGAGGGGGAGTGTGGGAATTTTATGCATTTATTATGGATAATATATTAAGTCATTATCTTATTATATTAGATATAGATATATTATATCATATCTTAGGATTAGATATAGATATATTATATCTTAGGATATTATATCTTAACAGTTTTGATTTATTTTGGTTTTATTAGATTCTAAGGTTAGCTCTAGGTTTGCCTATATAAAGGCCCGTATGTACTCTCTATGATTCAGAGTTTAAGATTAATGAATTCAGATTATTCAGATTAATTTTTCTCTCTCAAATTATCCACAGTTATCATTTGCTAAATGGGTATTGGTGAATAGCTAATGAAGTGTTTTAAATAACATCAAATAGTAGCCTTTCAGATTAAATCATCCCAGGTGTGGAATTTGTGTTGTCATTTGCTTAAGGGATATGGTGAATAGCTAATAAGGTGTAATAAACAGCTATTGTTTGAACGATCAAAGCTTCATAGTTATCTTATATATTCTTTTGCACTATCATAGCAATAAACTCCAGTGGCTCAATTGTCATATAGCCTTTTGGGATCCAGGTGGTGGCCTCAAATGCCACCTTGACCAACTTTGCCACAGAAAATCCTAGCCATTGGCGGGGAGACAGTCTACGCAGGAGCTCCAGTGACCAACCAGGTGGGGTTTGCCGGCAGTGGGTGCTGGTGTGAGATTTATCTTTTTCATATTTTGATGGTATACAGACTGATTTGGGATTATCCAAATTGGTGTCACAGATTTATCTTTTTCATATTTTGAGGGTATATATATGGGATTTTCCCTATGTTTTATGTGTGAAAGAACTACATTATCAAAAGAAAAAAATTGTTTTATAGTACTAAACAATATTTTGAGATAACTCCATTATCTAAGACCAATAATGGTTTGAATACAAAAATATAAAATTAAATTTAGATTTTTCCCGTGAGAAATTAAATTTAGATTCCAAATGTTCTAGTAAGAATTTTAAAATGTTATCACAAAAAAATGAAATTTTAAAATGTAAGAAATTTCATTCAGATTTGATTTTTGTTTTAAATAAATAAAACGATAATTTTAAAAATAAAAAAATAAGAGAAATAACAAAAATCTTGCAAGTTTTATATTGCTTTCAATGACCAGTGCAACTAATAAATTGTTAATGGAAATCCATGTATAGCTAAATTATAATCCCTGACAAATACAACAGCCAAAATTACTCTTGGTGATAATTTTACCTGTTTTGTACGAGGTCTGAAACCAAAAACAATAATTCTCATATCCTTTCCTGCGTGAAGAAGAAGAAATATAAGTAATCTAACAGCGCTACCAGGCCCATATAAGAAATTAAACAGAGTATAAGAAAATACTGACACCCAAATCACAAGCATTTAATGGCTTAACAGCTCATGGTAAAGCAAACAGATCAACAGTGCTGGTGATAAACAATTGAAAAACTAGATTCTATATTCCATTCTAACTCCTATATGAATTATGAACTCAAGAAGAAAACATACTAAAACCCATTTAGAATTATTATTTTTCACCATTGAATTTCAAGACTACTATCAAATATTTTTAAAATTAAAAATTTCATTACCACCAAAAAAGTGGAGGATAGCATATTCTTCAAAACGAAAACACAAATTAATAAAAAAAAAAGTTTTTTAAACAATATGGGAAAATGAAAGTTTGTCACTGGTTGATTTATATTCACTGTACAAGGGGATTATACATACACAAGTCAGGAGGTAAAAGAAGGAAAAACTATACCTAATAAATCTCCCTATAAAAAAAAAAAAATTATAAATGCTAAATCTGATTAGCCACAAACAACTTTAGAAAAAAATCTCTCCAATTCTCTCATCAATATTGTTCATGGAAACATCATTAAGGAACACCAAGGAGAAGCCATCCAATAAATTGTCAGCAGACAAAAAAACTGTCTGGAGAATTGTAGCAGAATACGGCTGCAATTAAATACACCAAATAACATCATGAACATTAAACCCTGATATTTGCCTCAGCCTATGAAATTATTAGGTTAAAAAGCACCAAATCAAAAGTACATACCCATTTCTCACTGAAAACTTCAAAGGGTTAATGTGCAATTCACCCCTGAAGTTTCCACAGAGTTGCAATTACAATCCTTAAGTTTTTTAGGCACAATTTTGCCCTAACCTATTTCATTTTGGTGCAATTTAGACCCAAGATGATGGTTTGGCCATATTGATAGTGAGTGAACCAGGTTTGACTGTGCTTTGGTGAGCTGGATGGCCACATGGCTTATCTATGGTATAAGTAACTGTCATGCGGAATACAGTTAGATCCTCAATAGTCTTCAACGTCCCAACCATTCCATGGCTTCCATTAACAGCCTAAGTCTGAGGGCAATATATATCTGAAAGCAAAGAAAACTGCCCATCGAAATTGTAATGACCAATTGTCTTGAGGTCTCCATTAGGGGTGACTCAAATATGGTAAGGTAAATCATCTTTAGACATAACAAAAAGATAATTGTTGAAATACACCAATCCCACGTTTGCCACACCTATTCCTTGGCCTCCATAGATGAGCCCGAAGAGCCCACCAGCATAGAACAAAAGGAGAAGAGTGATGCTAGAGAGACCATGAAGTTCACTGATTGCTTTAGACTGGGCAACTCAAGGCTTTTTCTTGAACTACACAATGTGTTTTGGTGAATATGTAGATAGCTAGCAAACCGGTCTTTAAATTAAACGGCATGGACCACCTTGCTATATAAAATGTGGTGACCAACAACTGGCTTGTAAAGTGGATTGGCACCATTATGGAGGTAAACAATACAAAATGCAAGAAGGGATAGACCCTGCAACAAAGGAGTGGTGGACGGGGTTCTTTGGCACAGGAGCAAAGTTGGAAGGAATTTGGACTCTAGGGTCGGTAGTTTTGAGAAGTGGGTGAAGGAGCTTGCAGGAAAGCAGAGCTGATCCCACAACGTCCAAGGTCAGAGACGCCAAAACAACCACACATATATGGCATTAATGTGTGGGGCCCATATGGTGTGTTTAACACCAATTAGCATTTCTATTAGTGATGGTCCAAATTGCACCAAAATAAAATACGTTAACGGGGGAAATTGTGCCTTAAAAACTTAAGGATTACAATTGCAACTGTATAGATACTTCAGGGAGGAAATGCACGTTAACCCAACTTCAAACAATCAGTTCAAAAATGTGGTGGCTACCTTACATACAGAGTGAGATAAGATGCTTATTTTATGGAGATTATAGTCCCAACTAGTGATAGTGAAAATAGTGCAGTTGTAGAAAACAGAAATGCTATAGCACATACACTGTTCATGTAACAGTCAATTGATCCGCATTAAATATTAAATATAAATTCAAATGCAGCCATATGGAAATTAGAAATGCCAAACTGACATTATAATCATTCCAAGTAAAACTTCAATAACATTTCCTTTACCTTAAAAACAGTTATTGCTTTCTTCTCTTAAAAGTTAAAACAGACTCCTCTTTTATAAGAAATAAATAAAAGGTTGACATGAAACATCAAACAATTATATCAAATATTAGGCTGTCATTGCACATTCAACAATCCAGAAACTGGAAAAAAAAAAAAAAAATCCTTGCTTTAGAAATTGGACGTGGGAGTCATGACAAGAAATTTGGGTCAGCCACTGCCTTCCCAGCAGTTATAACAACTGGGATGGTGACAGAGAGGTCCTGCCCCTCCTCCCATGAGAAGAGAGAAATTAACAGAGGAGTTTATAATGAATTGATGGCTCGCATCCTTGTCATGATTACTGAAAATTTCTTGCAATATTATCAATCAAAAGGAAGTTATTTAAAAGCTTACCAATGACTTGAAGCAATCTCTGTGATGGTGTTTTGTCTGACTGACGAAGAGTTGATTGAGTCTTTACAGCCTAAATTGCCAAAGACAAATAGATAATAAATATTACACATTAACAGATTTAATGGCTTTAAAACACTAAGACATAAATCCATTTCACATGTTCTACAAAATTAATTGATAAAACCCCGCAATTTCAGTATGATTTATAATATAAAAGCTGAATCCCTGTGACAATAGAGAAAAACTGAGGGACAATGTTGATAAAACTCAGCAATTTCTGTATGATTTATAATATAAAAGCTGAATGCCTCCGTGACAATAGAGAAAAACTGAGGGACAATGCAAGAAACTGCAGCAAAAGCACATGTTCCTAGGAAAATATAGTACCAGAAGACAAGTCAAACTATTCTTCACATTTTGAGCTGCAAGGCACTCCGCACTAAATTTCAGCCTGCATCACAAAACCCAATGCAAGACTATATAAAACTCATTCTCCTCTCATGTTGTTTTTATTGATCCCCCTCACTATTGGATCTCTACCGTTACAACAGAAGGGGAAAATGGTATTTGTGGTTTTATATATTTATGTGTATTTGAAGCATTCAGGTATAACTGTATACTCTTTCTTGTATAGTTGTGTAGATGCTTCACAGTACACATGCCTATATATCATTTGTAATTGCTTTACATTGATGAGTTATATATATTCAGGTCTGTAAATAGTAGAATCATTACTCTCACTGTGATTAGCTCGATTAGTCTCTTGTGTTGATATCAGGGTTCATCAAGCTTGCACTCATGGTTCTCAATGCATCTTTTTCTCAGTCTTCGAATATCTCTCCTTCCAATCGTAATGTGGTTCCATGCACTAAAGTCCCTGTGATTTTATCAAGTAATTTCTTCATGGGTACCACAGTGACAAGGTACCTTCAGTCAAGCCTTGTCAATGAAGCAAGAGGAGTCCATCCCTTTTAGCAACCAATGGGTCAAACGGATCAATAGATGGAAGAATTAGCCAAGTTTGAGGATGATCAAGAATTTCAGGTTCAGTAATATCTACATCTAAATCCCCAGATCTCAAAGCAGCCCAAGGATGTGGAGGATTTCTTCATTTTTGTGATTATAATGCTATCATTTTCTGAGATTCTTTTGTAATTGAATTTTATTGTGATTATTTTTGTGTTGATAAGTTTTCTGGTTTAACTCAAGAATGAGAGTTTTCGGTTCTTTTGTGGTTTGGATTGATAGCGAGGAGATGGAATACTCGTTGAGGAAGGTGAGGTTTACATTCTTCAATCATTCACAAACAATGCATGCGATCTACTCGGACTTTTTTTAGAGAACCCTCCTCCAATCGCCCAGGGTCAAAAAAAAGATCCTACAGTCCAGTGGAATAAATGAAATCCATAGGAATTTCTCTGAAATGGAAGGTCAAGAAACCACGTAATCTCTTTGATTCCCCAAAAACTTTGCTGACAGGTTACGATGAATCGCCTGTTCAATATCCCATTAAGCTTAAACCCACGAAATCCCCCAGTCATGATTCTCATGTTTCTTAGTTTCCACAGCAGCTCTTGCATCAGATTACCTGGTACAGAGGATAGAATGGTGCTGTAACTCACTAGTTTGAAAGGAATCTGAATACCATTCAAAGCTTGCTATGTGGTTTGAAACATATTCAAGGGGTGATGGTGGATGTGGAGATAGAAGTGATGGTGCTTGAAGGATTAAATAATTATAGAGATAGATGGGATGGAACAGGACAGGAGACTGGAGAAACTCAGACTAGAGGGATCTGCATGAAAGCTTCAGGTACTGACAGTACAAAGCAACAAAATCTTGTAATTGAATATAACACTTCAAAATAGTTTATAAATTTCAATCAATGCATATTTTTGTATTCTAATTCATAATCATAATATGAAAACAATATTAACATGGATGTAAAATAGGATGACAAGCCAAGAGTGTCTAACACGATTGAATGCAGCATATTTCAATAACAGAAAACTTAAACACAAATTTTTAGCATGGTTTGCAAGTTTATGAACTTACTATCTTGGTAAACTTCTCGATTGTTGCAAGTGGTATCGTTCCAAGAGCAATAACTTTTGTGGTTTTCTCGCTCTTGAAAAGGTAAAAGAACAAATCAACATATAAACACTCAATAACATGAAGATATACATAAGAAGGTACAATGGTTAAAATACGCATATGATAATATAGATATGCATAAATGCACACAATTCAGCAACAGACACTGAGGAGCTAAATTTATTGAGTCCTTGAACTAAGAGTTGAACATAGAATTAGATAGTGTACAGCTAAAACTTGAAATATTAATATAACATAATTTGGAGCATTTTGACTATGTAATTACAAGACTAATAGCATCTTATTTTCAAAGAGTCTTGAAGAAGACAATATTATCATGGGAAAAAATATTCATGATTCCAAAATATAAATATGATTGACATAATCCTAACTCCAAGATTTTCACCACGTCAATGATGCGTGGTTGAATTTATTTCAAAATCTTCCTATCCTTTCCTCACATACAATCACCCTAAAAGGTGCATTTCGACAACTTTCTTACCCACCAAACCTAATTCACAATTCAAAACATAACAAATCAAGGGCAGACCACCATTTTATGTCAACATCACATCATTGCACTCCTCTTTCCATGGAAATCAGTTTTTTTTACAAGACATGGAAATCAAATTCTTAAGCTATGGAAAATTGCAAATCACAAATTCAGGCCATCTGCTTCAAAGCGCCCTATCAAAATTTAGATATAAGACACAGGATATATTATATGAAATACTTACCAGAAATAAGAGGCGAAAATTTGTAACCATTAATGTACCCACATCGTTGTTATTAACAAGCAAAACACCATATTCCTGAAAGCAAGCATCACCTACAAGATTAATCTGATGCCAAAATATACCAACAGAACAAAAATAATTTAAATTGTATAGACTCATTCTGTTAGCTTAATAGTATCTAAAGGTTCACAGTGGAGAATACATGCACAGTCAAACATTTGTTTTTCTTGGGTATGCTTTTATCACAATTCTTAAGGAATTTTGGGTGTTTTAAAGGGATTCATAGCTTGTCACCCTTAAACTGCTTCGAAGGCAATCATTGTTTCACTTTATTGCTTTTTGTTTTCTGGTTAAAAATGAAAATATAGCATTCCTTGTTTAGGAACAAGACTCTTACCACAAGAAAATTTGGTAGACAGAAAGGAAAAAATAAAAAATAAGGGACCCTATGATATGTAGCATGCGCCAACAAAGAAGAAGAGGACATGTTTGAGGTTGTATCACATGTTAATAACTAATATATAGTTTAAACGGATCGCATGAATTATTACATGTTTCACCCAAGCATCTTATAATCTAATAACTGAGGAAAATGTTTATTTTCTCATTTCCAATTTCTCCTTAAAAGCCTTCATATATAACTTTTAAGGGCAAGTAATTGTACATTATATAGCTGTGTGTTAAGTAAAGTAAATTATAAAACAGACACCTTTTTCTCGTATGACCTCACAATATTCAATAAGAAGCATTTTTTTCAATAGCTTGCAGCATAATTGTGGCATCTAGGGTTCCAGGGTTCCAAAATGTTATAGCATGTAGTATATAACATAAGCATCATCTGACACGTCCACAATATATGTCGATGTTTAGTAAAGTAAACTTTTCAGCCTCATCTTTATTCCAAGAAATCTACAGTCTAAATCAATCCCCCTTCTTAATGAAATGCAAAATCATGATAATTAACATCATTTATTCATCAGTTAAATCAAGAGCATCCAAAGAGGAGGATATCATTGCCCTCTTACTCATTACAGTTGATGTGGGTGATGATTGAAGATTTTGGGTTCGCCAATTTGTCTAAATGGCTGAAGTTACGTTTAATCAAATCGTCAAGTCACTTTGTCTAAATGGCTGAAATACTCATTTTCTATCATCAACCTCATTGGCTATAGTTCTTATTTATTTTGCAGTTATATAGCATATTTTCGGACTCTGGTAAGGCTGCCTTCTACCTTGTGTGAGGATTACAGAGAGTATTTATGTTTAATATTTTATGCAGTCTAATTAACTTGTATAAGGCAACACAACTAATTCAAGTCACGTTTTACCCAATGCCGCCTTGTTACTTGAGAAAACATACACTGAACATAATCAAATCACCGAAACCATTATTTGTTTGCGACATTCTTAAATGCCACGTATTTGGCTGATTCATTAACATATAACAGACAGATGGTAATGGGAGAATGGGGGGAGAGAGAAAGACAGAAAAAGGGTGCTATGAGCAACAGCTATGAATAGCACACAAAAATGACCCCAGATTATTGAAAGAAAATTACGAAGGGCAAATTTTAATTTTACGATTCTTGAAATAAAGAAAAGGAGAGAAAGAATAATTCAAGCTGCTGCATACTTGGGCTTTGACTTGCTCAGCCTCAAACAAGAAATCCAAATTTTCCCGCGAAACGGAGGGTATGATGGGCTGCAAAAAAATTCACAACAAACCAAGAATAAATGAGGAACAATTGAACTGAACGTACCAGAAGTAAAAATACAAATTGCAAGATTCAACTACAGAATTATCAAGTATGAGGAAAAAAAAAAAAACCTCAATTTTGAACCATTCGAGGGCGTCCCAGCTACCGGTGCCTTCGAGCTTGGCAGTGTCGGAGTCGTCATCCCTGAGAGAAGTTGATCGAGAGCTACCTGGTATCGGCGAGGCCATGCCGAAAGCGAAGGGGATAGTATTCCACAACGTCGACGAGGAGGAGAAGACTGCACAACTCTAATCCTGACTGGGAAAGACGAAGAGTAAAATGACGCAATAGAGCGTTGAAAGGCAGTTGTTTTTTTTTTTTTTTGCACGAGGAAAGGCAGTTGTTACTTGTGAAGCGTTTATGAAGAAAACCTTGAAAATGGATAGGGACTAGGGAGTAAAAACAGCCGAGGGAACGAGGGAGGGATTTTTTTCAAAAGTATAAAAAATAAAGGAAAAATAATACTCCCTCCGGTCCTAATTATAAGACAACATTTGAGAGATGATTTTGGTCCTAATTATAAGACAACATTCTAATAATTGTCATTTTTTCCTAAAATATCCCTATTTTATTCTCTCAAGTGTGTTTGACTTTTTGTGAGTATATGTATGTGGACGCGTATACTCTTCCAGTCAACGAAACTTTTAGATATATATGTGTGTATCTATGTATGTATATATGTGTGTGTCTACACACAAATATCTATAGAAACTATAGACACACACACATATATGTATGTATGTATGTATGTATGTATGTATGTATGTATGTATGTATGTATGTATGTATGTGTGTGTGTGTGTGTGTGTCTACACACATATATTTTTTTTGTGTGTGCGCGCGCGCGTACATATATGTGTGTGTCTACATGTATGTGTATGTGTGTGTGTGTGTGTGTGTCTACACATATATATATGTGGGTGTGTGTACACATATAAGTATATTTGTGTGTTTGTCAATATGTGTGTGTGTACAAATATAAATACACACACATATATACATGTCTATCTTTGTGTGTGTGTGTTTATATGTGTGTGGGGTGTGTGTGCCTATATGTGATATGTACACACACATATATGTGTGTGTGTATCTATACACACACACATATATATGTATATATAATAAGACCAATTTTAATTAGATAGCATGTAGAAAAAAAATAGGTTGGAGATGCATGTGGTAGAAGCTATTAATTTACTTTCACTTAGGTTATTTTAAATTTATATAAGGACATTTTAGGAAAATGAGTAAAATTAACTAATTTAACTTCTTTCCTTAATCCTCCCAAAATCGGTTAAATATGTCCTATAATTAGGACCGGAGGAGTAGCACTCAAACTTCAAAATATCAAATCAGTTATTTTTTACTAGAATGAGTTGTCAATATCATTAAGGTCTCACTCATAGGAAAAATAATAGCACTCAAACTTCAAAATATCAAATCGGTTATTTTTTACTAGAATGAGTTGTCAATATCATTAAAGTCTTGGGGCGGCGCTCTCGCTCGTCTCTGCTAGGGTTCACTGTGCGCTCGTCTTCTCCATCCTCCAAGGCGGCTTCTGTCTCGCCGGCGAGCCTCCTCTCGCTCCACAACTGCAGCAAAAGTGTAGATCGGACCTCGAAGAGCCAGGAGCAGCGAGTTTTAGCTCGGAACAGGGACATAAAGCGGCGACCTTCCTTCTTCTCCGGCGCCGCTTTCCTCTGGTCTCCGTCCTCATCATCTCTCCAGCTCCGGCGTCCCTCTGTCTTTTGGGTGCAGCTGTGGTTCTCTCTCGTCTCTGGCGGTGGGAGCTTTTGACTGGACGTCTCCTTCGATGGTGGTCTCCGGCGTGGCGGTGGTCTCCGGCGCGACGGTTGTCTCCGTGAGGGGTAGTCTGCCTTTTTCTTTTATTTGCATTGTTTTTTGTGTTTGTGTTTCTTATGTTGTTGTGGATTTGGGATTTTATGGTTGTGTTTTCTGTTGTGGTTTGGATCTGCGATTTTGGGGGAAGGGTTGTATTAATGGTTGATAATGTTTTGTGCCTTATCTATGAGAGGACCATTGTGAGGTTTGTTCGATTGTGGCAAATCCAAAGCTTTAGTGTTAGCCAAAATTTGTTTGGTGAGTGGTCGACGTCACCAAATGTGTTTCAATGGAGGAGCAAAAGTATTCTTCAGGACTTCACTTGTTGTTTTTCTTCTGAGGTTGGGTTTTCTCTATTCTGTGCCCCAAGTCGGGGTGATTATGTAGCTGACCTTTGTGCAGCTTTTGCTTATAAGGAGGTGTGCCCTATAGGGTGGGTCTTACAACCAATACCTTCTTTCGTGTCACTTCTAACTTTGGATGTTCAAGAAGCCGACGATGGAGACTTTGATGTTACTTTTATTCCCACATGCTTTTGTGGTGATTAGCTTTCCTTACATTTGGTTTGTTCTTGTTATATTTATTAGTCTTCTTGTTCCAGTTTGTTTTTGTTTAGTGTCTGTTCCAATTTGTTTTCATATTGTAATCGTCAAACTTTGTTGTAACTTTTATTATTAGTATTAATATAGTTTCCATTTGAGCAAAAAAAATATCATTAAAGTCTCACTCATAAAAAATAATATCAGAAAAATTTTTATTGACAAATAAAGTGTCACCATTGACAAGTTATAGAATTTATCAATATATTGTTTTCCTTAGTTGCAACCTCAATGATATTCTCTCTAATACCTATATTCTTGTAGATAATAAGAATAAGACTGATTTGAAATTTTAAGTTCAAATGGTATTTTATTGCTTTTTTTATCTCAAAAATAGTGGTTAAATTTAAGGAAGTTTACATATTCTTTAAATTTCGGTTAAAAAAATTAGTTCTTGAGAATTTATGAAATGTATTTTAAAAAGATTATACGAGTATTATAAATTATATTTTTTGTCCTAAAAATAATGTTAATGCCCCTAGTTTTAATGATAAAAAATATTGACCCAACCAATTTAAAAGGTGACACTACAATTTTTTAGCAAAAAATATTAAGTCTATTATTAAATGTTGACATATCAATCTTATATTTAAAATATTTCTTGAAAAGAGACATGGTTGGGTTAGGAGGTTTGTCTGGCATAGCATCGATAAACAGAGGTCTGGCTGAAAGAATTTTTGGACCTCCTCTTGGCCACTCTTCCAATATCCCAGCAAACTACTAACCGACCAAATTCTTTTTTTGAGATAATACAAGCAAGCCAGAGTTTGAAAAGATAAGATAAGGACTAGACTATGAAAATTTAGCGCTTAGTACATCAAATTAGAAAATAAACCAATGGTAGCAGGACCATCGATCCTTCAGCAACATGTCAAGGCACCCTCTAGGAGTTGTTGGAATCAAAACCATCCTAGCATCAACAGCAGCACCATGACCCTACTTGGCCATATAATTCGCATAAGAGATGATTTCTCTTAGAGTCTAGTGTAACTCCACGTTCTAGTCCCTGAATAGGAGGTCTCTAGTCTCCCCAATAATGTCTTTGAGTGGATGATCGGAAGAGCTGTCTCTCATAAGGATATTGACGGCATCAATATAATTAGAATAAAGAACTATTCTCTGCAAACCCATATGTTGACCGATTGTTAATGTAACATCCCCATTTTTCATGTGCCTCAATGTGGATTCATTTGCATATATGGATTTTTTTTTTTTTATGAAGTTATGTGTTAATGAATATAGGTTGTTGCGTGAAATAATCAGAATAAGATTAAGATGTGGTCGTGGAATTACTTGTTTATGTGTAAAAAGTTTGGCCAAGAAGGGATGAGAAGAAGTTTCATAAGTATTATTAGGAATTAAGAGAAAAATTGAAGCAAGGTTAGAATTTCAATTTCCACAAAATTGTACTGTATGTCTCATAATTATTTAGAATTTATGGGCACATGAGCATGGGTTATAAGTTAACAAAGTGGGCTAAAATCATCCTAAGAGAGGCTTAAAATTTTGGCCCAAACTAGGGGAAAGAAGAAGAAAAATTGCCAAACACATGGCAATTAAATGGTTGGATTTTAACTAGATGGCATAGTGGTAATATTGGGCTAGTTGGAGGTCATTTTTCCCCTTCATTCTTTTCAGCCGAATGGACCCTCTTAATTGGCATTAAATCACCATCTTTCCCCATTTTCGGTCCAGCCATCACGCAGGAAAGGGAGAAGAGGAAGACACGAAAATTTCTTGGAGAAAATAGGAAGGAAAACTCAAGAATCTAATAGGTAAATCTCCTGTAATCTCTTCCATATCTTCTAAGCTCCCTTTTGCAACTCTTCTTGACCCAAAAATCTATCTTCTTATGGTGTTCATGAAGGGGAGGTCGAAAATTTTGGTAAACAAGGAAGAAGAAATTACAATAACCTCAAAGGTCAAGCCAATGTTAGTGATTCTTGAACCTCCTTGGAATGGATATTTGTGTTGGTGAATTGATTTGGGGTGGTATTTTCTTGTATTCTTGAAATGTTGGAAACCCTAAATGTGTGGGGAGTTGTTGCCCAAATTCTTAGATGGGGTTAGTGTATGATTAAGGGTTCAAACAACAAATTAGAAATGATTATGGACTAGGTTATGATGTTACAATGGAAACTTGAGTATTTGTGTTTAAAGTGTGATTTTCGTCCATCTGAATTATGATGAGGATCTGAGTTTATTTTGGCATTTTTGAGGGTTCTAAAGTGTTTAAAATGAGATTTTGTATGGGGTTGAACTAGGATCATAATTTTGGAAATACAAAGGGAAGTGTGAAAAACGTTGGAGTGCTGTTTCTGGAAATTTCTGTGGAATCAGTCACCTTCTTCATGATATTTGACCTAGTAAATGGACTCTAAAAATTATGAAATTTTACGGGGAGAAATTAGAAATCTCAAGGATTAATTTGGTATATGATTTATATTTTTATGAATTTTTTGCTAAGAGAAAAAAATGTTTCAAAACTGCCCCTGAAAATTGGGAATTAATTTCGGATAGCAGGGGTATTTTGGGCTATGGATGAATTTTCGACTTGGTCTGGACCAAATGAGTATTTTTGGTTGAACATAGACATATTAAGAGTCATTTTGGGTTTGGAATCAACCAAAAATGAGTTTTCTAGATTTAATTATGAATTTTTGAAGTTGGGTTTCTATTTCAGCAAAATTTCAGATTTAGGACGAAAATTAAGAATATATGGGCCCAAGTTAAATTCCTTAATAAGAAAAGGAATTTAGTGAGTATGGACATATTAATTGGGTTTATTTTAATTTACCAAAGAAAATATTCATTGAGGTGGAATTAATTATATTCATATTTTATTATTTTAGGGATAATTGTGATATTTTGCACCGCGAAGGTTATTGTTATCTGTAGTCGACTGCCAGGTAGTAACCTTAATCCTCATATGCTCTGTGCGACGTGTGTATGTATGTTTTACCATATATATATTGCAAACATGTGATTATCATTTATCTCCGAGTGCTACATGTGATTATCATTTATCTCCGAGTGCTATGGAACCGGAACATGCTGTGTGCATAAAGGGCTTTGTTGTGTGTTGTGCCCGGTGGTCTGTGCTGTGTGCTATTAGGACCACTGTAGTCTGTGCTGTGTGCTATTAGGACTGCTAGTTCCGGATTTGGCTGTGTGCCTTGATACTGAATGTTATGTGGTATTTGTTTATTTGTGGCTTTTCTTACATGCATTATTTATACATTTTATATGAGATTAACGGTTACTCTGGGATTCAATTTTTGAATCCCAGCCCCTTAAGCCATCGGCGGCTCATGCGGAGTAGAGCAAAGAGACGAGAGGTAAGGCTCGGAGCGGGGCTAGTGTAGTAATGGATGTTGGTGACTCTCTTTTGGATATTTCTTTTGACTTTTGGATGACTGTAGACTATTATTTTGGTGCATGCAGGCACCATTATCGGGATATTTGTATGTTTTGCTTCCTTCGGGGAAGAATCTATCTTTCCGTATTTTTATCAGTATATTATTGTCCAAACCGATGCATGCTCTGTTGCTTAAACTCTGATGTGCAACGTAGATTATCTTGGCAAAAATAATTTAGATTGTATAAAAGTAAAGGATCACACTACCCGCTACCCGAAAGGGCGAAGCCGGTAGGTGTGTAACAGTTAACCCTATCATGATAGCATAGATTTCAGCTTCAATAACAGTATGGAGGCCAAGGGATTTATAGAAACCCATCAACCATTTGCCATGAGCATTTCTTATCATTCCCCCGCAAGCCGCTTGGTATTGGTGACGCATTGAATCTAATTTCCATGAGTTGTTCTACAATAATCTGTATTTTGTTTCCCTCATCAGTCATGAACTAATTTCTGTTGGCTATGTGAGGATGGATTTCTAAGTTGTGAAATGAACCCAGTTTGCTAAATTTTAATTAAATAAATTTAGTTTGTTCAATTGTGATTTAACGTCTTATCAATTGGCTGCTAAGAGGCTAGATCAGTGGCCTCAGCTTACTGGAAGGGAGTCAAGGTTAGATTTCTGTTGAACAATGTGTGATGGGCAAGCCTGTGCAAGGCTCGATCTAAATTGTAGGCTACAAGAATGGGTCTACCTTACATAGCCAATACACCTAAGTCAAACTGACACTCTAAACTGGAAAATCGCAATAGGAATATGGGAGAAATAGAGCGAAGAGTGTACTTACAGGATGCAGACACTTCTGTATAGGTTAGTGGTGGGTTAATCGAATAACTTTGCGATAGGAATTTTGCTATAACATTGCGGAAGCTGTGCAGCAAAATGTTGTAGCAATGCGTCACATGCAAACTGGGGGATTCATGCGACTTGGGATGAAATATGAACTCTGCCATATTTTTAATATGATATCTCTCAACCGAACTTTCAATCACTTGTTTACTTTTATTTACCAGTAATAATAGACAAACAACAACAATTCTCTTCTCATCACTCAACTTTCATTGGAGGGAAAATTGTGTGTAATGATGAAGGTAAAATAATTCAAAAAGAGGTGATAACACTTACACATTTGAGGTTGATGATATCATCATGGCTTAATATTGATTGTAACATGTGTAAGATGAAATATACAGTGAGCTTTGATGAGGAGACACTAATAGATTTAAATGATGATGGTGAAGTTGAAAACCTTTTTGACTTTAATGACAGGAGTAGGCATGTCTATTGTTGGTCGATTTCCTTGATGGCAAGTAAACCAATCGAACAAGTAATAAAGAGTAAGTAGAGTATCGTCCCACTAAGACCGAGATACCAATGATGAGACTAGTTTTCGAAGACAGTTGTGTGTAAAACGAAAAGAAAAATATAGTTGGTTTGGGAGTTTTGTGATTATAACTATAAAACAAGAAAATAAACAAATGATCGTAGTCACAAGAAGATATCAGTTAAAAAATAGGCTGGGCTCAGATTTCATCCTAAGCATATCACTCCCCCAGTTTGCCTTAACACATTTCTATAGCAATTATGCTGCACAACTTCCGCAAAGCTACAGCATAGCCGCCTTTCACAATATTATTCAGTTAACTCACCACTATGCTATATAGAAGCTTCCGCGTCCTATAAGTACAATCTCAGCTATACTTTTCTCATATGCCTATGGCAATTTTCTAGATCAGATTATCATTCTTAATCAAGGTGTATGGCTATGAGCGGTAGACCCATTCATGTAGCCTACAATGATAGGTCGAGCCTTGCACTAGTCTGCCCAGCAATCACTGCTTATCAAATGTCTAACCCCGACTCTCTTCCAGTAAGCCGAGGCTAATGATCTAGCCCTTAGCTTTCGCTAACCGACAATAGATTAAAATATTGATAAACAAACTAAATTTATTTAAATAAGAACTAGCAAATTAGGTTCATTCTATACTCAAGAATTCATTATCGCTCAACCAAAGGAAATTTAGTTCGTGACTAATGAGGGAATCACAAAACAAATCACAGCAGAATAACCCATGACAAAAGATAAACTAAAAATCAACAAAGGGAAACGGAAAGTTCGCCGGAGGGTTCGACGGCGTAGGAGAAGCCTGTCACGTGACAATTCCACATCTTCTTGTCTCCGTCTCACTACAAGGAAGGATTCTGGGTTTCTTCTGAAGCTCTCGTGCTTCGTGCATTCTCTCACTCTTCTTTCGAGTCTTAACTGAATAAGAATTTCGTTGACTCTCCAACGACTCAATGATCCTTAGGGTTGGCCATCTTTTCCTTTTTATAATCAGGTTTTCTTGCGACGTACGTTCAATGAGCTGGGCCTTTCCAAATCTGTCAGGTCCAACTGGTCCAACTTTCTAAATTCGGTAGATTGATGCTACTGATACTGCGGGATTCTCCAAATCTTAGCTTCAATCCTCCATATCTTTTAATTCCACACGTCAGCAATCTAACTGTCGTCTAACATCCGTCTAATAACGTGCACTTAATTTCCTGAAACAACCTCGAGGAAAAGTCAGAACATATGGCGCACAACATTGCTTCACTTGTGTTGCTATAGCATTAGGGTTGCATTGTACTACAGCTTGTTATGGCTGACCCGGTGCTATAACATTGCATCGGTCATGCTATGTGCTTTCACGGTAAAACTCAACCTTGCCCTTTTCTTATGCACATGTATAGGATAATTATGCAATTACCATGAATTATGATATTCATCCTATCTTTCCCTACATGCGTGAATTATGACATATTCTCTCAGTTTAGACACATTTAAGTTTACATTCATCAAACAAAACAGTCACACAATGTAGGGAAAACATGGCATAAATAGTACTCATCATCTATATAGCACTAAAGGGGAATGATAATGTATTTGAGATATCCAATGACCTACAAACTTAAGTGAAAAAGTTTTGGGTATCATAGTTGTTATTTGTTATACTATTGTTGGTTATTAAGTAATAAAAGTTGTAATTTACTGCAGGATTGAAAATTTCTTGGGACTCTCAAAACATATATCTATTCTCTGCCCAAGCATTATGGAAAATGATTATCAACCGCTCTATTATGAAAGTGTTGTTGCTTGTCTGACAGCTGAAGTTGGTAGAGGATCTAATATGCTACTATGTGGAGTAGAGAGTGCACCTACACCAATGCCATAGTTGAATTGTACGAAATGGAGGGGATTATTTTTATGAGTGATGCAAACTTTTCCACACGCATAAAGAGGCACTATACAAGTATAGCATTGTGCACAAGTTTGAGTTTCAATATGTGAAAAATAGCAAGCACAACATTTTAGTTAAATATAAGATTTTAGGTTGTCCTTGGAGGATAACAACAAATTCTATCGGTAAGACGACTCCATTACTATGTGTGACAACATTCGGAGATAAACATTATCATAGTGCCTAAGACAATCTTTAGGTTACCCATGGTGGAACATCTAACTTGACATCTTCAATTATAGTTGATGATGTGTGAAATCACATTGTCAAACGTCCCAATGAAATAAGAAAGACGTTGCAGACAGAATATGGTGTCACTCTTACATACAAGCAAGTTGTAATGCCCCAGATTAATAATAATATAGTAATAATAAAATTAAAATTTTAATAATATTGCTATTCAGTATTTTTGTAATTAATAAGAATGAGTTGATAATAGTCATAGGAAATTAAAAAGAAAAGAAAAATAATAATAATAAGCACATCCCATATCTAAAGCCTAAACCTGAGCTATAAATAGCCTAACCCTAGCCAACCCTCAGTATTCCTCTTCTATTCCTCTTCCCCTCTACTACTCCTTCTCTTCTTACTTCCAAAAGTTTATTTTAATCTTTATATTTTTTTTATTACCAACCGGCTCTCTGCTCCAAATCACTCTTCTAGAGACTAGTGAAAATTGGAGGCCATGTAATCCTAATCCCTAGGTCAATAGAAATCAATTGTTATATGTCGTATTTTTAAATCCAAAACTGTCATCTCGATTTTTTGTGAATTTCCTTATAGGTGTTGCGCTACATGTAGACATATTGTTCACAAATTGCCTTCCTCGAATCTCGTGCATCTCTTTAATTTGAATTCAGATTGTTGTGCGTTGTATATACATGTATGTCATGTGTATTTCTCCATGTGTGTGTTTGTATATATGCATGTTGTTGGTGTTGGCCGTATCAACACAATAATTGTATGTTGTGTTGATTACAATTGTTTGTTTTTTTATTTCGGTGTGTGTATATATATATATATATATATATATTTATTTATTTATTTATTTATATAATGTATACAAGTGTTCCAAACATATATGTGCAAGTACGATTTGAGCTTCAATATAAATCAGTTTGTTTTAAATTTGCTTTGTGCCTTGGTATATGTATATTGATTACCCATTTGTTTGATTACGCATATTGGAAATAATTTGGGAATTTTATTATGTGTGTATTTGAAATAATTTAACAATGAGAGGATAGCTTAGGGATGATACCTCCCAAAGTGATTAACACAACTTTTGGGCTTTATGCCTCCGATGTTTAATTTATGTGAAAAAAAGATAGTATATGTTCTTACTAAAGTGGTGTCTGGCAGGATATACGATATACTAGTAGCAACTTTGAGAAGAGGTGTGCACATTAGGAAGAGATGTTTTTGATAATGGCCAATTTTGATTTGATGATTTGTGACTGGCAAGATTTCTGGGTCATAGGGTAGACTGACAGGATATCCAGGTCTACCATGGTTCTCTTCCCACTAAAATAATTTAATAAAAATAGTTTATAATGTTGATTTAATTAAGCATGATGACCATTGAATTATTATTCGAGTCAAATCGTTATTTGTTTATATTTTATTTTATTTTACAATCATATTTGAGTTATATATTTGTTTTGATTAAGGATTACTAGCTCTGCTGACTTTTGTGTTTATATTGGCTTGACTGCGATGATCTTTCGGGGGAACAGACTATCAGTGAAACAGGTCCCAAAGGTTAGGGCTGTGGGCAATCAGGATGACGACGTAGATATTTCTAGCTAGCTCTTGGATTCAGAGATTTGTTTTTATGAGTTTTAATAATTTTATAAGACTTATTTACTTTATTAAACTTAGTCCTTAGTTTATTTTAATGTAATAAATTCTAGCCTTGTGCTTAACAATAGTACAAGTGCAGCGATAACACTTCCCAAATTTGATTATTTTGGATTTTAGCAGTTATTTATAAAAACTATTGAAATTTTTATGTTATTATATTTGTTAGAAATTTGGGGAGTTACACAAGCATATAGGGCCGAGGAAAAAGCAATGAAAGACATACAAGGTAGACCAGAACATTCTTATATGTTAATACCTTGGATTTGTGACCGGCTGAAGGAATCCGATGAGAAAACTATTGATGAATGGGAAGCAATGTAGGAATAACATATTTGAGCAATTATTTATTGCATATGGGTGTTGTATTAAGGGATTCATGGTTGGTGCTAAACATATTATATACATAGATGGAATCCACTTGTGCGGACCATATAAAGGAACAATGTTTTTAGCTTCTGGTTATGATGCGGAAAATGAAATGTTTCCCTTTGCAATCTCAACTGTGAAGGGGCAAACATTAGAATATGGGTCACAGTTTTTACACAAGATAAAACAAATAGTTTGACAATCGTCTCAGACCGTCATAATGCAATTAAAGGGGTAGTGCCTACAATTTTTGGGGGTGAAAGTCATGCTTATTGTTAGGCATGTGAAGGAGAATTTCAGTTCATAATTGCTGAAATTAAATAGAGGCAAGAGGAAGACTAGTGGGTGTTCAAATGAAGAGGCACTACGCTTGCTTGATAATGTCGCCTATGCAAGTTGGAGACAGATTTCGATAAGGCAATGGAACATGTGAAAATCCTAGAAAAAGATGTATGAGTGGTTGATTCATCATGGGGATATCGATAAGTGGTCATTGAGAAAGTTCATATTCTAAAGATGGAATAAGATAACTACCAATATTGTTGAATCATTTAATATGTGGATAGTGAAGAAGAGAAAACACAATGTTGCCCAACTTATCCATGAGCGTCATGAGAAGGTTGCTAAGAAGATGTACATAGTTAGTATGGTAATGAGTAAGTCAATGGTGTAGGCCCCAACATAGACTCCATGGTGAAAGAAAATGTTAGTAATGCTGAATATATGTGGCTTGTAAATTATGGTAAGGGCAGGCTTTCTGTCCATACCAAATATGGATCCTTAAATGTTGATCTTGGTTTGCGTCTTTGTAGCTGCAAAGTGTGGCAAATGTATGAGATCCCTTGTGCACATGTTTGTGCAACCATTAAGCATGTCCATGGCAATGTCTATGACTATGTGGAAGAATGCAACAAAATCACATCCCAAAAAAATATAGGCGTAGAATGATTTGAGTTGTCACAATCAACAAACCAAACCCAAACAATTATATGTTGGAAAATATTTCAAGTCAGACTTTTTTGCTGCCACTTAGGACCAGCTGACCATCTGGAAGGCCAAGAACTAGTAGGTGTGAATCACAATTCTAGAATAAGAAGATACACCACTGTGCAAGATGCCATGAAGCTAGTCACACTAGAAGGACATGTAAAAATTCAAACCCAAATGATATTGGATGAAGTCATCTTTTGAAGATTACCCTTTTGAAAGTAATGTTCATGTTGTTGTGAACTTATTGTCAACCCATCCATAATTTTTTGGGAGATGGGTTGCTATCATATGCCTAATGCATTTTGTAAGTAATGTATTCACAATGTCTTATGTGCTGCAATGTTAGTGACAAGGAAACATTATGTGGTAGTGCACTGTTAATTTTCCCTTGTCACTAAGGGCCCTTTTGGATGGGCTTTTTTCATAAAAAAAGCACTTTTTTTAATTCAAAAAAAATTAATTTATATGTTTAGATGATATTTTTTAAAAAAAGTAAAAGTCACAAAAAAAAGCTAAAATGCTGCTTTTTCAAAAGCTCAAATTTTGAGCTTAAAAAAAAGCACAACATGGGGCTAAAAAAAAAAGCACTTTTTTTTTAAGTCAATCCAAACGGGCTCTAAATATGTGAATGTGTAAAAGAGTCACTATTACAGATTTTTTTGGTTTATGTTTATTGGTGAATGTAATTATGTAGATTGTTAGTATACAACATATGATGAATATATGAACTTGTGAAATAAGAAAGTGAAGTTATTAATGTAAAAAATGGTGTTGTTAACATAGATACATGTGTTGTTATTGGCCCCTGAAACATGTTAATTTCAAACTTATCCCTGAGCATGTATTGGTTTTTGAGATACAAAGTTGTAAAACAAGAAAGTGAGGTTATTATTGTAAAATATGGTATTGTTAATATATATATATATACAGGTGTTGTTATTGGCCCCTGAAACATGTTAATTTCAAACTTATCCCTGAGTATGTGTTGGTTTTTGGATACAAATGTGTGAAACAAGGAAGTGAAGTAGTTAATGTAAAATATAGTGTTGTTAATATACATACAGGTGTTGTTATTGGCCTCTGGAACTTGTTAATTTCAAACTTATCCCTAGGCTTGTGTTGGTTTTTGAGATATGAAGTTCTTAAACAAGAAAAGGAAGTTGTTAATATAAAATATGGTGTTGTTAATATAAATACCTTTCATTCAGCCAAGGAAACAATAAAAACACAATGCAATTTGGGGCATTCATGTTTTTTACTTAACTTTGGGCAATTTGGTCATTTCAACAAACTTAGAAATCCCAGATTCCTACTAAAATTCTGACCTGGGACTTTAACAATTGGCAGCATCAATTTGTCTTTTTCTATTTTAATTATATTTTTATGGGATTTTCCCAAAATAAATTTGGGCTAAGTTTATGCATTTTGGACAAACATAAATTTCACAATGTTTAACTTATTATAATATTTTAAAAAATATATATATTAAACACTTCTATTTAATATTATCTAATTGTATAATTTTCTCTTTAGAAAATTTAATTCCATTGGAAATTCTCGTTACTCAACTAATTGCATAAATTTAATTACCTTGAAATAATTTCATCCAATTTTTACTTAGATCCTATAAATAAAAATTGGGATGTTACACTACTTCTCCTGTTCTTAATATAAGACATATTTAGGGAGTTGATATTAGTCCTAAATATAAGACATAGTTTTCATATTTGTTAATCATTTCCTAATTTGCCCTTAACGATACTCCCTCAACAATAATCAAGGAAGAGAGAGAATGGGGAAATTAATGAAGATTAGTAAGGCGTTCTAGAAAATACAAGTAATAATAACTAACTTAACTAAATTCCTTAATCCAATCAAATTAGGTAAATATGTCTTATATTAATAACTAGAGGAGTATTTTATTTGACAAATGATAGTAAAAATCTTAATAAATTTATTAAAATGATAAAGGTAATGACATGGGGTTTAATATTATAAATCAAAATTTTAAGGGTTTTAAATTTAAATTTTAAAATATCAAGAGGGTTATCTGTAACTAATTAAAGTTCATGGGGTTTATGAAAATAGTAAGCCACATAAGATGTTGTTGGATATGATTAGTTTTGATGATGTCTTATATAGATGCCATTATTAAGAGCAAAAATCTTGAATGATATATTTATCTACTACATTGACTAACTACTATATTTAATGTAGATTAGTCCAAATTGAATTCAGAAAGAAGAGAAGAAAAGAAAGAAAGAGTTGAAGCATGGAGAATGATCAAGAGAAGAAGAAAAGAAGGAAGAACTTGTTGAATGGAATGAGAATATCTTTATTCAAGTTCCTATATTGATGCTAGAAGTCTCCAAGATCATATGGAAGTTGGAATTGATCAATTCAGAGTTAAAATTAGCAAAAGATCAGTTCCCGGATGATATAACTCGAGTCATGAAGTTGTAACTCGAGTTATCCACTTTGCTACAGTGATTGGCGACTCTAGACAGGCTTAACTTGAGGCATAACTCGAGTTAATAAGTGGTTTTTCGTTTCTGGACAGGCATAACTCGAGTCATTACTCGAGTCAAGGTGTATTTCAGCAACTCTGTTCACCTCTGTTTCACGTTTCAGCTGGCGACCTATGGTAATTTGACGATATCTCCCAAACCAGAAGTCTGATTGAGGTGAAACCAATTTTGTATGAAACTAGACTCCCAATGAGTCATTTTGATATAAAATTAAATTCCAAAGGATGTCATATGAAGGATCTATGAATTGTTGAATTTGACAATGAAATTCACGCCACACAGCAGACCAAGCTTCGATGTTTTGAGTGTATCTCACAATCTACAAATCTAATTGAGCTGAAATCAGTGACATATGAAAGTAGACATCAAGAGGGTTCCATGGATATATAATTTGATAACTTAGGAGTTCATACCAGAGATATATGGCCCTCAAAAGTGGATAGTCAGTTCAGGATGCTGGAAAATCACTGGTCAAGAAGAACATGCATTCATCTAATGCTAACGGACGAATTACAACGAGTTAGAAGCTTTCAATGGATGATAGAGAGCTGACCAAGTTTTGAAATGAATCTATAACTCGAGTCAATCATTTAATGACTCGAGTCATAGTCTGATTTATTAGATTCTCAAAGTCCAACCCGATAGCAACTTTTTGGGGAAACTGATATAACACGAGTCATTCAACCATAACTCGAGTCAAGTGGCTTACAGAGAGCTTTGAATGAATTATTGGAAAAGATAACTCGAGACATTACCCGAGTCACAGACAGCACAGAGAGCAATCGGGATTCTGTAGAACTTATCCAACTCGAGTCATGCAACACAACTCGAGTCATTCCTCAGGCAGAGAGCAAATGGCATTAGCTAACTCGAGGCACGACCCGAGTCACATGAAGGCAGAAAGCGATGAAGACTGAGAAAGCAATTATAACTCGAGTCACAACTAATCAACTCGAGTTACGTCGTGACAGAAAGCAATCAGGATCATTTTAACTCGAGTCATAACTCGAGTTACCTTCTATGCATCAGAAAATCAACGTCTCGGAAATCCAGAATCATTGATTGTGATTTCATTACTTCTCATCATCACTCATTACTATTCCTAACCATATTTAATCAGTTTGTTATTGAGTTTCAGACATGATTAACAAGCATTAAACATCAGATTATCATAAAGCATATTTGTGTCAGATGCATTTAATGCTTAAACAGAAACGAAGCATGAAAATGGAAAGAGAGCCTCTGAGCAACCGTAAAGCTTCCTAGCTATTTCCAGTCAACATTCTAAACTGAATCTCCAGAACAAAGAATGTCAACGGAGAATGTAGACTGACATCGGAAGAATTCAAAGAAACAGAGCAACGTTCGCAACTCAAACGGATATATTCCAACGGCTCATTTAATCCCTTCAACGGTCATTAAATGTCTTCAACTATAAAAGGAGAAGCATTCAAGATAGAGGAGGTTGGAGACACGAGCTTACATCTTCAAAATGCCAATACTCTGATATACACATACACCTACTCTCTGATTATCTCAATGATCATATATTTTATATTAGAGAGTGAGATTATTTGTAAAGAGCTTCAATGTTTATCTTTATCACTTCTGAGAGAGAAGATTATATGTAATCATTCATTACAAAGGTTGTATCCTTACAGTGAGTAAGGGGGAGTATCTCGTAAGAGATTTGTAAAAGGCTGCACAAGTGCCCGGCTAAACTTGTGGGTTTGTAAAGGCTTCTCTTGTGCCCGGATTAAACAAGAGGATAAGTGGATTGAAAATCTCAAGTGGAGCTTGGGGACTGGACGTAGGTCAAGGATTAGGCCGAACCAGGATAAATCATAGTTTGCATATTCTCTTCCCTAAACTAGCATATATGTTTGAATGACTGTTTATCGTTTTTTAAATCATTACTGTCATACAAACTACTTGTAGTAAGTGTTGAAAAGATTTTCAAAGTTACAAAGTTTTTAACAGACACCCAATTCACCCCCCTCTTGGGTGATAGCCAGGTCTAACAGATGTCACATAGGATGCCTTGTGTTATTCGTTAATCTGACATAATTTTCGTTAAAAAGATAACGATAATTGTTATGGACTCATATATGAGGCCCATTTGCTGTGCGACCCAACAAGGGCAGTTTGTACCAGAATCCCTCCATAATCAGGTAAGACACTAATTGGCCTATAATCAAGCCTATAATCTCGGAACATGCAGGTAGTGCGGCTGAAACATGGGCCTGGAGGCGCACAAAGCCCTAGGATGAAACCCTAAAGGTAATCCTTATAAATAGGAGATTAACCTAAAAGGTACACATTCTCTATTCACCCTATTTTACTATTCAATTTCACTGTGCACACACCCCACCCCTTTATGGCTAAACGTCATACTCGTGTTGCATAATGATCCATTGCTCTCTTTGGTATCCTCTACATAGATATCTTGGAGAGTTATCTGATATTCCTTTTCGATATCTGCGTTATAGATATCTTGGGGAATCTTTTAATCGAATAGAGACATACTAGCAATGTTGTCAAACTCGTGAGAGAGATGTAAACTCGGAAACGTAAACTTGTATCGTAAACTCGTAAGAGTTTACCTATATTAATAAATAACAATTAAAATTATATAATAAAATAATAAAAATACTAAAAATAACAACAATTTAGTTTAAATATATTTTAAATCCAAATAACTAAAATTAAATTCATTAACATATCTAATGCCTAATACCCATCTTCTTCATCCTAATGCCTTCACTGACTTACTTTAGTACTACTCTATATTCTATATCTAATGCCTAATACCCATATTCTTTTATATTTGATTGTCCTTGATATTCTCGCAGGGCCAAGGAAATCCATTCATTTAATATTAGTCAGTCAGAAAAGGAAATTTATATATATGCATTCCTGTGTTTGTGTACGAGCTTCAGACCCGAAACGTGATGTGGATCAAAAACAAAAAGTTTATCAATAAAAACAAAACCACAGGATAGACCCATGATAGATGGATCTGGCTTTCCTCCGATGCAAAGGACCGTCTGCTGCACAAAAAACACTGAATAATTTACCGCATGCGGTACACACACCGCATGCGGTATTAATTTATTAGGTAAAAAAACGCAGCGGACGGTCCTTTACATAGGAGGAAAGCCAGATCCTAGCCACTCCTTGGTGATGTGATAAGAAGTGTATTAATTTCCCTGACGCATACCCTACCCACTCAATGTACCAATAGATTTTTGTTTTGTATAATCTAAAAAAATAAAAAACTCACGGTTTTATTTTGACGAATTGCTTCACACCACACTTCACAGACTCACAGTACTCCAAGTCTCCACAAACCTGCATTATTCTCTCTTCCTCTTTCAGTCTTCTTCTTCGTTTCGTCATCTTTTTTACTCTCTCTCTCTCTCTCTTCTTCGTCCCTTCGTCTTAAATCTCCAATTCAAGGAGAGACAAAGAATACATCAAGCACAGTCACAGGCAGAGGCGCGAAGAAGAAAAAAACCAAAGGTGTGAGCTTGCAAACAAACTGGAGATGGTGGCAGCGACACAAAAGTTCCCAACATGAGAATAGGGCACCTAAATAAGTAATATTTAGATTCTTTTTAACCTCATATGTTTTTTATTATTTCGTCCCTTTCCCTACTCAGATCTACAAAACTCACTTAACTCGGTTTGAAATCGTTGAGTTTAACGAGTTTAATTGTGTCAGAAACGATTCCGATTGAGTTTGAGCCTAAAACGATTCTAACTCCAAGTTAACACGTTTTGCTCAGGTAAGAATGCAAACTCGTTAAAATCGGCGAGTTGACTCACGATTTTAACAACACTGCATACTAGTCCCTTGAGACTAGGCATTTATGTTCTACACGAGAACAATAATTAAAAAAAAGGTGAGGGATTTTAAATTTTACTATGTGAGAGGATTACATGCAACTCTTGCTCTCTGGCCGGCCAGTGTTCCTCTTTTCTTTTTTGGTGTGTCCAGAGTCTAGGTAATTTCAAAAGCCTCCCTCTTTACTAATTTTTTATTCTTATTGTCTCACTTTCAATTCTTGTCAACCCATCTCCTTCCTCTATATTCTCCATTATCAATAGCAAATGCAGTAGCAATTCTGTCTCATATAAAACAAAAAATAGATAGTTTGTTATTTTGTTGATCCCGATCTGCAAGTGCAGTAGCAATTCTATCTATATAAATGTGCTATTTAGCAACTTTATTTCTATTTTAAATTTGCTTAAATCATGGGGGTTTTATTTCTATTTTTGTCCATTATTTCAGTGGGTTCTTATAAGTAGATACTACATCTCTATGTAAATAGATCTAGATGCCATTCTTCAGATAGCAAATTTATTATGTTTCCATATTTTGTATTTTTTCAGACGTTGTGAATCCAAAGTGTACCAGAATAGAGGACATGATAGTGTTTCTTTTCACAAGCTTGTTCCTTTTTTCCCTTTCGTGTTATTCTCTCTTCAAATGTTATTTATAGCAGGTGGCAGGGGTGGGTGAATGTTACTCAAAAACTCTGAAAGAAGTCACAATCCTTTGAAGTGCTTGAGACAAAGACACGGGGAAAGGGAGATGAAAATTTTAAGTGAGACATTTTCTTCTTAAAATTTGAATGGATTTCAATATTTTCTACTGTATTTTGTGTTTGGCATTTGGACTTGGAAATTGAGAGGTATTTGCTTAATGCTTGTTTAGAATCACGTTTGGATTTCTTAAAAGTGTTTATTCATGTAAATCGATACAAAACTTATCTTACATACTTTCCTTGTATACCATAAATCATAAATCATGATTGGAAATATATTTTTGAAGGCTCCAGTCATTGTTCCAAACAAGCATCTTTAGATTTTTGTTCAAGACTGTGTTCAATTTAGTTTGGTGTTGTCTTGTTGATTTATATTATATCATATTTTTGTTGGAAATTATGCCCTAAGGGCAAGTCATTGTACTTTAGACATTTATGTTATTTTAAGTATTATCATTTAGTTATCACTTCGTTTGCATGTTTACATTGATGACTGTATCCCTGGATATATCTAATAGATTATCCTAAATGTCCCTGGTCAGTCATCTACGCAAGAGCGAAGATGAGATAAGACCAGTATGACTTTGATGAGGTATGGAGATACGAATCAAAGTCGTAGGCACTTGTAAGAGTACAAGGTGCTGGACCGACCCACTATGAGAAAGCTGCATGGAATAAGTCATAAGCTTTTCTCATGTATAACCGCGTCACAACGCCCTTTGACCTGAGATCATCATGGATTCCTACATGATGAGTCGTTGGTCTTTGACCTAGTCAAAAGTCACCTTTGACTGGGTGATGATAAAGGCTTGGATCGGGATCAGTGGTTTTCATGCGGAGGAATGTGAATGGTCAAGATGGAATTTGTCCCTCACATTTGTAGAGAGATAATCTTGGGCCCTCGATGAGTGAGTCCGAGAAATGTATGGCCATACTACGATGGAAA
The DNA here is from genome assembly GCA_025563575.1 of Acacia pycnantha. Lineage (NCBI taxonomy): Eukaryota > Viridiplantae > Streptophyta > Magnoliopsida > Fabales > Fabaceae > Acacia > Acacia pycnantha. Next base: position 3,708,161 of record JAMWYP010000021.1, on the reverse strand, counting down.
GGAGTTTCCATTTCAATTGTTAGACTACTCAAGAATCGAGAAAGTAATGGTCAAGAACAGGAAGTTGACATTATCCATGCCTCATCCTTGACCAAATTATCGCGTGACAAAGGGGACGTGACATAGTTGTACGATAGGTTATATCGCATCAACGATCCACATATGAATTGGGTAGTCGCAATGTCTTACTAGAGGCCGCTTGTGACTTGTGGGCTGGTACAATATTGACCCGCTGCCAATCTCATGTCGGCCTATAGGGTCGCACACAAGAATGACCCAACACGAGCAAGAGTGTCCAGATTCATTGAATCTTAAATGTGTTTAAGATTTAATGAATACTTATTTAATCTAGGATGTGTGTGTGTGTATATATATATTATTTAAATTCGAAAATAATAATGATATTATTTATTGATAATAATATTAATATTATTCTATATAGTATTTAATTTATTTGATAAATTAAATAACTATAATAATATGAGATATTGTATCTCAGATTTAATTTTCGAATAAAGATATTGTATATTAGATTTAATTTGAATTGAGATATCGTATCTCATTTTAAATTAAATATAAGGATATCATATCTTGATTTAATTTATAAATATAAATTAAATCTGAAGGCCTATTAATTCGGATCAAATAGTTAGATTAGATCTGTTGGACAGATTTAATTAATATTATTTAATCCAAATTCAAAATTTGAAATTAATTAGATTAATTTTGAATATTTTAATACGACACATTAGGGTTTCTATAAGAGATTCTGATATGGTCATATTAAACAGACGAATGAATTAGACGGCCGCAAAAACAAAACCCTAGAGAGAAAAAGAGAGAGATGCAAGAATACTGAGGCACTAGCACGCTGCCGTCAGTGTTGGAGGCCATTCGTGTGGATACCGGTAGAGGGAGAGGACACGCGAAGTCAGCTCCTGTCTGATCGAACAAGAAGGCGATAGCCCACGTGATCAAGAAGCACGAAAAAGGATGCCACCTCGTTCGACACGTACGACGTCTGCGGCACACGAGGATCGAGGCGCAAACGCGAATGATACGCTAAACCATCCGCATAGGTATGATTCGGAAACCCTAAATCTTGATTTAAACGCTGTTGAGCGATCCGCCTAAGGGATTCGTTAAAAGTTTTTTTTTTTCCGCTGCGTGTACGGATCCCAACAATTTTATGATGTATTTGAAAGTTAAAATTTGTGATGTTGCTTGATGTTCAAGCAACTTTCTTATGAGGTTGAAAAAAAAATTAATTATCACATGAAAGTTAAATATGTGAAAAATTGATCTTTGTTAATCATTGTGGAACTCGTAGCTCTTTATAGTGCTGATGAGTTATAACCTGTAACTCTTTACGATACTCATGAGAATCCATAGCTCTTTAGGAGATCATGAGTTATAACATGTAACTTTTTACAGTGCTCATGAGAACACATGAATCTTTACAATGCTCATGAGTTATATCTAGATGGTTTAGTATAACATTGTTGAACCCGTAACTCTTTACGGTACTCATGAGAATCCATAGCTCTTTAGGAGATCATGAGTTATAACATGTAACTTTTTACGGTACTCATGAGAATCCATAGCTCTTTAGGACATCATGAGTTATAACATATAACTTTTTACAATGCTCATGAGAACACATGACTCTTTACGGTGCTCATGAGTTATATCTAGATGGTTTAGTATAACATTGTTGAACCCGTAATTCTTTATGGTACTCATGAGTTATGCCTAGGATCTACTCGTTAAAACACGTAATGGGTTTAGGATTACCTTTGATCACTTGAAGACGTCAAAGTGTATGATGTCCTTTAACATTGATCCACACGATTGCCTCTTGATTGCAATGAGAACTCATTCTCCTTGAACGATTGCTAGGCTATGGTAAGGTAGAAGCTTTAAGTATTTGGGTTTATTTTCTCAAGACGATGACAACATCTTGTGGTTAGGTGAGGTGCAAGGATAGAGGATGGGACGAACAAGATTGGGCAACCAAGATTAGGGTTCTTCGTGCAAGAGCGGAACGCTCAAGACTTTCTTGATTGGCGGCACACATATACCTCTAGCGCCCTTCTGCTTATGTCGCCACTTAAATTTTGGTTTAGCCCTAATTCAAGTGCTTACCAAGAAGCCCAATCCAAAAGAATTAATCCTATTATGATCTTTAGATTCTTTATCTAATCTTTATTCAAGATTTGTTGCAAGAAGTCTTATCCAATCCTAAATGGATATAGTTTTGATGATTTTCCTTTTTTATATAAAAATTTTAGGAAAGGGGTTGGGCTCACCCACAATCCAAGGGATCCACAGGGCATACTGGACAGAGAGTACACATGCCTCCACCTCTACCAGCGTTTCCACTGCTTCCTAAACCCCTAGGATGCCTCCCCCAGTGCCTTGACCAACGCAGGGATCGAACCCCCTTCCTTGAGGTGAGGAAGTCCGACCCCTTTGCCAGTTGAACCCAAGGACGAGGGGTAGTTTTGATGATTTAAAATTATCTTTTATCACCTAACCTCACTTATGGCCTAAGACCTTATTGGGCCTTCTAACACATTTGGGCCTATTAGTGGGGACACCAATTTCCCACTAAAAGCCCAAATTGGTGCCTTTGTTAATAGGGTTTGGAGTCCCACTCCAATCTAATAACACCTATAGTTTTGACAAAGCCTAATAACAATTATTAAGCCAAAATTGTTAAATCCAGTAATCAAGAAAAATCTTAGTGTGATCTATTATGTCCAATTAGTTGATAAACTTGGATCAATTAAATTCTTTTAGTGGGCCCAATTTATCTAATGACCACATAAGACACTAGCAATGCTTTGTGGCCCAAGAACTAATTGAGTTGATCAAGTGATCTACCTTTCTAATATGAATATTGTGCTAACATCATCTCTCACATCATCGTTTTACATTTAGTCGAGAGCAAGGTAGAGTATAATCTCTCTTGATTGACTAAATGTAGCTTTTCACGGAACTAAGAATCTTCTTCCATTGACTCTAAGATGGATTATGACTATTCATGATCGCTTACTAAGCATAAATTCCCAAGTCAACTAGAAGTCGTCTAAGTCCTATCAGTCTTGTGAACGACTAATCTCTTGTAGGTGATTGTGAGTCATTTTGACATGTCCATCTATACTCATGTTTTTGAGTTATACTCAACAGTACATTGTTCTCCCCATTTTCAGGTGAATAGAGTTGTACAGTCAAAGTATAACCCTAAGTTATAGTGTTTGATGACATCCTCAAGTCTAAGATGATTCGTACTACCAAACGATGAGAGACGTTTTGTATCTATATACAAGTAAATGATGTCATACTAGTCTTATTGAGATCACCAATGACATTTTTTTGGTGATTCAAGACCAGAAACAGGTTTCAGGCTATAGACATGTAGTGCCCTCAAATCCTCATGATCATGATCCTTATTATAGATTCTCGAGTGGACACCTATTCTATTCTTAGAGCCTTTATCTTTAAAAGCATATTAACCGTAAAAATAGACGAGACATAAATATGATAAAGATAAAATGTGCTCAAATATATATATAAATCATGTGTTGATGTGATTTGAATAATTTAGATTTATTTATATATATAAGGTGTTCATATGATAAACATATTGTTTCTAAGACATCTATATACTAACAGTATTTTGGATAATTTAGATTTAGTTATTATACTTTTGGGTTGATGTGATTTATAATTTTTAAAGGGCCATTTCTTTGGCCTGTTTAAATGGAGCCTATTTTCAGTGAAGATCTATGGCTTGTTAGCCTATTTTTAAAAATTTAGGGTTTTTAATAGGCTTTAGGTCAGGCCTTTCTCTAGGCTAGGCTCATGCCAACCTAAACTGTTAAGGGTGAGGCATGACCAAACCCATTCCACCCTTAGTCATAGGCTTAGTGAGTGTTTGAATAACACTTAAACTGCGATTTTAGAATCTCTTTTTCATAAGCTGAGATAAAACTTCTATCACATATTTATCTAATAAATCGTAAAAACTATTCTCCAAAAAAGCTCAAAAGCTTGTGTTTGTTTGGATTAACATTTTGGAATATAATTTTTACCATTTACAAGGTACACATAGTCACATATGGAAGAGTTTTGTCTTATAAAAAATGGCTTGTGAAAAGTTGAAAGTACGATTTCATTTCAAAGCTAAACAATCACTAAATTTTGAAAAGGAAAACAAAACGAACAGCAAATCGAATGCAATGAATCCCTTCTCTTCGGAGCATGCAAATATCCTATCCAAGATGTTAACGAGTTTCACACAAAGCAGTATCCGCCAGAGTGTCGAGCTTCTTGGTCGAGATGTAAATTTTCTAAATTCCCAAATCACACTTCCTGTTGAAGAGCCCTGTTTCTGGTTCTTGTTTCGCTCTCTTTCTCTCTCACCATCATATGCCATTGGAATCAAATTATATTCCTGGAATTGATACCCTCTCTAACTGACATCCCTCATCACGTATAACTCCTTAGCTCAAGTCCAAAGCGATACTTCATTATTTCGGGAGTTGTGGATTTGTCTCTCATAAAGGCTAATAGGAGAGGCTTTATTTCACATTACCTTCTTCAATTCTCTTTGTCAGGTGTGTTCAGTGAGGATTTTGTCTCTCATAAAGGCTAATAGGAGAGCCCTGTTTCTGATTCATGTATTTTTCATCTTCTAGCAAAAAAATTGTGTCTTTGATAGGGTGGATGATCTGAGAAACGTGTTGATGGATGTTGCATTCTTGGTTTCTAATCTATGGGTTGAGTAATGCGTTAATATATATATATATATATATATAGATAGGATATTGTCACTACCAATTTTATGTCACTACCACTTTTTCACCGTTAGATCAGAATCTCAATAGGAGAGAGAAATGATAAAAGCAAATGAGATTCTGATCGAAAGGTGAAAAAGTGGTAGTGATTTGATAGTGACAGTATATATATATATATATGAAGTAAATATGTAAGAGAGTTTTATCTGACTTACATAAACATACCTTTCACACTAATTCAAACATGATCTTTTTGGTTTGAAGGGAGGAGAGGAGAGAAATGATATTGACCAAACTATCATTAATAAGAAATGATATTGACCAAATTGTGATTAATGAGAATAATATTCCTTAAGAGTGTATTTTTGAAATATTGGAAAATTTTTATGGGCAATTTGGTTAATATGAGGTAAAAAAATTTCTCTCCCCCCTCTTTGTCAAACCAAACACACCATTAATTTATAACGTCGTCATCACCCTTCTACGGGTGTCTGGGCTGATGAAGATGATGAAGAACAACAGTGTGAGAGATAGCTCCATTAATAATATAATTAGAGATAAAATTGTACCATTAAATATTTTAAGGTGCTAATTACACCAAAAAATAGTTCAGGGTTGTGGGCATGTAATTTTAAAGGTATTTAATTACATTTTTCTTGTAATTAATTAATTTTTTGAAAAGAAATTTAATTATAAACGGGAAAAACTTGTAATTTAACAATCACCCACACTTGAGCAAAAAAAAAAAAAACAATCACCCACCGAAGGGCAAAAAGAAAAAACCACCCTTTTTGGTACGGTAAGTAAAAAGGTCGGAAAAGTAAGGGGCCTCGATTTTGCCGTTGGCGGGCTTCACTCGTTTCCGAGAGTGAACCACTTGATACAGATCAGTGGGGTTTTGTTTTCAATCCACCGCAGAGTGCTTTAGGTGAGGGAGAAACTCATCCTCTTCGCTATGCTAAACTTGAATTTTTCAATGCGATTTTTAGAAGCTATTAAGTTTCAGTAAAATCAACCAAGCAATGCATTCGACTTTGCTTCACTTCTTATTTAGCTGCTTTTGAACATCTGAATTTGGAGAAAATGACTGAGAGGTGTCTTCAATTTACCAACTACCCGCTTTTTTATTTTGGAAGTGAATAAAATACTGAAATCAGTGAGCTTTTGGGGCGGTTCTGGAAAATGGTTCTTCTACAAATTCTACTTTGAACCAGATTGTAACGTGCAGGGATTTGATAACAGAGACCCTGGCCGTGAAATTCATTGAACATTAGCGTAATTAAATTGACCATGGCTGTAAATGAAGATACCGAACGAGAATATGTTCCTCAAAAAGAGAAGCAGTCTTCAGAGGAAGAGAAGAGGTAGTTTTCTCTTATCCCCTCTTGTGGTTGGTTTTACTTGCTGTGGTTGGAAATTGTTGGAGAAATACTACTAATAATATGGTTCGGGTGAATAAAGGAAGAAGAAAATTGTACCTGGGAGTTTGATGAAAGCTATAATGAGGCCTGGAGGGGGTGACTTGACACCTTCAGATGGTGATCAGGTTATTTCTGTATTTCTTATGCCGCTGATGTGGACTTCTTCAATTGATATAATGTAATTGTGTCAATGTACATTATGAAATACGGATAGCAGAGATTAATATTTTATGTGTCTCAGATCATATATCATTGTACGATTCGAACTTTAGAAGGAGTAATTGTGCAATCTACCCGATCAGAATGTGGAGGTGAGGTGACTTTTAATCTTGTTGGAATATTTAGATTTCATGTAAATAGCTGGATGAAATTAATAATATTGACTATCTTAAGTTTTCCTCAGAAAATTGACTGTTAGTGTGACTTTCTCTGCTATTTTCCATTTCTATCTTGTTTCAACTCTTACAGAGGCTGCAAAAAAATTTCTTGATTTCCATTTATTTTAAGATTTAACTTAACGATTTTAGAGTGAAGCAATCCATCTTCAACTTTATATTTGGTCTGCTTTAGGTAATATGAATGCTTGATTGTTTTCTGTTGTATAGGTTATTTTGAAATTAGATTATCTGTTGCTTAATTGTAATAGGGAATGGCATCCCGACAAGACATGTATTGGGCAAAAGCAAGATGCTATTGGGTTTGTTAGAAGGAATTCCATCAATGTTGAAGGGTGAAGTAGCCATGGTAACATGCTAGTTATTGAACTCCTTGTCTTTGTGAATCTATACTTATGTGCTGGTAACTTAAAGTTGAAGTCTTTGTGTCTCATGCTTATTTCCAACAAAATGGGACATTTTCATTGCTTTTAATATTATCATTCTTTAAACCGGTGACCATTATTTAGTTCCACCGAAATGCAAAGACAATATAAGTTTTTCACTAGTTTATGCAACAGAAAGGTGCATTTCTTATTATAATTTTTGTAAACTGTATTACCAAATATATATATATATATATATATATATATATTACAAGAGATGAGGGATCAATCTATATTATAGAAAGGTGCATGTCTTATTATAATTTTTGTAATCTGTATTACCAGAAAAAATAAATATATATATTACAAGAGATGAGGGATCAATCTATATTATAGAAAGGTGCATTTCTTATTATAATTTTTGAATTAAGTATACAGGTAATTTTTGTGATTTCATTGGGTTCTTTGGTCAAATCTTGTTTTTGACTATTTTTGTCTCTAGTACACATTTACGAATATGAGGGATCAATCTGCATAAGGGAGGAGTGGGGGTTTAGTTGCAGGCAGTATCATATATTCATTTTGACAAATTATTCGATGGGCATTTGGTTGGATGCAGGGACAATTTTAAACTGATCTCCTGCCTCCCCCTTTTTATGTATTAAAAGAATATTCTATTCTTTGTGTAGTTTCAGGTGAAAATGAATTATGCAATTTTAGCATGTTATCTTATAGTTTAATGGACTATTATTTCTTGCAGTTCAAGATGAAGCCTCAGTTGCATTATGGTGAGGATGATTGTCCTATTTCTGCTCCTGATGGGTTTCCAAAGGAAGATGAACTTCATTTTGAAATTGAGCTGATAGATTTTTTCAAAGCCAAGGCAAGAATGTGAACTTTAAGTTCTTTTTCTTTTTCCTTGTCATTTTCCTATCCTAACTATAAATAATAATTGCGGTTATAACCAATAAGAGTATCAAGTATTTTTTGTTCTAATCTATCTTAACATAACAACTACATTTGATAAGTGCTTGTTCCTAAGAAGCAACAACAATGACATGGATATGAGACATGGTGTGAACACTGCAATGCAGCAAAATCTGCAGTTTTTAAATGTAATTTGAAGTATTGAGTTATATTTGATATGGGTGCCATCGGATGTAATACAACTATGCTTTTGTAGTATCTGTTCTTCTACATAACATTATGATTACAATGCACATTCTTTGTATGTTCCCTGATAGGCAAGTCCTTGTTTTTTTGTATAATTTTTTTTTTTTTGGTTTTACTGGAATGTGTTTTAAGGGTAACCATTTGTTGCTGCTGGCCTCCATGATCTAACCCTCTTTTCTGTTTTTTGTGTCTTATTTCAGGTTGTTACTGATGACTTGGGTGTTATAAAAAAGGTAAAAGTGGCCAGAATGTGTTTTTGTATGAAATATATACTTATGTTTTACCTCTGCATATGATCATTAGCCTAAATGGAAAATGCATACGTCTAATTCCAAAGAGTAAATGAAAGAAATTAGATATAGATCGTGAATTATCTATTTCCTGAACTTTATTTCCCTCTCCTCCCCTCATTTTGAGGATTTCTTATTATAGTAATTAACCGCATGATAAAGCAGGAATTTGGAAAGGACATACATGCCACTGACTTTGCATAGCCTGTGGTAGCTTTTGACTCTTGGTGAAGGCAGCAAACCTTCAAAACCTGGAAAATGTATTCTTCACGAAATGTCTAATCAGAATTTTGCAAATTTTACAAGCTCTAATATGATTAGGTTAAATCGCTATTAGAAAGCTGAGTGCATTCTTTGTTGTTGTAATCTATGTTGCATCGACATTGACACTTCGACACGAGATACGACACGACTCGACACTTCGACACGTTAATTCTAAAAAAAATCTAAATTTCGACACGTTAGGACACGTTTTGATATTAAATATATATATTATAATTTACATTCAAGTTCAATATTCCGTAAAATCCTGGCCTCCAACTTTGGTTCATCGTAGATTTGGCCTCATCATAAAAGCCGTGCCTCCTTTTCTTAAAAAAAAAATATGAAAGAAAAATTCATCATCAATTCAGTAATATTCAAAGCCATGCATATTTTTAAAAAATAGGAGTGTCGGATGGTGTCAGAGTGTCCGACACACATATTTTTAAAAAATAGGAGTGTCTTGTAATACTTAAAAACATGTTAATAAATTGACCCCTTATGACTTGAGAATAATTCTAGAATATAGGGGTATTTTACTGAGAAAACTCTGAGAAATTTGGGATTAGCAACATGATTTCACTGCAAATTTAGACAAAATTTAGGATATTCTGTACAAGTAACATTTGGTTAGATTAGGAAACTTTCTCTGTATGAGTCTCCTTTCCTATTTTTTCAGCCAACAAGAATCCCATGTTGTCATAAGTAAACAATGGAACTAGCGCTAGGCAACTAACAGCAGAGAAAATAGCTACATAGGAGTATGCGTATGCTTCTATACATAGCTTCTAGTAAATACATTATGTCTAGATTTTGTAACTTTAACTGTGGGAAGGAGAGGTTCAATCACAAGCCACCTTGTCAAGGTAGAGATGTGATTATTTTAATCCACGGTCTTAATTCCATAATAAATGTTACAAACTCACTGTTAACTCTGTTTCTTGAGTGCAGGTAATATGTGAGGGGCAGGGATGGGAATCTCCACGAGAACCTTATGAAGTGAAAGCTTGGTAAAACAACTCATTTTCCCCTATTTTATTTATTTTTATGTCAGACTGTATGATAGGTTACCAGAAGCTCTGAATCTTCTGATTGTATTTGTTTGTTTGTTATAAGGATATCAGCAAAGACGGTTACAGGGAAGTTGATTGTGTCCCACACAGAAGGAGAACCTTATTTCTTTACATTCGGAAAATCAGAGGTAGTTAATTTGCTTTTTCCCTTGTTTTGTTTTAATAAGTATTGTGTGAGACTGGCTTGCAGTAATAATATGTTGGTCTTTAGCATGCCAAATATTTTTGTTCTGTAATCAGATTGTTTCACCAATATTTCCTCTCTCCCCCACCTTTTCCTCTCCTGCCTTAAAAAGTTGTTAGGAGACCAGTACAGAATGTGCTTTCAAAAGCTAAACACTTACTATAAGGCATGAATACAGGTTCATTGACACGTTAAATTTTTTGAAATATCAAACTTAAATTTCATAAAATATAAAACATGACAAAGGCATGTGTTATATTCAAATCCAACTTTTTTAAAATTTACATTTTCCTATCTACATACAATAAACAACCAGTATTATCTTATATCTGGACCTGCTGATGTGCAAACCAGGTACCTAAAGGTCTTGAAATGGGGATAGGAACAATGACACGGGAAGAGAAGGCTGTAATATTTGTTCGTAGTCAGTATCTCACTCAGTCTCCCCTGATGCCACTGAATGAAGATTATGAAGAAGTCCAGTTTGAAGTGGAGCTTGTCCACTTTATTCAAGTGAGCATGATCTTTCTTTGAGCAAATCATGGTTTATTACTAAAATGTTTGTTGTTTTACTGGCCTTTAAATGTAGCAAGAACTAATATAATGGCAAATAAATTGATCTCAGCATTTTACACTCATTATGTCATCCAGAGGCAGTATACTAATGTGATGTCAGATTGATGGCATTCATTGATTTAACCTCCTTTCTTTCATTTTTTAGTCCTCGGAACTATTTTCTTGTGGCTGCCTCAGCATTCTTTGAACATGTCAATTTAATGTTATATAATGGACGCCAAAATGTTTTATCTTAAGGCATGGTGTCAAGTCCCTTGGAAAATTGGAGACTGTGTAGAATAGATGGATAAACAGTTGGTATCATTTTCTTTTATCTCAGTTATAATAAGCTTTCTTTTCAAGTTGTCATGATATTATAAGGATCTTTTTTTTTTTTTTTTTTTTCCGTTGATAAATTTAGGGTGTGATACTGTGATTTTTAAAAAAAATTTTGAATAATGAATTATTTGGGAATTTAAAACTATTGCTTTCATTAGTACGATTACATGCAGTCAGTAGTTTAGTGGGTTTTTTCTCATTATTTTAGATTTTCTTTTTCATTCTTGTTTGAATCATCTGTCACTCAAGAATTACTTATATACACTTCCATTGTTTGTGAAATTTCAGCAAAAGTGTACCAAAAACTGTAGTTTGCATTAATCTGTCATCAATCATTTTATACATTAGCTTGTAGGCTAGTAGTTGGAAGCGTTTTCTGCATGTGACAGTTATTGCTGGTGTATATTAACAGGTTAGAGATATGCTTGGAGATGGGCGCCTAATAAAACGTCGGATTCGTGATGGGAAAGGTGGGTAGTTTGTGCATTTTGAGTTATTTGTTAAGACATTTTATACAAGAACTTAAGCTAATGGAACTTCATAATTAAGAGGGTGAACATTTCATTTATGGGAAAACATCTGATTGATGCTTGAGTTATGCTAATTGTTAAAAAAATTTAATTATAGAGTTTAGGAGTTACCATTATTACTGCTCTTCGATATTTTTGTTCTTATGGATTTGGGAAGATTGTGAGTTGAAGGAGAGGGATAAGATTTGTTATGCCTGCACTCATGCATTCTAAGTGGCTAGTGCTTCTTCTCCTACAATGCCCTTTTAATAGACGTTGCTCATTTTCTTTGAAACATATAGGTGATTTTCCAATGGATTGCCCTCTCCATGACAGTTTACTACGTGCTCATTATAAGGGTATGGTTCTTGATGAAGAAAAGAGGGTATTCTATGACTCAAGAGTTGATAATGATGGTCAACCACTGGAGTTCTGTTCAGGAGAAGGGCTTGTGAGTTTTCAAAAGCACTCTAAACTGACATTAATATTGGGTTTTCGTTTTATTAAAAAAATAGAATTATCTATCCAATTCATGGCCACGATTGCAAAGAGATGAATACTCCATTGAGGTCGTTGTACTGAGACTTCGCATATTTCTGATAGGTGCCAGAGGGGTTTGAAATGTGTGTACGTCTGATGCTGCCTGGAGAGGTAGCCCTTGTCACTTGTCCCCCAGACTTTGCTTATGATAAGTTTCCTAGGTCAGTGAAACTAGTTTAATTACCTCTTAATCTACAATTGAGATTTTATAAAGCATTTTAATTCAGTAAATCACTAACTGAATATTTTCTATCAGAAGATTTACTATCATTCTCTCTTCGTGTACTATGTAATGTAAATGAACAACTTTCTTTTGTGATCAGGCCGGCAAATGTTCCTGAGGGTGCTAATATTCAATGGGAAATTGAGCTTCTTGGTTTTGAAATGCCAAAAGTATGCTTCCAATTCTATCACATAAATCTTTGTGAAGATTGCTTTCAGATAATACAATTAAAACTACTCTCCACAATTGTTTCATATTTTAATGTAGTATGTATGGTAACATCATGTTTTCTATGTGAGGCAAAAATGACTATATCATTGAACAATGTTTGTGCCCATTTATTATTAGCAAACATCTTTTCCTTCAAATAAATTGAAGGGAGGCCATGCTAAGTTGAACTTTTGTTATTCCTATTCAATATGCTCTGAATTGTGATACATGAATGAGTCTTTTAAATAGACTTAACAAAATCCTAACCTTGTTAGAATTCTAACCTAAGTAGGCCTCTTTGAAATCCTAGCTTGAAAACCCTAATTACATACTTAAGCCCATTTGATGCCTAATGGCATCAATTAATGAAAATCATGCCACTTATAGATAACATATGAAGTCTAATTAAAGACTTGGTGATGTAACACCCTCTCACACTCACTTGCACGGATGTAAATTGAGGGATTGTGGGAGAGAGATACAGGAAAAAAGTTTTTTTTTTTTTTTGGTGAGTGTGTGTGGGGGGATGGGGGGCATAATGTGGGGGGAGAGAGAGATCAATTTCTAAGTGGTTCAAACTATCTTCATTCACCCAAAATTCTATCTTTCATGTGCTGCATGGTAGCTGTTTATAGGGTTGGGTTTCTCTCATCATCATTTTCTCATCATCCCTAATAATCTCTAAATCATATCCATCCAATCAATATAATACTACTCTAATTTTTCTCTCCTCTTCCCAATCAACGGCCTAGATGGGCTAATGAGGGAAGAGGAGAAAAAAGGCTAAGGAGAGAATCTCCTTCCCTGTTTATAGAAGCCACTGCTAAAGTTTCCTCCTTATCAAGGAAACATAAAAACAAAATATAAGGTTTCCTTCACTCCCAATTGTGGTCCATTTAACATGTAATGATTAAACCCCGCTTGCTAAATAAAGTAAAAACAGAAAGTAATAAAACAGATAGATTTCCTTCAGTAGGTTTTCTTGAAATATTTTGATTTTTGTATTCCATCATTTTCATATCATAGTCTTCCCTTATGTAGGAAACGTACAAACAAAATAATTGCGCTTTACTTCAAATGAAGTAGAAGTTCGGCTCACTACAATTTTAAACCTATTATAAGAAACAAATGGACTCTAATTTTATCATTAATCATGCCCTTAAGCTCATTAAGGGCCCGTTTGGATTGACTTAAAAAAAAAGTGCTTTTTTTTTGGGCCCCATGTAGTGCTTTTTTTTAAGCTCAAAATTAGAGCTTTTGAAAAAAGCAGCATTTTAGCTTTTTTTGTGACTTTTACTTTTTTAAAAAAATATCATCTAAACACATAAATTAATTTTTTTTTGAATTAAAAAAGTGCTTTTTTTATGAAAAAAGCCCATCCAAAAGGGCCCTAACTCTCCTAGCACGCCACTTTGATGTTCTTCATGCCATCTTCAAGGATTTTGCTTCTCAAGCCCAGTTCTGCATGATCTTGGACTTCCTCCGCAAGCTCACTCTTCAATTTGGACATTCAGACAATTAATTGGCCTTTTCTTGGATGGCCTCATTCTCTTGGATTTCCCAATTTAACCCTTGCAACGTCTCCTTGTGTCTATACCTTGATGTAGTCATTGACCTTCAATGCCATGTAATAGGATCTGGCCAGCATCTTGATCTCCATTATCATGTTAGATTATATGTTACTTTTCTGTTATTTCATTGTGGTTGAAGATTGAACTTTACTAATTTGAATTATTTGAAACATCACATTATATACCATGAGTGCACATTCAAATATAATCGTCTAACAACTCATAATCAGCTTAATTTAACCCATGTCCCGTACTTTATTTTATGATGTTCATTCTTTTTTGCAGGACTGGACTGGATTTGACTTCAAAAGTATAATGGATGACGCTGAGAAGATCAGAAACACGGTATGCAAAAGATCCTGTAAATAATTCTGCATCTAGTCTTCAGCCCACCATCAACAGTGTCAAAAATGGTACACAACATGGTTACCAAACATGCTTGTGCCAATGTTTCTTTGTGTGCTTTGAGTACTCACAGATTTTATTTTCTAACCGGGAGAGGGGGAAGTATGGAGTCTACATTAGGTGCTTAGAATTAGGTGCTTATTATGTGCTTATATCTCTAATTAGAGGTATGAGCATATTTTTAAAAAAATTTTAAAATTTTTATATATTGTATTTATTTAGGTTTAAATTATATACCACTTTCTGAGATGTTTTTTGCACCCAGTATCACAAATTAATTAATTTCCAGTTCTGCATTTGTCTGTAACACCAGTATTATGAAAATTAATTAATTAATTAATTTGAGATATTGGGTGCAAAAAATATCTTAGAAAACAACATATAATTTAAACCTAAATAAATACAATATATAAAAAAATAAAAAAAATATGCTCATACCTCTAATTAGAGGTATAAGCACATAATAAGCACCTAATTCTAAGCACCTAATGTGAACTCGGAAGTATGTGTTCCTACTGTTGAAGGAATTTTTGGCATTTTTTCACCAATCTGGTTGTTTGCTGCGATGGAATTTTGCCACATAGTTTTAGGATTGCCCCAAAATAGCTTGTTGATATTTAGGAAAATTAATCCTGATTATCATGATAATCAATTTGTTACTTTTCCTGTTCTATATCGTTGTCTTGCTGTTATTCTCTTCCAGGGTAACAGACTGTTCAAAGAAGGAAAATATGAACTTGCCAAGGCAAAGTATGAAAAGGTATTTATCTTTCTGTCTTGGGCTAAGATGTAAAGTATAACTGCAGCATTACAATTCTTTTATGTTTTTGTTGATGGCTGTCTCCAAGGAAATTTCTTGAGCTGGTGTCTATCAAATTTTTTAATAGAGCAGTTGGTGGTGCTGCTATAAACTTTAAATTTTGTGGCGAATATGTCTATTTAGGTTACCAGATGGCCTGGTGAAGCACATGGCACTTTCCTTGGTCTATTAGTAACTGTGACCACAGGATTTGATGCCTAGGAGTTTGATCCTCACTGCTCCCATCCCTGGGTCAAGTTCTACAGTTTTTCCAGATACAAAATAGCAATCAATAGACAAAGCATATTTAGCAAGTGTGTCAGCATTTTGATTGAGTTCCCTATAAGTGAACCTAGACAGAGTTGACCAATCTCTAGCGAGCATCATCTTTGCTTTCTTCTAATATAATATCTTTGAGAGGGTGATCCTTGATATTTTTCTCTCTGGTTATGTAATTGATAGCTTGAGCACAATTGTAGCAGAATAGGAGTTTTAGTAATTAGTCCGATAACTCTCCTGGTCTCATTCATTGAGAATATATAGAGCGCATAGGGGGATATAATCTGTTATAACAGATCTATCTTCTAGGGGATACAAAATTTATAAAAGAAATCTAATCTTAACTAACCTAGGATAACAACCTAGATCCTATAATCTCTCATCATAACAGACTAGATCCTATATAATATCTAATAATATTATAATCTTATAATATCTGATTATAATATTATTTACAATATAATTATTTACAATATAATTACCACACTCCCCCTCAAGTTGGATCATAGATACTCATCATGTCCAACTTGCATACAAAACCTTCAAAGGTATCTTCCGGTAACCCTTTTGTAAGGATATCAGCAAGCTGTAGCTTTGTAGGAATATAGGAAATACAAATAATTCCATCTTCAACTTTTCTCTAATGAAGTGGCGGTCAACATCAACATGTTTAGTTCGACTATGCTGAATCGGGTTTAATGCCATACTTATGGCTGCTTTATTGTCACAAGAGAGCTTAAGTGGACACTCTATCTGTGTGTAGGTCTCATCAGCTACTCTCTTTAGCCAGATTCCTTCCATAACCCCTTGAGATAGGGCTCTTAGTTCAGATTCTGCACTGCTCTTGGATACAACTCGTTGTTTTTGACTTTGCCAAGTTACCAAGTTTCCCCACACAAAGGTGCAATAGCCAGAAGTGGATCTGCTGTTATCTTGGTCTCCTGCCCAGTCTGCGTCTGTATAAATCTCAATAGTTCTCAGATTTGTCTTCTTAAAGAAGAGACCCCGGCCAGGTGTCCCTTTGAGGTATTTTAGGATTTTGTAAGCTGCATTCAGGTGCTTTTGCTTTAGTGAATGCATATGTTGGCTTGCAACACTTACTGAAAAAGCTATGTCTGGCCGTGTATGGGAAAGATAGATAAGTTTTCCAACCAATCTTTGGTAACGCCCCAAGTCTGCTGGTTTTTCATCTTGCTCCTGTTTTTTCTTTTCGCAATTTCTGTTCAGGTTGTGGGGGATTCTTCTTGTTCTTCTTCTTCTTCTTGACTTTAATAGGCGTTTTACTTGGCTTACATCCAAGCATGCCGGTTTCCTTCAGTAAATCAAGGATATATTTTCTTTGTGAAATGTGGATTCCTTCCTTTGATCTAGCCACTTCCATTCCTAGGAAATATTTCAAATTTCCAAGGTCTTTGACTTCGAATTCTCGGTTCAACGCCATCTTGATTCTACTTATTTCTTGGAGATCATTTCCGTAAGTATAATGTCATCTACATATACTATTAGGATAGTAATCAGATTTTCATGTTTCATAGTAAACATAGTATGGTCAGAGAGGCTTTGGTTATAGCCTTCACCTTGAACACGTGAGAATCACAAACCAAGCTCTAGGGGACTGTTTCAAGCCGTATATTGACTTATTCAGTTTACATACCTGTCTGCCCTGTCCTTTGTCAAAACCAGGTGGTAATGTCATATATACTTCCTCTTTTAGTTCCCCATTTAGGAAAGCATTTTTGATGTCAAGTTGTTGTAGTGGCCAGTCCAGATTTACAGCAATGGAGATAAGTATTCGTACTGTATCTAGTTTTGCTACAGGGGCAAAAGTCTCGTTGTAGTCCAAACCATATGTTTGTGTAAAACCTTTGGCTACTAGCCTGGCTTTGTACTTGTTTAAAGTACCATCAGCATTGTACTTGAGGGTGAATACCCACTTGCATCCCACTGCCTTTCTTTCCTTTGGTAGGTCAGTAATGTCCCAAGTATGATTCTTTTCAAGGGCATATACTTCGTCTAAGACAGAATATTTTTGTGAGAGATTACCATATGAAAGGTGGTTCTGGATAGGGTGTTGAGTACATGAGCGTGCCTTCTTTCGCAGTGCAATAGGCATGTCTTCTTCCTTGTCAGCATCAGGATTCACCCCCGGTTGGGATAGTGGCTGAGCTGTAGGCATGGTGGACCCTTCTACCTGTTTGTTCCTCCTAGAGTAAACCTTGCCATACTGATTTTTAGGTTCAGAGACCCCTGTTTGTGATGGTATTAAGGGTGGATCTGGGATAGGAGGTATAGATACAGGATAAGAGGGTGGTATTGGTTCAGGTATAGGAAGACCAGACTGAGAGTCACTCCAACTCTCCCCCTGACTAGAAGG
Source organism: Acacia pycnantha (assembly GCA_025563575.1). NCBI lineage: Eukaryota > Viridiplantae > Streptophyta > Magnoliopsida > Fabales > Fabaceae > Acacia > Acacia pycnantha. The sequence goes on along the minus strand of JAMWYP010000021.1, from coordinate 3,690,393 downwards.
TCGGGAATAGAAAGGTGAGGATTCAAGAAAGGTAACATCACGGCTGATGAAGAGATGTTTAGACTTGGGATCATAGCATTTATACCCTTTTGGCAATTTGAATAGCCAAGGAAGATACATGGAACTGATCTTGGGTCAAATTTAGACGAAGGGTGATAAAGGTGGACATAAACCTTGCATCCAAATATACGAAGGGGAAGTGAGTGATCAAGGTGAGAAGTCATGTGAGTTTCACATAATTTTTCAAGTGGAGAGATGTGGGAAAGGACCCGGGTAGGCATTCTATTGATTAGATGGGTGGCTGTGAGGATGGCATCACCCCAGAAATATTTGGGAACATGACATGTGTACATGAGGGCACGAGCGATGTCAAGAAGGTGGCGATTTTTACGTTCTGCTATGCCATTTTGTTGTGGGGTGTAAGAGCAACTGCTTTTGTGGACAACACCATGAGAGGTGAGAAAATGGCTGAACTGATTGGTGAAGTATTCAGTGCCATTATCAGAGTGAAGGACCTGAATAGTAGAGTTGAATTGGGTTTTAATATACTGAAAAAATTCAACAAAGATGTTAAAAACATCAGATTTTTCCTTTAAAAGATACACCCAACACATGCGAGAGTGATCATCAATAAAGGTGACAAAATATTTTGCACCAGAACGATTGGGAATTCGGGAAGGCCCCCATACATCACTGTGGATGATGGAGAAGGGACGGGTGGCACGATATGTGTTTGAAGGGTAGGTAACACGGTGGTGTTTTGCCAATTCACAAGTCTCACAATGAAAAGTGCCATCTTTATTAGAAAAATGAGGAAACAGTTTTTGTAAATAATGGAAACTAGGATGTCCCATTCGTTTATGCCATAGCATTACATTATTGTCTAATGAGGGGAAACTAGGGGTCTTTATTTGAGATGACAAGGCACTTGCAGAGGAATCATCGAGATAGTAGAGGCCACCATGCTCCTTAGCTGTGCCAATCATCTTCCCCGAGGAGAGATCCTGAAATACACAATGAGTAGCAAAAAAGTGAGCAGAGCAATTTGCATGCTTAGTTATTTTGCTGATTGACATGAGATTAAATGCCAAATGAGGAACATGAAGAACAGACTCAAGTTTGAGGTTTTTTGTGATAGGTATGGTACCCGTGCCAGCAATGGTAGCACAAGTATTAGTGGCTGTACGGATGCGCTCATTGCCCGCTGAGGGCGAATATGAAGTAAACTGGCTGGATTCTGAAGTCATGTGATCAGAAGCGCCTGTATCGACTATCCATTTGGGTAGAGACGAAGAGGTTTTAAGGGTGAGATAATCAGTACCTTGTTTGACAGCAGAAGCAATAGGCCCTTGAGGAGCCTTCAGGGTTTTTAACATATCCAGAAGTTGACTTATCTGATCTGGATTAAGAGATGACGGCGCTGGTTCAGATCTGGGGTCAGCCTCAATGGTTGTTTGATGAGCAGAAAAAGGTTTTGAGCTGCGTGGTTTCCAATCAGCAGGCTTGCCATGAAGTGACCAGCATTTATCCCGGGTATGACCAACCTTCTTACAATGATCACATGTTGGACGAGGTTTACCGGGAGTGGGGCCAGAAGGAACATGCTTACTTACTAGGCCTGATGCGTCTGGACTTGGAGAGATAGCTTTGATCAGCATGGTATGCCTGCGGGATTCTTCACGGCGTATTTCAGAGTACACTTCTCGAAGTGGTGGGAGAGCCGAGTGGCTTAATATTCGGGCTCTAGCATCATCAAACTCTGGATTGAGACCAGCAAGAAAGATCATGACACGATCAAGGTTGAGATTACGTTGATGGAGGGCGCGTGCGGAGATGATGTCCATTCGGTGGTTGCCATCTGGTCCTCTTCTTCCCAAAGTGCAATAAGCTCAAACCAGAATTCAGCGACACATCTGGAGCCTTGGGAGGACTTCCAGGTTCTGCGTCGAAGGTTGAACAGCTGTGAGAGGTCTTTAGTATCAACGTAAGAGTCTCGGACAGCATTCCAGATGTCCTTGGCAGTGGGAAGGTACATGAAACTTCGCTTTATCTGTGGTGACATGGCATTGATCAGCCATGAGGAGACAAGGGAATTGTCGATTTCCCACTGAACAGCGGCTGGGGAGTCTAGGTCCGACGGTGGCTTAATTTCTCCGGTGAGGTACTTGCGTTTGCCACGACCACCGACGGCCGGAGAACAGCGCGAGCCCAATCGGGATAATTATGTAGGTTGAGCTTCTCGAAACCGGTGATTATCGGTCAGTTGGAAGGGACCGAGGTGTCGCTGGTTTTAGGGAGTTGGGTGGATGAAGAGTTGTCTTGGGACGACCCTGTTGTGGTTTCCGATGGATTCATGTTATCGGAATGTTAGACTATTAGATGAGTCGAAGAATGTGAGAGCGTTACAGTGGGTAACGTCGACGATCGGACGTGATGCGGAAGCTGTGATCACTGCTCTGATACCATGTAGCAGAATAGGAGTTTTAGTAATTAGTCCGATAACTCTCCTGGTCTCATTCATTGAGAATATATAGAGCGCATAGGGGGATATAATCTGTTATAACAGATCTATCTTCTAGGGGATACAAAATTTATAAAAGAAATCTAATCTTAACTAACCTAGGATAACAACCTAGATCCTATAATCTCTCATCATAACAGACTAGATCCTATATAATATCTAATAATATTATAATCTTATAATATCTGATTATAATATTATTTACAATATAATTATTTACAATATAATTACCACAACAATCCATGACTACCACTATGTTCCTTATTCCTCTTCACCATTAGCTCTGTAAACTAGTTATGATACCCTTAATTTCAGTAATGATGGATGGATAGTTCTCTTGTTTACAGCAGAAACTAGTAATCCAATCTCTTTTTTCATCTATGATGATTCCTGCACATGAGCTTTCTCCTATTGAATTATTAGCATCATCAACCTCCTCAATGTTGTAAAACTTGGGTAACTAATTATTCCCTGTCAAATGACTTCCTATGCTTTATCTGAGAGACTGAGCAAAGATGTTCCAGAGTTCAGGCTTGATAGCCTCCATCCACCTTTCATGGCACAGGGACAATTTATCGTCAAATGCATAGCATCATCATCCTCTGTGCTCCCAAGGGGACACGTTTCAGAATCATACTGACCCCTCTTCCATCTTAGATCTGTAATATGAAGCCTATTGTAAGCTATCAACCACAAAAATGTTTTCATCTTCTCTGGGATTGGGGATCTCCAAATATGCTTCTACACATCTGTGCTACTCTGAGTGGTACCTACAGATAAGAAAATGGGAAGATGTTATGGTAAAATTTCCATCCGGGGATGGTTTTCAAATATATTTCACTGTATCACTCTCATTTCTTAAGCGAATTCCGAATAATGGACCCCACAATTTGCTGCAGAAGCCAGTATTCCAATTTGGCAATGTTCCAAGCTCCATTATGAAGGAGGAAGTCAGTAACCTTCTGATAAATGTTAGATATGATGCCTAAAACATAGGCCCACGAAACATGACTTAAGAAAATAACAGACCTTAACATGCTTAGTAAAAATATCTAAAATAACATACTTGACTTCGTAAATAATCATAACAGACTCCACTTGCTCCTAAACTTGTGTGCTTGTTAAACTAACCACTAAAATAAATATTAATAAAATAAAATCAGATAAATTTAATTCCACAAATTCATTGCACATGACTTCTTACTTGGTACTCTATCAATTTGATCGCTCAATTCTGTCATGTCAACTCAAACCAGGAGAGTCTCTTTAATTTTGACAATCTTGTTTTGACTAGTCACTTGCAAACCATTTCTTGTGGACATTAATACCTCTGAATTTTATTGAAAAAGATAATAGCCTAGTTTTCTTTACACTTCATGCTTGGATTTGTAAGTGTTGGGAATCAACCCTTGATTCTGACATTAATTACCTCCTGATTATGTGCTAGTCAATCTTTCCTATTTTATCTCTCATTATTTCTTATTGTTATCTTGTCATTGAATTCTGATTATTTTAATCGCTGATTTCTCTCTTCCTGATTGAACATCAGCTTCTATATATTATACCCATTACTTCTCAATAATAAAAGAGAGAATACAGATTCCTCTGAACTTCATGGTATTAGGGCAAGGACTTTGGTCCTATGCCAGAAAAACGAGGCAGAAACAGTAAGGTGAGCGAGGGAAACACGAGTGATGTGAGGCACAAAAAATAGAGCACAAAGTTGTGCTCTATGGTTACTAAAGGAGAGAACATGAGACTACACTGCCCACACTAGGGTAACCGGTGTGGGAAACACGAATGATGGTGAGGCATGAGTGATGGTGCCTCAATAATAAAAGAGAGAATACAGATTCTGTAGAATTTTAGGATCAGGATAATTGATAATTGAGTCCGATGATTATTCTCATTGCTTCGTGTGAAATATATAAGATACATGGAGGGCAATTTATTGTAACAGATTGAGGACTCTTAGGGAATTCAAAAATTGAAAACTAATCTAACTACCTGCTAGATTCTAGGATCTGATATTGACTTAATCTAATAATACTTATTTACAAAATAATATAATTACCACACTCCCCCTCAAGTTGGATCATAGATACTCATCATGTCCAACTTGCATACAAAACCTTCAAATATGTCCTCGGGGTAGACCTTTTGTGAGTATATCTCGCAAGCTGTAATTTTGTAGGTATGTAGGAGAGACAAATAATTCCATCTTCAACCTTTTCCCGATAAAGTGGCGATCAACATCAACATGCTTAGTTCTATCGTGTTGTATTGGATTCAAAGCCATGCTTAAGGCTGCCTTATTATCACAAGAAAGTTTTAATGGAGATTCTATCTTGGTGTAGGTCTCGTCAGCGACCCTTTTTATCCATATTCCTTCCTTGAGTCCGTCAGATAGTGATCTTAGTTCTGATTCTGCACTACTTGTGGATACCGCTCGTTGCTTGTGACTCTGCCACGTTACTAGATTTCTCCACACAAACGTGCAATAGCCTGAAGTAGACCGTTGACTTGCAGTACTTACTGCAAAGGCGATGTCAGGCCGTGTGTGAGAGAGATAGATAAGCTTCCCAACCAATCTCTGGTAGCGCCCTATGTCTGCTGGTTTTTCTTCCTCTTCTTGTTTCTCTTTTTCTGCCACCTCTTGTTCGTTTGTTGGCTGTTCTACTTTTTTCTTCTTCTTTTTGACACTAATGGGAGTCTTGCTCGGCTTACACCCAAGCATGCCAGTTTCCTTTAGTAGATCAAGGACATACTTCCTTTGTGAAACGTGAATTCCTTCTTTTGACCTAGCCACTTCCATTCCTAGGAAGTATATTAAGTTACCAAGGTCTTTGACTTCAAACTCCTTGTTTAGCGCCAGTTTGATTCTGTTCATTTCTTGAGGATTGTTCCCTGTAAGTATTATGTCATCCACATATACTATTAAGATAGTAATCGTACCTTCACGGTTCATAGTGAACATAGTGTGATCAGAGAGGCATTGTTTATATCCTTCAGCCTTTAGAACTTGTGAGAATCTGTCAAACCAAGCTCTAGGAGACTGCTTCAATCCGTAAATGGATTTGTTCAGCTTGCATACCTGTTTGCCGTGACCATTCTCAAAACCAGGTGGAAGTGTCATATATACTTCTTCTTTTAGGTCCCCATTTAGGAAGGCGTTTTTGATGTCTAGCTGTTGTAAAGGCCAGTCGAGATTAACAGCAATGGAAATAAGGATTCTGACTGTGTTTAGCTTTGCTACAGGAGCAAAAGTTTCATTGTAGTCCAAGCCATAGGTTTGTGTAAAACCCTTGGCAACTAATCTGGCTTTGTACTTGTTCAAGGTACCATCAGCATTGTACTTGGGGGTAAATACCCACTTACACCCTACTGCCTTTTTACCTTGGGGTAAGTTAGTGACATTCCAAGTTTGATTTTTCTCAAGAGCATTCATCTCATCCAATACAGCATCTTTCCATTCAGGAATTTCAAGTGCCTCATGTACACTTGTGGGAATCTGAACCTGATCAAGGTTAGTGACAAAATTACAGTATTTCTGTGAGAGATTACCATATGACATGTAGTCTTGAATAGGATGTTGAGTACAGAGACGTGTCTTCTTTCTCAATGCAATAGGCATGTTTAGGTCCTTGTTGGCGTCAGGAGTCTCTCTCGGTTGGGAGAGTGGCTGAGCCTCAGGTATAACAGACTCTACTACCTTTTTGTTCCTCATAGAGTAAACCTTGTCATATTGTTTGGCACATTTGTCTCCCCCTGTTTGTGATGGCATTGTGAGTGAATCAGGTGTGGAGGATATGATCACAGGATAGGAAGGTGGTATAGGTTTAGGTATAGGAGGCTGAGAGTCACTCCAATTCTCCCCCTGACTCGAAGCTTGTGGATAGAAAGGGATGGCTTCAGCAAATGTGACATCGCGGCTGACAAAGATTCGTTGGGATTTGGGGTCTTAACAACGATAACCTTTTTGGCAATTGGAGTAGCCAAGAAAGATGCAAGGAATGGACCTAGGGTCAAATTTGGAGGGAGGATGATGAATATGGACATAAATGGTACATCCAAAGACACGGAGAGGAAGGGAGTGATCAAGGTGTGAAATCACATGAGTCTCATGGATTTTATCAAGAGGAGACATATGAGAAAGGACACGAGTAGGTAGTCTATTGATAAGGTGAGTGGCAGTAAGGATTACATCACCCCAGAAATATTTGGGAACATTGCAGGTGTACATAAGGGCACGGGCAATGTCAAGGAGATGGCGATTTTTACGTTCGGCAATGCCATTTTGCTGAGGTGTGTTGGGACAACTACTCTTATGAATGATGCCGTGAGACTTGAGAAAGTGGCTGAAGGTATGATTGAAGTATTCGGTGCCATTATCAGAGTGTAAGACTTGAATGGTAGAATTAAATTGTATTTGAACATAGTGGAAGAATTCAACAAAGATATTGAACACATCAGATTTTTCTTTTAGGAGGTACACCCAACACATGCGGGAGTGATCGTCTATGAAGGTGACAAAGTATTTCGAACAGTCCGGTTAGGTACTCTAGAGGGACCCCATACATCACTATGGATGATGAAGAAGGGACGAGTAGAGTGATAGACAGTGGGAGAGAAGATAGTGCGATGATGTTTTGCTAGTTCACACGTTTCACAATGGAAATTGACATCTTTATTGAATGAAAATTGAGGAAACAATTTTTGTAAATACTGAAAACTAGGATGTCCCATCCTTCTATGCCATAACATCAAATTATTATCTAAGGTAGGGGAGACATAGGTCTTTATTTGTGATGACAAGGCACTTGCAGAGGAATCATCAAGGTAGTAAAGGCCGTCATGCTCCTTAGCTGTGCCAATCGTCTTCCCCGAGGAGAGATCCTGAAATATACAATGAGTAGCAAAAAAGTGAGCAGAACAGTTTGTAAGTTTTGTCAATTTGCTGATTGAAAGGAGATTGTATGCCAAATGAGGAACATGAAGAACAGACTCAAGTTTTAAGTCTCTTGTGAGAGGTACGGTACCGGTACCAGCAATGGGAGCACTAGAATTATTGGCTGTGTGAATTCGATTATTACCAGCCAAAGGAGAATAGGAGGTAAATACTCTTGATTCTGAGGTCATATGATCAGAGGCGCCGGTGTCTACTATCCATTTTGGCAGAGAGGATGATGATATAAGAGTAAGATGATCATTACCTTGTTTGGCGATAGTGGCAACAGATCCTTGAGAGGACTGTAAATTTTTCAGCAAGTTGAGAATTTGACTCATCTGTTCTGTATTGAGGGAAGGAGGCACGGATTCTGAAGTAGTATCTGACTCACTGACTATTTGATGAGCAGAAGGTGATCGTGGTTTGCGAGGTGTCCAATCGATGGCTTACCGTGGAGTTTCCAGCATTTGTCTTTGGTATGACCAATCTTCTTGCAATGATCACACGTTGGACGAGATTTAGTAGAGCCAGAACCAGAGGAGGGAATGTGCTTACTGATTAAACCGGACGCTTCTGGTCTTGAAGAGATGACCTTGAGGAGCATAGTTTGTCTTCGGGACTCTTCACGACGAATCTCAGAATATACTTCCAGGAGAGGAGGAAGAGACGAATTACTCAATATCCTTGCTCGAGCATTGTCAAATTCTGAGTTTAAGCCAGCGAGAAAAATTAGGATCCGATCAATGTTGACATTCCGAAGGTGGCGAGTAGCATCAGTGGGAGAATCCCATTCATTTTCGGCCATTTGATCTTCTTCTTGCCAGAGAGCGCACAGCTCAAACCAGAATTCAGCAATGCACCTAGAGCCCTGAGATGACTTCCAGATGCGACGACGGAGATTAAATAGTTGAGATAAATCCTTGGCATCGACGTCAGAGTCGCGGACAGCATCCCAAATATCCTTGGCAGTAGGAAGATACATGAAGCTTCGTTTAATCTGTGGAGACATGGCATTGATAAGCCAAGAGCAGACAAGAGAATTATCAGTGTCCCATTGAACCCAGGCTGGGGAGGTTTGATCCAACGGTGGCTTGATCTCTCCAGTTAAAAACTTCCGTTTGCCCCGTCCACCGATAGCTAGCAAAACGGCTCGTGCCCAGTCATGATAATTGTGAAGATTCAGTTTCTCCGACACCAATTGGTTAGATATCTGTGGGAATTATATTATTTTGTAAATAAGTTTATTAGATTAAGTCAAGATTAGATCCTAGAATCTAGGAGTTAGTTAGAACAGATTAGTTTGTTTCAATTTTTGAATTTCCTAGAAGTTCTCAATCTGTTACAACAGATTGCCCTCCGTGTATCTTATATATTTCACATGAATCAATGAGAAGTGCATCGGACTCAATTATCCTAATCCTAAAACTCTACATGGTATCAGAGCGTACACTGTAGGAACCTCCACGTCCTCCGCCTCAAGTCCGATCCGAGAAGTCACCCACTGTGACGTTCTCAACCTCCTCAAGTCCAGCTCGTGATTCGTCTGGCTCCTTCACTCGAAGGGATTAGTCTCGAGCTACTCATCTGGGGTCGACCCTGCAATTCCGTCATTCTTCTCGGTAGTGTCGACTCTGCTTCCGATCGTCAACCACATCAGGTCTGTCGACTCTGCAACTCCGTCAATCAGAGTCGTACAGGTCCGTCACTCTCCGTTGTCCCTCGTCGTCGAGCCCTTCACTCAATCGTCCCTGTCCGACTCTGTCCAGTGTTGTTCGCTTCAGTCCGTCACTGTATCTCGGCTTGCACCAACGTTGTCCCTCGTCATCGTCCTCAAACCCAACCACCGTCGTTTGTAGTGACCGTCTCTGCCTTCCAATTCAGGCTCCTGTTACTGTTTGAATTTGGTTTGGACTTCTCTCAGTGTATTATCGCTGAGCTATCGGGTCTCATCAGAGGAAAATCCGATTCAGCACCTGCGTGGTTTGTCTCCTTCTGCTGGTATCTATCTCCGCTTTTCATTTGATTTGGACGTGAATTATCTTTGGGCCCGTTACTGTTCATTTCACCCGTGACGTGAATTATTTCTTTTGGGCAATTACTGTTCATTAAATTTGGACTGTTCCTGTGCTTCACTTTGTCCTGCTCTGCGTCTTCATTGGATCAACCAGCATATTCCATACCAATGGCCTCACTAAATGATACAACACCACCGCTCCCCAAGACCAGCGATGATACAACTCCTCTCCACTCTTCCGATAACCAATTGATATCTAACCAATTGGTGTCGGAGAAACTAAATCTTCATAATTATCATGACTGGGCACGAGCTGTTCTGCTAGCTATCGGTGGACGGGGCAAACGGAAGTTTTTAACTGGAGAGATCAAGCCACCGTTGGATCAAACCTCCCCAGCCTGGGTTCAATGGGACACTGATAATTCTCTTGTCTGCTCTTGGCTTATCAATGCCATGTCTCCACAGATTAAACAGAGTTTCATGTATCTTCCTACTGCAAAGGATATTTGGGATGCTGTTCGCGACTCTTACGTCGATGCCAAGGACTTATCTCAACTATTTAATCTCCGTCGTCGCATCTGGAAGTCATCTCAGGGCTCTAGGTGCATTGCTGAATTCTGGTTTGAGTTGTGCGCTCTCTGGCAAGAAGAAGATCAAATGGCCGAAAATGAATGGGATTCTCCCACTGATGCTACTCGCCACCTTCGGAATGTCAACATTGATCGGATTCTGATTTTTCTCGCTGGCTTGAACTCAGAATTTGACGATGCTCGAGCAAGGATATTGAGTAATTCGTCTCTTCCTCCTCTCCTGGAAGTATATTCTGAGATTCGTCGTGAAGAGTCCCGAAGACAAACTATGCTTCTCAAGGCTATCTCTTCAGGACCAGAAGCGTCCGGTTTAATCAGTAAGCACATTCCCCCTTCTGGTTCTGGCTCTACTAAACCTCGTCCAACGTGTGATCATTGCAAGAAGATTGGTCATACCAAAGACAAATGCTGGAAACTCCACGGTAAGCCATCTGATTGGACACCTCGCAAACCACGATCACCTTCTGCTCATCAAACAATCATTGAGGCAGATACTACTTCAGAATCCGTGCCTCCTTCCCTCAATACAGAACAGATGAGTCAACTTCTCAATTTGCTGAAAAATTTACAGTCCTCTCAAGGACCAGTTGCCACTATCGCCAAACAAGGTAATGATCATCTTACTCTTATATCATCATCCTCTCTGCCAAAATGGATAGTAGACACCGGCGCCTCTGATCATATGACCTCGGAATCAAGAGTCTTTACTTCCTATTCTCCTTTGGCTGGTAATAATCGAGTTCGCACAGCCAATAATTCTAGTGCCCCCATTGCTGGTACTAGTACCGTAACTCTTACAAGAGACTTCAAACTTGATTCTCGTGCTTCATGTTCCTCATTTGGCATACAATCTCCTTTCAATCAGCAAATTGACAAAAATACAAACTGTTCGCTCACTTTTTGCCACTCATTGTATATTTCAGATCTCTCCTCGGGAAGACGATTGGCACAGCTAAGGAGCATGACGGCCTTTACTACCTTGATGATTCCTCTGCAAGTGCCTTGTCATCACAAATAAAGACCTATGTCTCCCCTAGTTTAGACAATAATTTGATGTTATGGCATAGAAGGATGGGTCATCCTAGTTTTCATTATTTACAAAGATTGTTTCCTCAATTTTCATTCAATAAAGATGTTAATTTCCATTGTGATACGTGTGAACTAGCAAAACATCATCGTACTACCTTCCCTCCCACCTCCTATCACTCTACTCGTCCCTTCTCCATCATCCACAGTGATGTATGGGGTCCCTCTAGAATACCTAACCGGACATGTTCGAAATATTTTGTCACGTTCATAGACGATCACTCTCACATGTGTTGGGTGTACCTCCTAAAAGAAAAATCTGATGTGTTCAATATCTTTGTTGAATTCTTCCACTATGTTCAAACCCAATTTAATTCTACCATTCAAGTCCTACACTCTGATAATGGCACCGAATATTTCAATCATACCTTCAGCCATTTTCTAAAGTCTCACGGCATCATTCATAAAAGTAGTTGTCCTAACACCCCTCAGCAGAATGGCATTGCCGAACGTAAAAATCGCCATCTTCTTGACATTGCCCGTGCCCTTATGTACACCAGCAATGTTCCCAAGTATTTCTGGGGAGATGCAATCCTTACTGCCACTCACCTTATCAATAGACTACCTACTCGTGTCCTTTCCCATATGTCCCCTCTTCATAAACTCCGTGAGACTCATGTGATTTCACACCTTGATCACTCTCTTCCTCTCCGTATCTTTGGATGTACCGTATATGTCCATATTCACCATCCCCCTTCCAAATTTGACCCTAGGTCCATCCCTTGCATCTTTCTTGGCTATTCCAATTACCAAAAAGGTTATCGTTGTTATGACCCTAAATCCCAACGAATCTTTGTCAGCCGAGATGTCACATTTGCTGAAGCCATACCTTTCTATCCACAACCTTCGAGTTAGGGGGAGAATTGGAGTGACTCTCAGCCCACTATACCTGAACCTATACCACCTTCCTATCCTGTGGTCATACCCTCCACACCTGATTCACTCACAATGCCATCACAAACAGGGGGAGACAAAGGTATCAAACAATATGACAAGGTTTACTCTAGGAGGAACAAAAAGGTAGTAGAATCTGTTATACCTGAGGCTCGGCCACTCTCCCAACCGAGAGAGACTCCTGATGCGATCAAGGACCTAAACATGCCCATTGCGTTGAGAAAGAAGACACGTTCTTGTACTCAACATCCTATTCAAGACTACATGTCATATGGTAATCTCTCACAGAAATACTGTCATTTTGTCACTAACCTTGATCAGGTTCAGATTCCCACAAATGTACATGAGGCACTTGAAATTCCTGAATGGAAAGATGCAGTATTGGATGAGATGAATGCTCTTGAGAAAAATCAAACTTGGAATGTCACTAACTTACCCCAAGGTAAAAAGGCAGTAGGGTGTAAGTGGGTATTTACCCCCAAGTACAATGCAGATGGTACCCTGAACAAGTACAAAGCCAGACTAGTTGCCAAGGGTTTTACACAAACTTATGGCTTGGACTACAATGAAACTTTTGCCCCTGTAGCAAAGCTAAACACAGTCAGAATCCTTATTTCCATTGCTGTTAATCTCGACTGGCCTTTACAACAGCTAGACATCAAAAACGCCTTCCTAAATGGGGACCTAAAAGAAGAAGTTTATATGTCACTTCCACCTGGTTTTGAGAATGGTCACGGAAAACAGGTATGCAAGCTGAACAAATCCATTTACGGATTGAAGCAATCTCCTAGAGCCTGGTTTGACAGATTCTCACAAGTTCTAAAGGCTGAAGGATACAACCAATGCCTCTCTGATCACACTATGTTCACTATGAACAATGAAGGTATGATTACTATCTTAATAGTATATGTGGATGACATAATACTTACAGGAAACAATCCTCAAGAAATGAGCAGAATCAAACTAGCGCTAAACAAGGAGTTTGAAGTCAAGAACCTTGGTAACTTGAAATACTTCCTAGGAATGGAAGTGGCTAGGTCAAAAGAAGGTATTCACATTTCACAAAGGAAGTATGTCCTTGATCTACTAAAGGAAACTGGCATGCTTGGGTGTAAGCCAAGCAAGACTCCCATTAGTGTCAAAAAGAAGAAGAAAAAGGTAGAACAGCCGACAACCGAACAAGAGGTGGTGGAAAAAAAGAAACAAGAAGAGGAAGAAAAACCAGCAGACATAGGGCGCTACCAGAGATTGGTCGGAAAGCTCATCTATCTTTCTCACACACGTCCTGACATTGCCTTTGCAGTAAGTACTGCAAGTCAACATATGCACTCACCCAAACAAAACACTTGGATGCAGCATATAGAATCCCGAAATACCTCAAAGGAACTCCCGGCCGAGGTCTCTTCTTCGAAAAACTAATTTGAGGACTATTGAGATATACACCGATGCAGATTGGGCAGAGACCAAGAGAACAGCAGTCTACTTCTGTGCTATTGCACGTTTGTATGGGAAATCTAGTAACGTGGCAGAGTCACAAGCAACGAGTGGTATCCACAAGTAGTGCAGAATCAGAATTAAGATCACTATCTGAAGGACTCAAGGAAGGAATTTGGATAAAAAGGGTCGCTGACGAGACCTACACCAAGATAGAATCTCCACTAAAACTTTACTGTGATAATAAGGCAGCCTTAAGCATGGCATTGAATCCAGTACAACACAGATATTTCACATGAATCAATGAGAAGTGCATCGGACTCAATTATCCTAATCCTAAAACTCTACAATATCAATTGGTTATCGGAAGAGTGGAGAGGAGTTGTATTATCAGTGGTCTTGGGGAGTGGTGTTGTATCATTTAATGGTGTTGTATCATTTGATGATGCCATTGGTTTGGAATATGCAGGTTGATCCAATGAAGACGCAGTGCAAGACAAAGTGAACAGTAACAGTCCAAATTTAATGAATAGTAAGTGCCCAAAAAATTAATTCACGTCACTAAGTGGGTGAATGAACAGTAACGGGCCCAAAAATAATTCACGTCCAAATCAAATGAAAAAACTGAGATAGATACCAGCAGAAGGAGACAAAACACACAGCTGCTGAATCGGATTTTCACCTTATGAGACCCGATAGCTCAGCGATAATACACTGAGAAGAGTCCAAAAAACCAAATTCAAACAGTAACCGGAGCCTGAATTGGAAGGCCGAGACGGTCACAACAAACGAAGCTTCAAACGAGGGAAGACGATCGTGAACCTGAGATGGAGAGGCCGTCGCCGTGAACCACAGACGGTGACGGACGAATTCTGAGATATGACGCCGGACGAACTTTGGAAGGAAAAGAACGTCGTTGATCGAGATGGCGTTCTGGACGATGACGGAGATGAGTTTCGGAACCGCAGCGGAGGTACGTTCTAGACTCTGAGTTGGGATGATACCGGAATGGATAGATGATCCGATATCTAGTACCAACCGGACGAGACTGGGTGATGGATTTTTTTTGTTTTTGTTTTGCGGCATTACAGTGGGTAATGCTCGGACAATTTCGGACTCTGATGCGTCGCAGTGGGCAACGTCTAATTCTTCCCGTGCTTTGATACCATGTAGAATTTTAGGATCAGGATAATTGATAATTGAGTCCGATGATTATTCTCATTGCTTCGTGTGAAATATATAAGATACATGGAGGGCAATCTGTTGTAACAGATTGAGGACTCTTAGGGAATTCAAAAATTGAAAACTAATCTAACTACCTGCTAGATTCTAGGATCTGATCTTGACTTAATCTAATAATACTTATTTACAAAATAATATAATTACCACAGATTCCTCTGAACTTCTTCATGGTATTAGGGCAAGGACTTCGGTCCTATGCCAGAAAAATGAGGCAGTAACAATAAGGTGAGCGAGGGAAACACGAGTGATGGTGAGGCACAAAAAATAGAGCACAAAGTTATGCTCTATGGTTACTAAAGGAGAGAGCGTGAGACTACATTGCCCACACCAGGGTAACTGGAAGGCGCCAATCGGCGTTTCCCAGAAGTTTGGGTGACATTTGACCGGATCGTGAAGCATAGCACTATCACAGTCTGGGTGCGTGAATCCACACACCGATGACCCTGACCTTGATAGATAGGTTGTAGAAATTTAGAAGAATTGGGGAGAGAAGAGGGAAATAGGATGAAGAATAAGAAGAAACAAAAGGTTAGAACAGAAACGAAGGGAGAAGGGGACGAGAAACAGAGGGGAGAGGAGAGAAAACACAGAACCACATCACTGTGCACTTTCATTCATCATGACATCAATTATTCCACACACTACAGTAGTCTAAGCCTCCTATATATAAGATATTGACTTAGACCCCTTTAGCCACTAACCCAACGGAAATAACAACAATAGTAACAGTAATACTAGCTAACTCTAACTTCCTAACTAATTCATTAACTTCCTAACTAATTAACTAACTCTAATATTTTCTACACCTTACATATCAATACCCCCTTCCCAAAGACATCGTTTCCCTCAAGGATGACAACAAAAACACAAACATAAACCTCAAAAATACAAAACTAAAACAACAAAACTTAAGCTGTAAAATTCTGGAACCTTTGCTGATCTTTGAAGGAAACTGTTGCTTGAAATCTTGTATCCAGAAACTTGTCTTTCAGATTGATCTTCAATATTGGAGCACCCTAGTGTTTCTCCTTTTCTTCCTACTTAGTGAATAGATTCTTCCATAAAGCATTATAATTAACTTGCCTCGGAACCAATTTTGCAACAGCCCATTGCTGATGATACCCATAGGAATTGTGAGATCCAATTGTAAAGTTATTGGGCTAATGTATGCACCTTCAAAGCCCACTTGTCACTCTGAAATTAGAAAATCCAGGGACTCTGCAAAATATCTCTGACAGTGGATGGAAATGGGAACCAGCTGAGCAACAATATTTGACTTTCAAATTGTCCCCTTAGTTACCCACGTGGATGCCAAGTCAGTTTCTGAAATGATCCTAAATTGCCACTCAACTCTTGGCTTCTTCCATCTTGCTGAAACGCAGCTATTTCTATTAGCTTGCAAGGACAGTGATGACACACTTAGAGAACTACCAAGAGTGTCGAAATGCGATGATTCATCAATTCCATCCCCTGGTTTCGGACACTTCCAAGTCTTTGGGTTGCAAAAATCAGAAACAGCATCAAATGTTGGAAACTTACTTCTACCAAAATTCATCTTCGTCTCTTTATTCTTTTCGGTTGCATCTTCCATTGTGTCCACTGCACTCGACTTGTTCTGGGTAGAGGTCGTTGTCTGCTTTTCCTCAAGAAAACATGGAGGGTTGTTCTTGGAGTTTTCATCGACTCCTACCTCCTAAGGACTCTTGCACTCCAACGCATTCTTCTTGGGAAGACCTAGAAGCTTCTTGATCAACAGAAGCATTTCTTTTGTTGGCGTTTATCTCGTCACGCAAGGCTGCTACCTTCTGCTGCAATGCACGTCCCCGCGGGCCACGCAAGTGCATGGAGGCTGTATATAGAATTTTGAGCTATTTGAAACTTAATCTTGGAAGAGGAATCTTCTTTAAGAAAATCACGTGCAGAAACATCGAAATCTACACCGATGTAGACCATGGAAGAGATAGGGAGAATAGTAGGTCAACTTTAGGATACTACACATGTGTGGGGAAATCTAGTTACTGAAGAAGTAAGAAACAAATTGTAGTTTCAAGAAGCAGTGTAGAAGCGGAACTGAGAGCTGTGAACAAAGGTGTATGTGAAAGACTTTGGGTTATCAGGCTATTGAACGAGTTGGGAACTCCATATGAGGGCACCATGCAACTATGACAACAAGGCAAGCATTGAAATGACAAGAAATCCTATTTATTACGATCGAACCAAACATGTTGAGATAGACAGACACTTCATTAAAGAGAAGGTTGTAGCAGGCATCATGAACCTGTCTTACATATGATTTGCAGATCAAATTGCGGACATAATGACAAAGCCACTTGGCAGAGCTAAATTTGAAGGGTTTTGATGCAAGCTGGGAATGTGCTTGTTTGGGATCACGTTTAGGACCTCTAAAAGTGTTTATTCACGTAAATCGAGATAAAACTCCTCTCACATATTTACCTCGTATATCGTAAATCACATTTGAAAAGCTATTTTTGAAGTCTCCAAAGTCCAATCACTATTCCAAACAAATATAATGATTAACATCTATTCTTCAGCATGAGGGGGAGTGTTGGAAGTCAACCCTTGATTCTGACATTAATTACCTCCTGATTATGTGCTAGTCAATCTTTCCTATTTTATCTCTCATTGAATTCTGATTATTGTAATTGCTGATTTCTGTCTTCCTGATTGAACTTCAGCCTTTATATGTTGTACCCATTCCTTCTCAATAATATAAGAGAATACAAATTTCTCTGAACTTCTTCAGTAAGCAACCAGGATTTTTATTATCAGCTTAGAGTATCCTTGTGCCATCCAACTTTTTAACATTGTGTGTTATTTGGTGGCAGTTGCTCCGAGAATTTAATCATGTCAATCCACAAGATGATGAGGAAGGAAAAGTATTTTCAGACACACGTGTAAGCTATTTTATGTTCATATCCCTCTTTCTCAGTACAGTTTTTTTTTTTAAAAAAAAAAAAAACCTCTGCTTATCTTAAGATTGATAGGATAATTTTAACTGTGACACTAATCTCTCTCTCTCTCTCTCCTTTCACACGACTGAAGAATTTGCTATATCTGAATGTGGCTGCATGCTTTCTGAAATTGGGAGAATTTAGAAAGTCCATTGAGTTTTGCAACAAGGTATGCCTGATGAGACTAGCTTTCATGCAGATATGATTTGTTTCACTTGAATAAACAACATTGCTATATTGATTATTCTTTCTTGACTTTCAAGTTGTTTAAAACAAATCAGAATTTTTTTATTTTCATATTTTTATATGGAAAAATATTTTATTTTCATATCAGAACTTTTTTTTCACATTTAATACTTGTTCTATCTGGGGTAGATGCAGTCATTTTGAATATTAAATCTCTTTTCTTCTCCCCCCCAAAAAAGAGGAAATAAACTTTCCATGTTTGGATTTGAATCCCCTGTATTCAGAGACTCGTTTGAGGGATGTTAACCATCAGACCTTGATCTAGCTTTTATTTTTCACGTTGTATATTATAACTCTACCTCATATTTCATGCCTTCTCTGATGAATGACTTAGGTTTTGGATGCAATCCCTGCACATATCAAGGGTCTTTACCGTCGTGGAATGGCCTACATGGAAGCCGGGGATTTCGAAGAAGCCAAGACTGATTTCAACCTGGTAAAATCATTGTATGCTGTCCTTATTATCATCTAACAAAAAATTTGGATATTCGTGTTTAAGTGTATGCTACATTTTAGATGATGAAAGTTGACAAGTCAGCTGAACCCGATGCAACTGCTGCTCTTCTTAAACTGAAGCAGAAGGAGAAGGTATGTTGAAGTTATGCTCTTATACACATAAGAATGATTAAAAACATATGGATTGAGGCTTATTGATATGTAAAGATAATAATGCATTTAGGGACCTAATTGTAATGTGAACCTAGGGACCTAAGGGTAAACTAGATAAGTAGTAGGGTAATTAGTCATTAACCCATTAGTTAGGACTTGAGGGAGGCTATAGGTTATAAATAGCCTACTCCTCCATTATTGTAAAGATCAGATCAGATTTGCTTTGAGTGAGAATACATTGTGAGAGAGCTATAGGTGCTCTCTTCTTCCCTTCTAATCATTTTCTTGTGTCTCTTCTACTCTATTTCTCGATTCTTGTACAATAAGCATATCAGTGGTATCAGACCCGTCCCTCCTTAGCCGCTTCTGTTTGCTGTTTGCTGTTTCTGTTCTCATCCCTCTCTGTTCTGACTTGAAAAAACGAAAAAAAGGACAAAGAATTCTCTGTTCTACTACCATCATTGCTGTCTTAGCGTTTCTGGGTTCAGAAGTGTGTGGGCAGCAAGAATTCATCAAGAAATAGGTTCTGGTTTTAACAATGTTGAGGCTGCCATAGTTCGATTACCTCTCTATCTGAGATCAGAATTCTTTGGGGTTCCAAGAAGTCATCAAGAATTTCAAGAAATCATCAAAGGGTTCAAGAAATCATCAAATGGTTCAGGTTCTTTCTTTCTGATTTCCGTTTCTGGTTCTGGTATCTTTCTTCGATTCTGATCCTGCTTCTTGGTTCTGATTCGACCATAATTCATCGTTCTGGGTCTGTTTCTTCTATTTTCTGGTTCTGTCAACTTCAATTATTGATTTTTGGTTCTGTTTTTCTTGGTTTTGTGGTTCTGCCTTCAGTCATCTCTGGGGTTGTTCTTCATTTCTGGTTCTGTCCCTTCTGATTTTGGATTCTATCATCTGCAATTCTTGTATTCTGGTTCTGCCTCTCTGTTTTCTGTCATCTTGGTTCTGTTTTCTGGATTGGGTTCCGGTTCTGTCAGCCTCATATCAGCAAGAACCCATCAAGAATTTTCAATCAACCATCAAGAGTGGTGGTGAAGGGTACATACCCGGTTGACTTTAGCAAGAATCATGGAAGAACGCGTTTCAGCAATTGAACAATTACAAAGGCTCAGCAAGATTGATCACATCAAGGAAAAAATGGGGAAGCTTGACCAACTTGATCAATTGCAAGACCAAATCAGAACCTTGATTCAAACAATGCAGGGCCAAAATGACGACCAGCATCGCCAAAGACGTGGGAATGGATTGGGAAATGGTCACAACCATGGGGAAACACATCACAGACCTACCCATTTCACCAAGATGGAATTTCCGTGCTTCCATGGCAAAGAAGTAGACAGCTGGATATCCAAATGTGAGCGCTTCTTTCATCTTGATGGCACAGCTGAAGCAGAAAAGGTGACAATGGCCTCGAGGGGACTTGATAACGCTAGTTTCGCGTGGCATGTGGCGTCGGAACGCAGGTGGAGACAACCAATGGGCTGGAACGAGTATGTCGTCCTACTCTGAGACACCTATGGTCTGCCTGTTGACAAGACGAAGGGTGAGGCACGTCGCTTGGCTCACCTCCAAGAAGCTTCTAAGGTCCAAGAAAGTGGTGGGTCTTATTTAGACTCCACCAACGAATGTATCAAAAAACAAGAAGCTTCTGATTGCTTAGAAAAGAACAAGTCTTGTTCGGCCTCCTCCCAAGAATGTACCGAAACAAAAGAAACAAGAGGAGTGTCGAAGCTTGAGAGTAGTAACGATGGAAGTAGTCTTCTGGTCAAAACCAAGGACCCTGTGTCAAGTCTGGGTTGTGATCTTTCAATTTCTTCCAAGTCTGATTCTGTATTGCCTAGGGATAATGCGAAAATCACTTCTACTTTTAATGGGTCTTTATGCTTTGACTCTATTGAAGGTTTTAGGGCTGTTTTGGCCATATGGACAGGTGTGAGGCTGGGAATAAGACATCAAATGTTGGTGGGTTCCAGCTGGTGCCATGTAGAGTCATATTTTCTCCAGCTTATCCTGTTTTCAGCATTGTTCAACCCGCCGCAAATAAAGGGTTACAACCGGCTTGCAATTTCTCTCGGGGCGTAAGTACCTTGCTGGTCCACCGGGTTGGTTAATTTTAGATGAGTGTTTGGGCTTTTCCTATGAAGAAAATAGCCCAAGTTTGTTGCTGCAAAATTGGCTCTCATTTTTTCAGTGTTCTCCTACCCAAAGTCTGTTGCATACTTGGTTCAAGGGAAAGTTGATTGTAATGCTCTATGGAAGGTTTTGCTCTCTAGGAGGGAAAGATAAGAAAATGCCTAAAGGATGAAGTGGGCAGCAGAATTAAACACAATATGAAGGAAAAAGCTTATGCTTTCCAGATTCCAAGTCAAAGAACTTTCACTAGCTAGCAGCAGTTTTCAAAAGTTTCATAGCTCAGTTTTTGTAAATCTTTGAAATTGACTTTTGTTGTTCAGCATCCTTGAGGGAAAGGATGTTTTGGGGAGGGGGTATTGATATGTAAAGATAATAATGCATTTAGGGACCTAATTGTAATGTGAACCTAGGGACCTAAGTGTAAACTAGATAAGTAGTAGGGTAATTAGTCATTAACCCATTAGTTAGGACTTGAGGGAGGCTATAGGTTATAAATAGCCTACTCCTCCATTATTGTAAAGATCAGATCAGATTTGCTTTGAGTGAGAATACATTGTGAGAGAGCCATAGGTGCTCTCTTCTTCTCTCCTAATCCTTTTCTTGTGTCTCTTCTACTCTATTTCTTGATTCTTGTACAATAAGCATATCACTTATCCTGAAACCAATTCATGTGTAGGAAGCTGAGAAGAAGGCTCGAAAGCAATTTAAAGGCCTTTTCGACAAGAGACCGGGAGAAATTGCAGAAGTCACGGCTGAAGAGGAGGATAAAGATCAGAAGATCAGTGAAAGCAAGGAGGAGGATGAAGGACATGGAGGTTCTGATGGAAGGAGCTCATCAGAGGACTCACATGAAGTAGCGCCTGATGCCCCTCAAATGGGGCGGTTTTCTCGCTTTTGGCCAAGCAGATTATTATCATCCTTTTGGCTTCGAAGATGTACAATCCTGTGATTTAATATCATCTTACAAATTCTCTTGAAAGGAGGCATTCCAGCTGACCCCGGAGTTTTAGAGGAAAGGATTGAAGCCATTTGTTGCATTGATGTAGTTAGTTTGTATACCAGGAAATTTTCAGGTTGTCTAGCGAAGATGATTGTCACATCCTTCGCATCTTATCAAATATTTGTTCTTCATTAGAAAGAAATATACTGTAAGCATAAAAAAGGAGCAGAATCTGTACCAGAGAAGGGGATAGACGAAGATGAAAGGGAATAGAATAAACTCAAGAAAGTACCAATCTGTTCATTCATGTCCTGTCTTATCTTTTTCACATATTAGTTTTATATATTGTGAGGCGATGGTTCAAGACTAGCCAGCTTTTCTTTAATAAAAAGATCAATTATATATAAAATGAAAAATATTATACAACTTTTGTCCAAAAAAAAAAAAAGAAGATTTATACCACTAAGGTTGGTATAGTAAGTTAGGGGACTTGAGAGTTAATAAAACATGGGTTTTGTAAAAAAAGTGGGTTGAAAAAGATTGAAGAAGAAAGTCGATATCCTTTGCCAAGGTGCCACTACACTTGGAATGGATAAAAAGGCTATTAAGCAAATTTTCCTTGCATGTGACAACACTGACACGGTTCAAGGAAGCAGAGAATGTTGAATTTGAGTAAACCAGAGCAGCGTCAATCTCATGTAGGATTTACAAGAAACAAAAAAGGAGCAGAAAAAGGCTATTTCATCCATCTGAATGTTGGGATTTCATCACAAATTAGGAAAATTGTAGCAACGCAAAAGATATGCCTCGAAGTTTGACCTCTCTCGTGTAAATTGTCCGGCCCTATGATATTATGAGGATGGTGTGAATATCGCAATTGGATAGCCTAGAGATATGAACTGAATTTAAAGCACTAGAACTATGAAAAATGCTTTGCTAGTGATAGATTTTGGTGAGGTAATCATTACCTGGTAATGAAAGTGACATCGGAATTCTTGAATTACTTGTTCTAGTTTGCTAATGAAATCTCTAAGAAAAGCCACATTGATACAAGAAAAAGATGAAATGCCTCACTTAGTTTATGGGTAGGAAACTACTACTTGGTTGATGTGAGGTACACGAATTGCTAAGGTTTTTTAGCACCTTGTTACTCTGAGGATGGAGCAAAAGTTCATGGCGAACAATAGTTTCAAGCATGGATTTGCTAATGTTCTGTAGGGTATGATGGAAGAGAAGCTTCCTAGGCATGAGATTGTTCTCACATTACTTTCAAAATCAAGACCTTAGGCATGAGATTGTTCTCACATTACTTTCAAAATCAAGACCTTGAAACGTATGTGGCAAGCGTTTTATGACATGATGTTTTGTTCCATGCTGGGGGGAAATAAACACGTGTCAACTTTTTTTGGGAACATGTGTTATTTATGATGGACCACCAATGGTGATGTATAGCACCAAATTTCATATTTTGAATTTTAATTTTAAAGAAAAAGTAGCACCCTATAATAAAAAAAACAGAAATATAATTTCATCAATGTTTATATAATAAGCATTATTAACTATGTTTTATGTATAAAATGAGTCAGTATAAATTTTAGTCCTCCGTCCCTATATTACATAATCAATAACCTTTCAAAATTTAGATCTGGGTTCTCTCATTTTCTTTTCTTATTCGCTACCGTAATTTTCCCCCTCATTACTTGAAAGATTATTTTGTATGTTTATGAGGAGTAGTTAACATATTAGTATTTCCTTTTACATTAATAAGGGAAGTGGCCTATGTATTGCAAGGAATCATAGTAAGTTTGAGAGTTGTGTAGATGATTATTATGAATAATGTGCTTTTTTTTTTTTAAAAAAAAAACCACGTAACAAAGACAACTATACATATGTAAACTAAAGTTATCAAATCGGAAAACGAATAATGAATTGGAAAGTCTATTTTTAGAATTATGAATCAAAATGTATAGTGAATCATAAGATTTATGATGAATTTTAAGAATGATATTAATGTAATTTTCACATAAGAGGATCTCAAAAGTACAAACACATTAACATTGTAAAGGCAAAATAATGTTTTCCTCTGTGTGAAATCCCTTTTGATCACAATATTTCTTAATTGGAATTTTCATATTTAAAATATATAACTGTCCTCTATATTAAATGTGTATGTCAAATATTTATTTATCGGTCTTTAATTAATATTTTAATCAAGCATAGTTTGTCACATCATGAAATCAAATGAAATTGGGAATGCAAATGAGGTATATTTGAGACGAAGCCTTATATTAACGTGAATTGTTATTTTATTGACCAGAATATTAAGGGTGAAAAATTAATGAGACCAAACTGTTCATGAATATCATTATATTATAGCGGTTATAATTTGGGAAATTATGAGCCGAACGTAACATAATTAGAAAATCTGAATATATAATTAATGTAGAGAGAAGAATCGTTCTCAATAAGCCAATATTAATATCCACCACAAATTTCTCCCATATGAAACTCCAAATTAATTAAACGTTACAGATTCACAAAACATATATAATTAATATTCTTCCGAAAAAAAAAAAGCATATATATTCTATTGAATTTACCTCCAGCAAGTAAATCAACATATGGTTGCCAATATACTCACACTCACATCTATGATCCCAAAAATTCAATCCCTCTTCACTCTTCTCATCTCGCTGCTTCTCTTCGTCGCTCTCACAGGTAGTTAAGCAGACACACACACAATATACGTAGGATGAAATAAGGGGAAATCGGTGAAAAATTTCTATTTCAGAATTTTATTGGCAAGAAGGATATGAATTTAAGTACAAAGTTCTGGTACTTTGTGTACACAAAAGTAAGGTTAAGGTGCAATTTTGTCTAAAAAGTAACCATTTAGAGGCGCTAAGTATCTGAAATTTTTTTAGTAGCAATTTTACTTTGAAAGTAACCCAAACGTTGTTAATTTACCCTTTGCTGTTAAAAATGTCACTAGTCAAATGTCGTTAGAGTGAATTTGCTCTTTTTAATTAACAGTTTTGGGGCAAAATTATTCTTAAAAAAACTTGTAGACATCCATTCTTTACTGATTATTCTGGGACTAAATTCAACCTTAACCCTAAAAAATATGTTTGGCCCTTTTGACCAAGTTTCAAACATGAATTTTTACCTATTTTTCCTGGAAATACTTTGTTGATTATTGTGATTTAATGAAGTGATGGCTTTAATATTGCAGAAGCCAGAAAGTTTCATCATGAGAAGAAAAGGGATATGAAACTGTTTGTTTTTGGAGACTCATACGTTGACACTGGCAATTTCCTCCACTCTCCGTCCTATAAGCCACCTAATGGAATCACCTTTCCTGGTAAACCTTCTGGCAGGTTTGGTGATGGTCGAATTCTTACTGATTATATAGGTACTAATCTTTTTCTTCACCCATCTCTTATTGTTTTTCATTTATTTTGTAACCAACTATATATAATGTTTTTTTTTTTTTTATCAACCAAATTAAAACTTTTCAAATGTGATTTTTTATATCTCTTGTGTGCTTCTTCTTCTTGATCGACCTCGATGTACTGGCTTTTTCTACATATAATTAATTACTCCTCTAGCCCTAAATGTAAGAGATGGTTAGATTATTGGTTTTGGTTTTAGATGTAATACCTTAATCCAATTTATCTTTATATTTATCATTTTTTTCCCAAATTAATTTACCAAATTTGTAAATTGATACTTACACATTTAATCTAGTGTTACAAGGAGGATAAGTAATCACATATGTTATATTTAAGAATTTTTGCTTTTTTTTTTTAAATTTATTCAAATTAGTAAGTAGTTCTCACATTAGTAAGTACTGGAGGAGAGTTTTAATTTATCATATTTCTGCTCAACTAGATCAGCCATTACTTTACTTTTTATTGTCAGTTTTATTTGATATTGTTCTAAAAGAACTGATGCATGCGATTTGGTTTTGTTGATATCTACGGTGACAAGAAACTGAAAATGCAATAATTTTTTATTGAATAGGGGAAGTTACCATCAATATCGATATTAATATATAAATCATAAAAATGTAATTAGCATTTTTTTTATGTGCTTGGACGTAGATATATACATATTCCTTCTTATTTTTATGGTTATTTTCTTTGCCTTTTGTGATGTTTTGATATTTAATTATATATATTTCCCCATCACTTGATGTAGTTTGAGCAATTTTTACATACCGAAATATAAAATTAAATCTATAAAAATTTGTAGTATTATTTGTAAGTTATATTACCACTGATTTCGGGTAAAAAATATGAATTCGAGCCTACAATTTTGTCCAACCTGTCTTTCATAGTTCGTGAATAATATAACTTGTTATAAATTTTATCTTTTTATAGTATTTGATGTTAATACAGGTTAAAGTCTGTTTTGGTACTTTAATTAAATTCACATCAAGCAAGCTTCATCAGTTAATTAAGCTTGGAAAATGTTTTTTTTTTTTTTTAATCTAAGCATGCTTTCTAAGAATTCAATCACAAAGTCATCATATAAATATGCTCAGCTAGCATTTTTTTGTACAATGATACTAATAGTGTTAAGATTATGGGAGGGACTATAAACTGAAATGTAAACTTATATATAGCATCAAACATACACTTTAACCAGTAATATATAATTATTTTATTCAAATTTATTTCATCTAATAATTTATATATTTGGTGACATGCAGCTTCATTTTTGGGAATAAGAACGCCAATGCCATACATATTCAGAAATAGCGTAGAGAAATCAAAACTGAAAAATGGGATGAACTATGCGTTTGGAGGGACTGGAATTTTCAACACAACATTAGGCGAGGGACCAAACCTTACCACCCAAATCAACTCTTTCCAAAACCTAATTCAACAAAATGTCTACACCAGACACGACCTTAAATCCTCAGTTGCTCTGGTAAATGCTGGTGGTAATGATTATGTTACATTTTTAGCCACGAATGGGAGCCTCAAGGTGAGTTCTTCATTTGATTCTATATCTTAATTAATACTACTTTGAGTCTTTAATATAAGAGCTAGTTCACTAATTTGAGTAGATTAAGGAAATTAGTTATGTTAGTTATTTGTAATAAATAAATATAGGTTGTTTTTCTAAAATACCACATTTTATTATGACTATCTTGAATAAAAACTCCTTGATATGTGCAGTCAATATGGGTATTTTATGGAAAAATATAAATTTGGAACAGAAAGGGAATTGAACTGTTTATATTTAGGACTAAATCAAATTCCCAACTCCCTCATATATAGGAGGCAGTATTGCAGTTTGTTTTTTTGGTGTTTTATGCTTTGTTTAATTTCTTTTGTAATATAACTGTTTGGTATTTAAATCGCATTCAAGTATTATTATTGTAACCTTTTAATGAGATTTTGTCTTTTAATTTCCTTTATTCTTTCATGGTTCGTCTTTTCATCCTGATTATAATAAATAATTACTAACTCTTTTATAAATTAAGGAGTTCAGTTAAAATTGATGAATGCTTTTAAACTTTCAAAGTTAAATCCCCATTAAAGTTCACTAAATAAAGGTTACACTTAGTCCAAAAGACAATTAAACCCATAATCCAAAAGACACAGACCTGAAACTAAATTTTGTCAGATGTTTGGTGCATAAAATACATCATGGAGAGTCAAGGTTTTATTTTAACCACACAAGGTAAACTTGCAAGTGCCATTTCCTTTCATCTCCTTTATCCTCATCTTTTTTTTTTTTTTTGGGGTCAACCTTTTATCCTCATCTTCACTACTACAAAAAAGTCCATATTTAATGGTTATTTTTTTCTATGCATGACGGTTTCGAACCGTCATATATGCCATCACATATATGACAGTTCATACATTGAAACAACGGTATAAGGCCATGTGACTTATGTTACATTGGTATAAATACCTAATGGGTTTTCTTGATAGTAACAAGCTCTATTGAACAACCGTTTGAAAACAAATACAAACCAGAAGCTAAACACACTTATGTGGCTAATCCCCTGAGCTGAAAATACAGTCAAAGCACACAAACCAGAAGTAGCAAAACAGAAGACAGACCCAAAACAATTACAACCATCAAGTCCACCCCAATACAACAAATAATTGAGAAACACATTCATGTTGTTAATCCACTCAAATGATAATTTAAGTCAAACAAATAATTAAGAAAATTTACATGCTCAATTAAAAACCATATACATGTTAATTCACTCAAAAATTTTCTTCCATCGTTTTGATGGAAGTGGGTTCCATCAAGAATTGAGTTCTAGCTTGTGCACCAAACAACCAAAAGGTTGAGTTCCAATTCCAATTTCAGTTTCCTCTTCTTAGTTTCATGCTACCAAGCGGGACATTTATACTTCTTTCCCTTTACTTTGTTATGGTTCCCTCCACATGATAATTAACATGCATTTAAGAATTATACTCCCTTCGATGTTCAATATAAGACATATTTTAATAAAGAAATTGAACTAAAAAGTAGGTCTTATATTAAGGATTGAAAGGAGGATTTATACACACATATATAATTGTTATTTAAAAAAGAAGTCATATACACTTAACAATTAGGGTGGAAGCAAGATAGTACCCCTAATCAGAGTCTGACGTTCTTTTGAATTTAGCTTGGGGCTAAGTACGTAATAAATACGATTAAAACTTTAACATACAAAGCGATTAACGGTTTATTCTATGCCGTTGGAGAAGGTGAAGCATTTACCATTTAGGGTTTTTTTATGCCAGCGTTAGCAATTAGTTTCTTTAGTACTATTATCACCACATCATCATCATCATCATCTATTAAATCCTCAATTATTTATTTTGCACCTTGTAGCCAGTATATAGAGTAAGCATAAAAAGTTAAAAGACTGAAGACACTTTATAAAGTTAAGAATATTCTTACGACATCTGAAATTCAAATGTGAGCATTTTTTTTAATGACATAAAAGTTTAAAGACTAAAAGACACTTTATAAAGTCAAGGGACTAAAATGAAACCCAGTGTGACTAATACTTTTTCCTTTTATTTATTTATTTATTTTATTTGGTGGCTTTACGTGGTATAAGTAATAAATATGAAGAATCACGTACTAAGCTCCCAACATATGAATGCAATCACTAAAACGTCCAACAAGTTAGTAGCACATGTTGTCAAGTTCCGGTAAAGGAAATGATAACATGTTCATATTGATCGCTTGTGATTGAGATTCTTTAGTAATTGCATTCCTTTCTTACGATCTTATAGTAATTCTTCCTGCCAAATATCAATCACTCATTTACTCATTGGTTTATTCATTAATTAAATTTTCTGTATGCATGGTATATATAGGAAATAGGAGCATTTTCGTCAGGTTTAGTGAACAAACTTTGTTTAGATCTGAAACGAATCCAAAGAGTGGGAGTGAAGAAAGTAGCAGTAACGTTAATGATGCCAATGGGGTGTGTGCCTCAACAAGCTGCCAACACTTCCTACAGAAACTGTGCTCAAATTCCCAACAAAATTGCCAGAAATCACAACCACAGGCTCCTTCATTGCCTCGCAAAGTTGAACTTTCATTCAAAGAAGAAACCAGTTTTTGTCACACTTGATCTCTACCACACTTTCATCTCCATCATTACTTCCATGCAGAGAAGGCGTGCTAGTAAGTTCTTCATGTCTCCTACCTTGACTTTTTCATTATTCTGTGCACTGCTATTTTCTTTTCTTTTGCAACTTTAGAATATTTGGAAGTGCGTATATTTAATTCTTTAAACTCCATTAAAAGAAGGTTTCAATATGATGTCACCAGTTTCAAATTAAAGCTTTGTTAGTGTTCCTTTGCCTTTTGCCCCCTTTTCCTTTCCTCCTCTTAACCGGTTATATGTTTGGTCTTTTCTTTTCTTCTTTTTTTGATCAGCATATTTGGTCTTCTAAACATATTTCAAGTTTTAGTCTGGTTCATTAAGTTTATAAAATACATTTTTGTTCGTCAATGTTAACATAGATAGTCTCATAATAGAAAATGCTAACTCAATGAATTTAAATGGCTGCAATTAAATGTTGACATATTAATATTTAATTTAACATTTTTAAATTGAAAAATATTAAAATCAAAACCTAATGAAGATGCCTTTTGATATAAACTTTCTACATCAACAACTCATTTTTTTGAAATATAAAAATAAAAATACATTTTATGAATTTAATGGATTAAATTGAAATTTTGTGTTAATTTAAAAGATTAAACGCATATTTTAGCCAATCAAATATCCATTTATCTAGCTAGAGTTATTTTTTTCACTTTTAATGAAATTTGAATAAAATTGGTTTAAATCCTTCAAGCTAGGGCAATTTTGTTTTTTTTGTTTTTGTTTCTTTTTTTTTGGGAAGGGGTTGGGGTGGTTAAGGAAAGCTTAACATATATTATTTTCAACCCATCCCCATATTTACCTCTAAGTTTCCTCCCTTACTCCCCCGCCTAAAATTCCAATTCTGTACAATATTTATTTATTTTTTTTAAAAAAAAACTTCCCTATAATAAGAGGAGATGAACTGTAGAGAATAAGTTATTGAATGTTATTGAATGATTTAATTTTAGTTGTTTTTTTAATCACATTTTCATCACGAGTTTGAATATTTTAGATGAAAAAAACATTTATGTTGGAAGAGTTACCCCTTGCTTCAGCCCAATATACTTCTAAGTAGATTAAAATCACTAAATATTGACACTCGCTACTGGATATACTAGTACAAAATTATTTAGAATAATAACATTAATTGAAATTCCTGATATATTTTCAACTTTTTGCTGATTTAATTATGCAGAAGATCCGAGCCTAATGAATCCGTTAGAGGCATGTGTAAGTGTTGAAGTGGACAAGAAAGGAGAAAAGAAATATAAAGTGTGTGAGAAACCAGAAGGATCATTCTTTTGGGACATACTTCATCCTTCTCAAAATGGTTGGCATGCGGTCTACAAAAAGCTGCAATCTTCTCTTCAACTTCTTCTGTGAGATGTTTGATACCTGTGGAATTATACTACATAAATTTGAGATTAAGAATATTCTTAATAATGTATTAATTTTCGAATAAAAGTAAACATTATCCATCATATATATGTATATTCTGGTGTTAGACTTTTATTTTTCCTTTGAGAAAAGCAATAAATAAACAAGTTTTGATAATAAGAGTTCTGAATACTACATGAATATATAAATTAAAAAAAACAAGGAATGAGTGATGCATTTTGTTCCATCATAGTGTTGTGAAAGAACAACATTTTTGAATTTCAGATTGGCCAGTCCTCTTGAATCAATTAGGGATTTGTTGGATTTGGAGGCTTGATATATTTGGAATTTCAATATTTCATGTGGCTTTAAACGGGGTTTCCAAATATCTTAGGGCATGCTCAAAAAATAAATATTCTTTCACAATCTGATATTACATTTATAATGGAGTGAATCATGAAGAATTAGATTTTTCGGACAAAAGCAACTACTAGTCTATCATGCATCATGAAGTGGACCAAAGGGTCCTACATACTTTAGTAACATTGAGTGGACCTTGTTATAATTAACTTGTGGATAATTATTAGCACAATTTTCTTTCACAGTCCTGGATGAAATTATTTAGATGTCATTTTTCTTGGTTAGAAACAAGATGATATCCTCTAATCGGTAGTTAGAGACTAATCTTTCTGAAGCGTAGAGATTAGCAAAGTAGGTTTTGCCTCTCTTAATAAAGTCTTTTTTATACCTATGATACAACCAAGTTTAAACTCATGATATCATGTTTAAGGGACATAGTCATCTATCAGCTATATTTTGTTAGGTATATGTCATTTTCTTATGTCATTATTCACAGTGATTGAGCCTTGAAAAGAATAAAGCTCTAGTAATAATCGAACTTGCAAAGTCATGTCCAGCTCATAATAGAATTGGCTTTGTAAAAGTGTCCCAACTAGAACATAGCAATACAAAACCGATCGAATTTTAATCACCCACCACCATGGTGTCGATACTTGATAGGTTTTTGATAAGGGATTGTGCGAATGTGGAAAGACTTTCTGTTCATTTCACTCACAGAGAGAGAGAGAGAGATTGCTCATAGCAATCCTCTTTGAGGCACATCCGGACACTAATCTAATTTTGGATGGGAATAATAAAAAAAAAATTTAGGGAGGAAAGAATGCTATGAGGGAAAATTCTTAAAAGTAATTTTTTTTTTTTTATCTAAATTGAAAATTTTCCTTTCTAGTATTTATTTGTCATATATTCTTCTCATTTTTCCTTCCATCCAAACATAGGGTAAATGTGACTATATTTTTCAACAAGGATTTAAAATTTGGTTTACTATGTTGTGAGGACTAACATCTTTCGTTAGATCCAATTCATGTCGCTTTATCATATACTCCCTCCGGTCCTAATTATAGGAGCAAATTTTGGAGTTGATTTTGGTCCTAATTATAAAAGCAATTTTTAACTTTTGTCAATTTTTTCCTATAATACCCCTATTTATACTTATTATTATGAGCATTTATATATATGTGTGTACATATATATGTATATCTGTGTTTATGTGTGTCAATATATATGTGTGTGTGTTTGTGTGTGCGTGTGTGCGTGCGTGTGTGTCTCTATGTATGTAGATAGATCTATATGTATACACATATATACACACACATATATGTTTATATAGCAAGACTATTATTTCAATTAGAAAGCGTGTGGAAAGGAAATTAGATCTATATGTATGTATACACATGGCTATACAAAAAACAACTAATATACATATATATTAAACTAATATATCATGAATGTCTAACGTAAGTCAAATTAGAAATACTTATAATTAGGGCAACTTGTGTCATTTTAAATTTATATAAGGACATTTTAGGAAAATGAGTAAAATTAACTAATTTAACTCCTCTCCTTAATTCTCTCAAAATCGGTTAAATAGCTCCTATAATTTGGACCAGAGGGAGTATATATTTTCATTTTTTGTTTATATCCAAAATTAAGAGGGTAACTCTAATGTTTTGAATTCTATACAATGCCATTTGAAAAAAAAAAAAAACACTTATTTTTCCCCTTTTTTGTTACGGAGTTGGGTTTTCTGGGTCCACTTGGAGTAACAATGCCCTTATATCATATCGCTAGCGGAATTTAAACTTATGACATTGAAAATTATAAATCAACTTCTTATCAAATGAATTAACCTATATTGACAATAAAAAGTAAAACAAAAACAATTATTGACACAAAATAAGAACTGCACCATTTATAATAAGATTTAATATATGCGCCCCATGAGAGAGAAATCTAATACTTTTTAAAACATCAAATGTTGATATTTAATCCAAATTTTTTTAGTTAAACTCTCTCTCCATGTACGAAGGATTTCTTTTATTTTACTTTATTTTTAATTTTTTTTTATAGAAGGGGGCCCCTCGGGCCCATACATCAAAAAAAGACAAAAAAAAAAAAATCATACCAAGAAAATCAGACGTAATAGCACGATATTTAAAAGACAACAATTATTTTCTAATCAATCCAAATGTCACACTAATCACAAATAATAGCAGAATGAAAAAAAATAAATATATTTTCTATTTTCTTGCAATTATTGAATGAATTTGTGATTTATATCAACTCATACTGATCACATAGTACATGCTGAATTATTGTTCTTATTCTTAATATTAGGCATATCTTAAGGATGTCTTTCTATCAAAAGCACTTAATTACTTTGATAGGACTACGGTTATATAGCTTTCATTTATTTATGTATTAATAATCAATGTGAACTTTATATTCTATTATTATTCCTGCCTGTCAATGTTTGAGTTTTATGTTGGTGAAGGCTAAAAAATTCTCTCAAATGTCATGGGTTCAAAACTGGCATGTCCTAATATTATTCTCGCTTCTTGTTTTCCTCTTATTTTTTATCAATTCATTTTTTTTTTGCCTAGGCTTGTACTTTTTTGAGTTTCATGCTTTAAGTCATATGTTTATTTTTTCTTTGTCTAGACTTATACTTCTTTAAATTCAACATGGTATCAGAGTTATGGGATAAGAAAAAAAAATAGAAGAAGAAAAGGAAGAATATGAACATATAAAAAAATGAATATTGCAAAAAAAAAAAAAAGAATATTAAATTGCTCTGATACCATGTTAAATTCTTAATATTAAATGTATGTTGAGAGTATATTTTTATCGAAAAGACTTAAGTCAATTTGATAGGATTTACCATATGGTTATATAAATAGATGTTTTATATTCTAATAATACAAATCAATCAAAATATGTTTTGATTTGACTTTGAATCTAATTTGAAACTATAATGAATGTGACCATTAAAATCATTTCAATGATTTATAGACTGAATTAAAAAGGAAAAAAACTATAAAAAATTTGATTACACTAAAAAAAATCTCCCACATGTGTTGATTGCACTAAAAAAATCTCCCACATGTACAAATCAAGCATCCTAGCTTAACTTTCCTCTTCCTCTTGTTGATCAACTAACGAACAAAATGGCTTTATCCTCAACACTATCTCCTCTTTTGCCATTATCTCTACTTCTCATCGTCTCTTTCATCACCAACAACAAAACTCTAGCAGGTGACCCAGATATCATCTCAGATTTCACAGTCCCACAACAAACCAACAACACTTCAATCAATGGATCCTTTTTCACTTACACCGGACTCCGAGGATTATTAACACATCCTCCTCAAACTCCTCAAACATCATTCAAAGCAACAAAAGTCACTATGCTTGAGTTCCCAGCTCTTAATGGCCAAAGCATATCCTATCCTCTATTTCAATTTCCTTCTGGCAGCATCAATCCTCCTCACACTCACCCTCGCGCCGCGGAGCTTCTTTTCCTTCTCCATGGTTCGTTACAAGTTGGCTTCGTCGATACGAAACGCGGTCTCTACACGCAAACTGTAGAAGCTGGAGATATGTTCATATTTCCAAAGGGGTTGATCCATTATCAGTATAATCCTCATGTTGCTCATGCCACTGCCATATCTGCTTTTCCAAGTGCAAATGCAGGAACTGCGTCTCTGCCCATTTCGTTGTTTGGAACTGGGATTGATGAAGTGGTTTTGGCAAAGGCTTTCAACATTGATGTTCCTACTGTGAAGAAGATTATTGACTCAGTCAACAAGTCTTGAGCTGGTGTGTAAAGTTTAGCTCTCTCCTGTGTTATATTGATTCTGTCTCCTCCTCCTCCTCGTCTTCAGTTTGTATCTTGACAAGTCTGGGTTGTTTGGTACGGGAGATTTGCAAGGGAGGGCAATGAAAATTTTTATGAGTTGAATTTTTAAAAAGGTTAAGGGCTTTCTTTGCTTTGGAAGTTTTTATAGCAAGTAATTTTGTCTTAGAAGTTTTTTAGAGTCAGGTTTGCCTTAGAAGTATAAAAAATGAAACAATTTTTCTCTGGTTACTATCCCAATTAATTTTGACCGCTAGTTGACCAAATATGTTAAGTTGATAGTTCACATGTTATCCATGTCATTTTTGTTAAGATATAAATTTACAATGGAAGTCCATATGTCATCTATTTCATCTTTTTTCAAAGTTATATTTAAATATTTTGGGGCAAATTTGTACTTTAACAAAACTGACGTGAATGACATGTGAAATGTCAGCTCAACATATTTGATCAACTAACGGTCAAAACTAACGTGATTGACGGCCAGATCTAAATTGTTTCATTTTCGACACTTTCGATACAAAATTACTACCTGAAAAATTTTCGGGGTAAAATCACCCCTGGGTGAAAACTTCTTGAGTAAAAATGCCACTAAACCCTTTTTAAAAATCGGAGAAGTGTTATAAAATTTTAATAAAGAGAAAATGTAAGATAATCAAAAATAAAAACTTTTAATCAAACTTATCTATTTTTTTTAAAAAAATAAACTCATACAAATTTTCCTCCCCTCCCCTTTAAATCCTGTGTACCAAACATGTTTTACCAATAAGTCTCTCAGTTTTCTCTCCCCTAGTCTCTGTATTTGTTGTAATTGTACTCCCTCGATAATTGCTGGCATAGTTTATAACATCTACGAATAAAAGGCACTGTACTGTAATTTTATTTGTTACTATTTTTCAGCATTAAATGTAGCAAAAATTCCTCATAGGTTATGAGCAAGAAAATTAAATACAGTAACGTCACAAGAAATTCACCCTTTTTCTTTCTTCCAAATTTTACATGTTTTAACTTGTAAACAATGCAACTCGATTTACGAATATGAAAGTTCGACTTGAAAACATAAAATGTTAAAATTAACTTATAGATATACAAGTTTGACCTGTATATACTAAATTTAGGACCTCTTTGTATTTAATTTTGGATTAACTTAAATATTTAGGCCTTATAGTTTACCCTCATTCTGATTTTGTTTCCTATAGTTTTAGATTATATTTTGGCCCCAATGGGTAGACTTTTATTAAAATATAGGGACAAACAATTTTTTTTTTTTTTAAAAATTTGATGGAAAAAAAAACCTATAGTTCAAAATTATAAAGATAAAAAATCAAAATTAGGGCAAATTTTAAGGACCGAACATTGTATTAAGCATTCAATTTTCTTACATGAAATCTTAGTAATTTTTCTTAAATGTACTACTCTGAGCAGCTAAGAAGCCAGTCTGATCTAAAAAAAGGGCAGAAAATAAGAGTATTAAAAAAGCATTAATTTAATTTGAGACAGAAAAAATTGTGATAGGTGTTTTAAGTTTCATTCAATTATTTATTTAGACCATACCTTAAATTAGAGATTATAACGAGTGTTTCTAAAATTAAATGGCAATCTCAAAGTTGAAATGGTCTCAATCCAAGGCAACTTTCTTTCCTTGCTTCCATTTCCAGCTCGACGTTTTAAAATCATCCCTTGCCAATATAAAATATAAATGGTCCAATTAAGATTAAGCCGGTCTCATAAAGAGCGCCTGATAAATTCCACAGAGAACATTCATAGACCAAAAACAATCCCTCATTTTGTAACGAACACATGCCCAAAAGAGGCTATCTCAAAAGATTAGCATGAGGGCTAGCCCCTTGAACTTATAACCTCACTCCACTTGTGAGGCTTTCCGATATGAGCGTCATAACTCACAAACTCAAGCATCTTTGCCGTTCAGTTGCAATCATAAATGATAAACGGATTCATCACATTCATCTCTCTTTCTCCTTGGTTGTATATAGCATCACCAAGGGGCATTTTCCTAAGCACTGTTATACACATGCATAACACTGATTTGGATAATGCTATTAAGAGGTTGCAAAATCAAGCAACCGTTGGTTTGAACGGCTATGGTTAGCCCTGAATCATCATGAGGGAAGGATCTGTTCATGTGCTTCTTGACTTCTAAAGTTAGTGACACCTTCACAAACTTGAGTTATATTGGACAAGCAAGAACGCATGCATCAAACAGCAGAGTTACAAAAAAACAAACAACAGGAGGGTATTTGTGCCTATCAAAAAAGTATAGGATCATATAATAACAAAACACAGTTAACATGGTTGCTGCGTCAAACAACACAGCTACATGTAAACAAGAGACAGAACCCATAAAACGAAGTCATTCCACTAAGAGTCGAGGCGTGTCCTTTATTCTTCATAATTACATCTCAATGGCGCTTTGGAAGCTTGGTTGAATAACAAAGTCAGCCCTGTGAAGTCCCTTCAGGTTTCTAACAAACCAAAAAAGAAAGAATGAAGTGTTAGATTGTGGTTAAAAGAATAAATGCCGCATATCTGCAGCGAAGTTAAGGCAGTATAACTAATTCTATCCCTTTTCATTTCAATCAAAACATCCACATAAAAATAATGCATTATAGAACTTGAACGGGGGTGAAGATTCCAGTTGGCCCTAGGAATGTGCTTATACGTGGTTCAGTGCACATAGTGGGTACACATTTTATTAGCTAAATCAGAAATCTTTGATTATACTTTAATAGTGGCTAAATGACTAGTGAGTGCAAGAATTTTGTTCTATTCTCTATAATTCTTCAAACACTTAGGGCGGATAGTGGCAGCATAACCCAGAACCAAGCGACAAACTTATGTGGAGAATGAGAATAAGGAAAGATAACGTATGATAAAACTTTGAAGAACACTATAACTGAGAAGGGAGATATGAAAGAACAGAGGGAGCATGATATATAAAAAATTAAAGGTACCAGAAACAAAGACGGAGAAGAACTAAATGCTGATGGCAATCACAGAACCATTCAGGGATTGGACCACTGGAGGGTCAACTGAGCAAACAAACACCACAAAAACCCTTAAAATAGGCCCCTTTCAAATATGGAGTTCATCAGACTGCACCAAATGACATACCCAACTAGCTATAGCATTGCGCAGCAAATGCATCACATCGTATCCATTTAATAAGTAATTCAACAACTTCATACCTTCACAATATCAACTACTGACACAGCTTTAATGATTATCACGTCAGCCATACTTTCAACACAAGAAAGTAGCATTCTAGTCTATAGAATCCTACAGCAGATTCTGCCACTATAAGACTACTATCAACAGGAGAACAAGGAAAACTAGACAAGTATGTGCCACATGCTCCACAATTGAGTGTTTTGAAACTAATTATTTTTTATTTAGAGAAGAAACATTAGAAGGATGGATTCAAACCATTACTAACCAAATGCCCCTGCACCATTACCAGCTAAACTAGTCCCAACTAGCTGATTATTACACTTTTTCCAGCTTCAATGTCACCCGAAAATTTTCGAACATAGCAATGTTGCTCTATTCTATTAAAAAACTAACGTTGACCGTTAAAAAGTTGACGTTGACCACTAACATATTTACGGAAATGGGCAATATTTCTCCATTTTAACACTTTCGGGGCAATATTGCTCCATTTTAACACTTTTGGAGTAACATTAAATCTAAAAAAACTTTTGGTGTAATATTTCTCCTTAACAAAAACTTCCGGGGCAAATTTGCATATTAGCCCAAAAAGAAAATTGTCTTCCAACAGTCATCCTAAGTTATACATTGTGAATTGTAATTGTAAATACACATACTTTGACACATTAATAGACCATAATGCTATCCAGTCTTGCTCATAATGTGCATAACTATTTGCTACCTCACTTTCACCTCACGGTACCTCGATAAACCCAAGAAAATCATATGAGCAGTTAAACAATGCACTTTATACAAAAAAATACACCGATGGTAAGAAACATAAAAAAGTATTGCCAAAAGAACATGATTATACCTTATCAGTATTTGCTTTCTCTTTCTCAGCCTTTTCCTTCTCAGCCTTTTCCTTCTGTTTCTCTAACCTTTCCCTTTCCCATTTCTGTAGCAAAAAGGGGGGAACAAACAAACAAACAACATTAAAGAGATACATATTGAGTCAGTTGTGCTGCAGCAGTGTATCAAAATGGTCATACGTAATATTTGATACACTTACTGAATAGAAATCGTTCAGCCATCTCCATATTTACATTAATCTCTTACAAACGAGACAATAGAATCTACATATAACATATAAATACACACTCACACGAAGACCAGCTATCAAATATTTACTCTTATAAAAAAGTCCGTGATCTTGGAACGGTTTAGCCCAGTAAACCGACTAGAAATGTGAGGGAGGAGCTACATAATCTAATCCCATGAAATGTTTACAATATAAAAAGCAATACTTATGATCAAGCTCAGTCAACTGCGTATTAATATTGCAACGTCCTAAATTAACAAATCGGCTAATCTCGTTATCCTCCTTTCATTGGCATAGAGAGTCAACTGTTTTTTCTCGTACAGCAAACACAATCATCAGAACTTTGCTTCCGCTTTTCAACAACCTAACAGGAGAAAATCAAAAGTACCTGGATGTAGACGTTTTCTTTGGCCTGTTCTTCCTCACTGAGAACCCGGCCTTTGTCGCTGAAGTACCGAGTGAAAGAGCCCCGACTTGATTCCATCGAACGTGCAACCGATCCTCGATTCAGCACAGATCTCATAGCCATCGTCAGGGTCCTCTGTTCTTCGTTTGCTAGTTGTTTACTCTCGACAGTTTCCCAGGAAAATGATTCTGTGGGCTAGGGCGTCAAAACCTCTAGCAAGTTTCGGTGGTATTCCGGTTCGGTCTATGAGCAGATCGAAATTGGCCGTATGAACCGGGTCCAGCACGGTTTGTCTGATATCAATATATCGATATATAGTGCTTGTTTAGGACAAAAAATGTGTTTGTTTGAGATCATGTTTGGGATTGTGAAAATACTTATTTACGTAAATCGAGATAAAACTTTCTCATATTCTTACCTCGTATACCGTAGATCACCACTGAAAAAATGTTTTTGAAAGCTTCAATCGTTGTTCAAACAAACAAAATATATTAGTAAATACTGTTTGGCGAAGCCTATCAATATGTTAGGATTGGCTCCTCACCTCCTATTGGTCTATGTAATTTCTCATATAAGATTATTTTTAAGATTTTGACCAATAGGATGTGAGATGCTTGTATCTCCCAGAATCAAGGTGCCTTTGTCCTCAGACGGTGCATCCACGACAGTATGAATTTTATCTTAAAATGGATATGAGTAAGACGTATGATAGGGTTGAGTGGGACTTCCTAGAAAATGTTCTATTAAGATTTGAATTTTGTAATATATGAGTGGGTTTCTCTTGTAATGAAATGTGTGAGATCTGTAAGTTTAAATATCTGCTTATCTGATGAATATGTTAGCTCATTTTTCCCTAGTAGGGGCATTCGCTAGGGAAACCCTTTCTCACCGTACTTGTTCATCATTGTTATTGAGGTTCTCTCTATTATGATTAGCAAGAGCCAGAATGACAAACACATCAAGGGAGTTAAATTGAACCACAGTTGCCCAGAGCTTACTCACATTTTGTTTGCAAATGATGCTCTATTATATATGTATGTTGGCCAGAGTAACTACAACTACTTGGCGAACATCCTGAGTATGTATTGTACAACTTCAGGTTAGGTCATTAACCTTGAGAAGTTCAATATCTTTTTTCTCTTCCAATACTCCCGCAGAAGTGATGAGTATGGTGAGCAGTATTTTGGGCATCCCAACAACAGAGGACCCATGTAAATATCTTAGTATTCCAAGCATTTGGGTAAGACTAAACACCAAGCTTTAGCCTATGTCAGAGAGCAAGTAGCAAGTAAAATTCAAGGTTGGGGTCATTCTCTACTATCCTTTGCTAACAGAGAGGTAATGATCAAAGCTGTTATCCAGGCAATCTCAATTTATCCGATGAATTGCTTCAGGTTTCCTCTCAAGACTTGTAAGGAGATAAATGGTACTATTGCCAATTTTTGGTGGGAGGGCAATGAATTTGGGGAAAAACTCATTGGAAAGCTTGGGAATCTATGACCAAAGGAAAGAGCATGGGTGGTATGGGCTTTCGGAATCTAACTATCATGAATGATTCTCTTTTTGCTAAGACGGCTTGGAGGTTGTTGATGAGCCCGAATGATTTATGGGCTAGAGTGCTAAAAAGTGTGTATTTTCCTAAATAAGAGTTTATTGATGCGAAAAAAAGGCTATAAGGCATCGTGGTGTTGGTCTAGCATTCTCAATAGGAGAAATTTTCTCAAAAATGACCTACGGTGGGATATAAGAAATGGTGTAGCAATCAGAATATGGGGTGACAAATAGGTTCCAAATTTTAACTTCCCAGAAAGCCAAGAAATATATATGATCCTTTGATCTCTAAGGGTAGAGTCAGCGATCTTATAGTTAATGGTGAGTGGGATTTCACTCCTATTATTTGAAGATGGAATATCACCTAGAGGGGGTGAATAGGTGATTATAAAAATCTTTTCGCTAGGACTCAAGAATACTGAAACAGAGACATAGAAGGGAAATGAACACAAACAAATTATATTGGTTCGGTCTAACTCCTCGACCTACGTCTAGTCCCTAAGCACCTTGGGATTTTCACTATCTCTTTAAACGGATTACAATTACACACTTTGTACTCGAAAGATCCTTTCACATTAGGACTCACTCCCCCTTACAAGTTGTAATTGTACAACCACACTTAAGGTTCCATAACCTTAAGATTTAACAACTAAACAAGAAATCAATAAGTGTTTAAACTCTCTCACAGAGTAGATAAAATATAAACAATGAAGTACAAGAATAATATCCAAAGATATTAAGCCAAGTTAATGAAACAATAAATTGTAATTGTATCAAATTGATTGCACAGAGTTTCGGTAGTTGCCATATTCAATGCTTTTGGTATTTATAGTTGATGTCATTTATGTCCATTGAGAAGCTTGAACTCTATCCGTTGTGACTCCTCAATTTAGCCGTTAGAAATGAAGTGTTGAACCATTAATGCTTTGGAATAATCACTGTTTTCAACATTCTTTAATTCCGACCATTGAGGCACTGTAATTAGAATGAAGTTATCTTGACAGAAATGTCTTTTGTCTGCTCAGAGGTTTGGTCGTTGAGAATGCATCTTGAACGGGTAAGTGCATTTAATGCTCTGACACATAGGATTGCTTTATCCAATAACAACGTTAATCCATACTATAATCATCTGAAACTCATTAACAAACTGATTAAACATAGTTAAGAATAATAATGATAGATGATATGAAGTATCTAAAACAATCTCAGTGAATTTAAAGATTTGAAAGTAGAGATTTTTCAAATAGTGGATAATTGGCTCGAGTGAATATTATCCTGGCTCGAGTCAACTTGGTTTTGAAAATGCAAAGAAGAAAAGAATCAAGCTGATTAACTTGAGTCAAATAACCCTGGCTCGAGTCTATGATCAAACTCGAGGCTCAAGAATGGTGGCTCGAGTCAATCTGCAATTGACCACTTAGCTTTTGAAGTTTCTTCAACTCGAGGCAGAAAACCGTGGCTCGAGTCTATGCCCAAACTCGAGGCACCAAAACCCTGGCTCGAGTCAGATGCAATAAAGCATTTTGAGCAATTTTCGAAAGAGATCTTTTTTGCTCAAGGCGATAAGTGATGGCTCAAGTTAAAATCAAATTTAAATGTAACAATCAAGTTTTCAGGCTCGAATCTATCACCTTTGGCTCGAGTCAATAGAAATGTATTTTTGAAAACTTTTCAAGTTTACGATCAGTTGGCTTGAGTCATAAAGTGCTGGCTCGAGTTTACCTCTAAACTCGAGGCTACTAAATGGTGGCTCGAGTCAATCTGACATTTCAAAAAAAGATTAAGCACGAATTGGTTCGAGTTTAAAAACTCAGGCTCGAGCTAATCTGACAGAAAAAACGACAGATTGACATAATCCAATTTTGAGAGAGATAAAGTCATTTTAGCTTGGATTATATCCCTTATTCTGTTTACAATGATTAGTTATCATCAAAACAAACTGAGAGAACTAACATTATTCAATACTTGCTTGATGAAATCAAGTGTGTTGTATATGAAATCCCTATTCCCTCCAATAGTCTGGAAGACAAATTGGTCTGGGCTTATGCCAAAGATGGTGTGTATACGGTTAAATTGGGATACCATCGAGGGAAATAGGGGAACTCTGCTAGTGTCAATAAAGCTAGTGTTGGTCGATTTCCTTGATGGCAAGTGAACCAGTCGAACAAGTAATAAAGAGTAAGTAGAGTATTGTCCTACAGAGACCAAGATATCGATGATGACACTGCTTTCGAAGACAATCGTGTTTAAAAAGAAAGAAAAATTATAATTGGTTTGGGTGTTTTTGATTATAACTACTAAACGAAGAAATAAAAAAATGATCGTAGTCACAAGAAGATATTAGTTTAAAGATAGGCTAAGTGTAATATCCTGAATTTTGGGCCTAGAGACTTGAGAATAAGCCTGTATCAAGCATACAACTAGACTCTATTCAGGAAGTGTGATATTTAAATTTGGAAATAAAATATTGATATCCTATTAGTATTTTGATCAAGAGCTCAAAGATGTAGAAGTTAAAGTGACAGTGCAGAAGGGCACAAAAACACTTATACGGTGTTAATTGGTTGGTAAAAATGTCATGTAGCTATGTTCTAAGGTCTGGGACAATCAGCTAAGCATAAATATGCTAAAATAAATATGCACATGACATTTCCTGGACAGATGAAGACTCCCTGCATTTTTTAAGGGGAAAAGTCAGTGTAATGATTACACTGGGACACGTGTCACTACGAGTTTAAAGAGCAAAAAGTAAGTAATGGTTACAGGGGTAGAAAAGTCAAATCCTTACCCCTCAAGCATTGAATTTCGTCCACCCAAAAGAGAGAAAGAAAAAGCAGATGATTTTATCCATACTCAGGCCCAAACACAAAATGCGGGTCTTACGGGTTGTTAACCGATAGAAAGGG
The DNA here is from genome assembly GCA_025563575.1 of Acacia pycnantha. Classification (NCBI taxonomy): domain Eukaryota; kingdom Viridiplantae; phylum Streptophyta; class Magnoliopsida; order Fabales; family Fabaceae; genus Acacia; species Acacia pycnantha. Next base: position 3,646,405 of record JAMWYP010000021.1, on the reverse strand, counting down.
GACCGATAGGGACCAGTTAGGGGCTTCTTTTAGACTGATGGAGACAAATGTGGGGCCATATTGGGAATTCAAGATGGTGCCACATATGTATGTCCATTCAGGGAAAAACATCTGAAAAGCAAAAGAAAAGTACAAAAGGAAGCACCCTGTTAACTAGCGGGGCTAGCGTGGACCGGTAGAAGGAGATTGGACTGAAGAAAGTGGAAAGGACAGAAGAAAAGTCATGGGATCATATTTTTGGGCCCAAGATGGCACCACCTACCCCGATTAATCATTAAAAACGACTTGGGGAAAAAGAAAGAGAATAATAAAGAAGTTTCGGGTCAAAACTGGTAATTTTCATAAATTTCGGGCCAAAGTATGCAATTTTCTCCATTTGAAAGATAAAAATATGAATGAAAGGAGGGTGAGGCGCCACATGTCCAGGCCCTAGAGACTTCTGGATTTTCTTGGGAGTTCAGTCAAAAAGCCAGATGAATTTTACTAATTACTAGACAGGATTCTATTGCAGTTTTTTTGGATTGATTTGTACCTTTTAACCCTTATTAAAAGTCACATGCTCTCTCTCTCTTAGCCAAGGAGCACGAAATTTTTCAGAGGAAAGAGAGAATATCTCAGCCAAGTTCCATAGCCAAAGCAAGTCCCAAGCTCCAAGATCATCAATCAAACTTCTGATTCAGGTAAAGACCGAAAACCCGAACCTTTGCAACTTGAACTTGTGATTTTCGTGCAAGGGGTTAGGGCATGGTTTTGCAATCTTATTTTTGTGTTTTTTATGGTCTCAAAGTGTTTAAAACGTGATTTTGTATGGGGTTAAGCTATTATTTAAGTTTCCGAACTCAAAAACACCGAAAAACGCTAAGAACAAGCTTATTTGTCGATTCTGGAAATTTTGGCAGCAAACCTTCAACTGAGTTTTAAAAATAGTAAATGAACTTGGATGAAGATTAAATTTTACAGGAAAAAATTGCACATCTTAAGGTTCACCTTAATATATAATTTTGTGTCAATTGGATTTTCCTACTAGGAGATAAAATAGTTAAGTTGGCTCTGGATGCAACAGGGCAAAATCTGACCAAGGTGTGAAAAACGATTAACACGCAGAAATATGAGTGTTTTCAGGGTCTGGAAATATTTTTCCTGGAAAATAGACATTTTAATGGTTTAAATGGAGTTTGTTTCATGCAAAACTGATGTTTGTGGAATTTATTAAAAATCTTGGAAGTTGGGCTAGATTCACAGCATTTCTGGAAAATTCTGTATAGGCTCGGTTTTGACCAAAGAATTACAAGGGTAATTTTGGAAATACTAAAAATGATGTATTTTGATGTTTTTAGGTCAAGGGAATTTCTGGAAAATTCTTTGGGCATAATAAATATTGAAGACAGTATATAGCATATCAGGTAGTAACCACTTTACTCAGACACTTTTATGTGTTTTGTTATATGTGTTGCTTGCCATATGTGTTTTTGTATGTGTTTTGCCAAATATGCATACAAAGCATGTTTGTGATTGAGTTCCTAGCATTGAGGATGCATGTCGGGGTCTGCCTATGTGGAGGCCCAACAGGATTGGCTTGTGATTCCGGTAATTCTGGGGCCTGCCTTGGTAACGCGGCTCAACTTAACGGTTCGAAGACGTGTTGCTGTTGTATGTTTTCTGTTTGCATATGCGGTATATTTGACATATTATCTATGTTTACACATTTGACATGGTAGCATGCATACACATCACACATTTAGTGCATGAGTATTGATGGTTACTCTTGGGGCCATTGTTGGACTCCAGAAGCTTTTGTTGATGCAGAGGGGCGTTCTTGACTGATAAAGGCCGTTTTGGAAAGGTAGGCATGGCAGTGCTGGTGAAGGATAGGGGATGCCCTATCATACTTTGTACTTTACTTTTGGATGACTGTATAGTATTTTTGGTATTTATTTTGGGATGACTGTACCCTTAACCCTTCGGGGACTTTTACTTTCTGTTGTTTTACTTTTACCAGTACACTAGTTGTCCAAACCGATCATATGCTCTGTTGCGCGTACTTTGATAGATAATTAAAATGGACTAATAACCAAGGAAAGGTAATGGTTTAAAAGGAATCCCTCTAACCTGCCACCCGAAAAGGGTGAGGTCGGTAGGAGTGTAACAATGACATTAGATTTCATCCTAAGCATATTACTCCCCCAGTTTGCTTTAGCGCATTGCTATATATAGCAATTATGTTGTACAGCTTCTGCAATGCTACAACATAGCCACCTTCACAACGTTATCCAGTGAACCTACCACTATGCTACACACAAGCTTCCGTGTCCTATGTAACATCCTAAATTTTGGTCCATGAGAATTGACAATAAGCCTAAATTAGGCAGACGATTAAGCCCGATTCAGGAAGAGTCCCAAGAATGTTGAGAGATAGAAAGTCTCTCTGAGACTAGGTAACTCGGCTATACGGGTCAATGGACCCAGTATATATAAGCCGTGAAATTAAAGTATCAGTGAAAAAGGGGCACTGAGCACTTATACGGTGTACATCCGATTGGAAAAGATGCCACCCAACTATTTCCTAAGGTATAAGACAAGTAGTTGAGCGAGAATATGCCGGGATAAGTGAATATACGGCTTTTTCGGGGTAGTCGAGTATGCCCTTCGTTTTTTAGATAACACCGGTATGTGGCATAATTTGTCGAGTCTCGATATTTGTGTCGTAATCCCGAGTAAAACCCGAGCAAGAATCCCGGATACTTCCTCAAAAACTGTGCCACACCCACAACAACACCGGAACCCAAACACGTAAACCGAGACAACACACACTTACCTAGGGACACATGGCATCACCTCTTGTTGACACCACACACATCACCAAGTCTTCTCTTGACATATGGCTTACATGCAAGACCAACACCTCATTAGCTCCTATGACACATGTTAAAATCTGCAGAATAACACAAAATAATACAAACACTCTCTTCCCCTCAACACTCACGGTTTACACATACACACACACTTCCAACACTTAAATCAGATTTTTTATACACTCTCCCTCCCTCATTTCTCACGCACACACACACATTCACATCTGATCCAATTCATTCCTCTCATCACCTCTCTTCCCTCTCCAACCATTTCCCTTCCATCTCCACGGATGCACACACATATACACTTATTCACCAACTTAAAATTTGATTATCCTTTCATTCTCCACGGTTACACTCCTCCTCCTCCAATAATCTGATTTCTTTCAACTCCTCCCCCTCCAACATCATCATCATCAACAACCTTAACCACGGTTTAAAGGTAGTAGAGGAAGAGCAAGAAGTTCAAGGTGAAAAACTCAAATTTGCGACGGAATTTTGCGACGGATCCAAATCCGTAGCAATTTGGCAAAAAATTACGACGGAATAAATATCTGTAGCAAATTGCGACGGATATTTAATCCGTCGCATATTTTTGCGACGGATCCCTATTTCCGTCGCAATTTGCGACGGAAATAGGGGTCCGTCGCAAGTATTTTGCGACGGAATCCGGGATCCATCGCAAAATTGTGCGACGGACCCGGGGTCCGTCGCAAAAGGGCAGACCTCCAGGTCCGCCCTTTTGCGACGGATCCCGGTATCTGTCGCAATTTGCGACGGATCCCCGGGTCCGTCGCAATTTTTTTTGCGACGGAACCCCGGTCCGTCGCAAACCGTCGGTGCACACCGAAGCGGTTTGCGGCTGACACCCGGTCGTCGCAATTATTTTGCGACGGACCACGAGATCCGTCGCAAATTGCGACGGATCGATCCGTCGCAAATGACTTTTTGCGACGGACCGGAAGGGTCCGTCGCAAAAAATGATTCATAGCCCCCCCTCCCATTTCCGGTCTTCCCCTCCCATTTCCGGTCTTCCCCTCCCAGTTCCGGTCTCCCCCTCCCTTTTCCGGCCCTCCCCCTCCTATTTCCGGTCTCCCCCTCCCGATTCTGGCCGTCCCCCTCCTATTTCCGGTCTCCCCCTCCCATTTCTGGCCGTCCCCCTCCCATTTCCGGCCCCCCCTCCCATTTCCGACCGCCTTTAGCTTTTTCCGGTCCCCCCATCCAATTTTCCGGCTCCCCCCTCACGATTTCTGGCCTACCCTTGGTCATTCGGCCTCCCTCTCTATTGAAGTCCGGTGGGTGTTTCTTTCAAGTGGTGGTGGTTCTTCCAACGTTCTTCCCTTGCTCGTCGGTGCCGGTGGTTTTTGCAACGTCATTTCTTCTTCCCTTCCATTTGTTCACGGTCTAGGTATGTTTAAATGTTTAAAATGTAATTGATATTGATTAGTGTATATAGATTAAAATGTAGTTGTTATAAATATTTATTGCTTAATTGTATAATTTGTTATAAATGTTGATATGGACATTGATTTGTTGTTGTTATGGACATTGATTTGTTAGAGGCTTACAATAATGTTATGATGTTATATTAATTGGTAACTAGATATATAAAGGTATGAATATGAAATTTATATGTATTATGAAAATTAGTTAAATTAGCTAATTGAGTTATTGTTTTATAAAAATGATTATTAAGTTTTATGAAAAAATATCTCATTTATATTAATTTTTCAATCTATCTTTAACAAATTATACAATTAAGCAATAAATACAAAAGATATAATTCATTTTGCATATTATATAAATTGGCCACTAATATATAAATTTAGATATTTGTGGCATGTTGAGATTTTAATTAACTTAGTAACTAAATTACTTAGGAAGTATGGAAGGCAACCACGATAGAAGTTGGATGTACAATCGTCTAACTAATAGAAGAGAACTAACACAAGTATTCTTGGCGGGTTTGGAAAACTTCATCCAATTTGCTTTGGTGAATTCAAATAATTCAAGTAGGGAGATCGGTGTCCGTGTGCCAAATGTAGGTGTTTAAGATTTATGGATACGGGAAAGGTCAAAATTCATTTGTGTCAAAAGGGATTCATGAAAGATTATGAATGTTGGGAATGTCATGGCGAAGTCAGACGGACACCGAGTGGTTATTACGGGGACAGTAGTCATCGAGAAACCTTAATCAATATGAGCAATTGGTTATGGATGCCGCGGGACCGTCGATCGGCCAATATTTTGATCTGTTACTCATGCTGAGTCGTCATACATGGGAGAGGAGACCGGTACACATACCCAACCATCATACATGGGTGAGGATCCTCATCCGGACGCCGCTAGGTTCTACAAAATGCTTCAAGAAGCCCAACGTCCGTTATGGGAAGGTTGCGAACACTTTGATAGTAGTGAATATTCATCGCTATCGGCTACCCTAGCAACACTAAGCTTAAAGACTGATCACCATATGAGTGAGAGGAATTACAACGAAATGATGCATATCATGAGTAAGGTTGTTCCCAAAGACACTAATTTGCCGAGGATTTTACCAAGCAAAAAAAAGGTGAAAGAGCTTGGGCTTGGATGTGAAAAAATCCATTGCTGCCCCGAGAGGATGTATGTTGTATTACAAGGATGATGCTGAACCGACCGGTTGTAAATTCATGGAGATGACAGATATATAGTTGTGGGAAAGGAAAGAAAATGACCCGTCATGCGTTAAGCAAGATGTGGTACTTTCCTCCAGTTCCAAGACTTAGGAGATTGTATGCATCGAACAAGCAGTGCTCACATGAGATGGCACCGAGAGCATCGTAGGGATGAAAACTTTGTGACGCATCCATCCGATGCGGAAGCTTGGCGTAAATTTGATGAGGCGAATCCTTTCTTTGCAATGGATCCCGTAATGTTCGTCTCGGGCTATGTTCGGATGGGTTCGCTCCTTTCAACAATACGGGGAGGACTTATTCCTGTTGGCCTGTCATTGTGACTCCGTACAACCTCCCAACTTCTATGTGCATGAGAAGAGAGTTTTTCTTTCTTAACGCGTTAATCCCTGGGCCGTCCAACCCAAAAAAGAAGATAGATGTGTACCTCAGGCCTTTGATAGATGAGTTGAGGATGTTGTGGAGTGAAGGGGTTCTTACGTATGATATATCATTAAGTTAGAATTTCACCATGCGGGCTGCCTTAATGTGGACGATAAATGATTTCCCCGCATATGGGATGTTGAGTGGCTGGCAAACGTCGGGGAAGCTTGCATGCCCGGTATGTCTTGAACAAGGCGAAGGACACAGTCAACGCAAGACGGGACATAGAAGCGATATGCGAAGGCACGCTTTACATTTGGTGGGGAGTGGCACGGGACGGACATCCAAACCTAGAGCGCCGTACACATTCAACAAACAACGAATTTGGAAATGTTGCAATGGGTTAAAGATCCAAAGCGCGACGGTTATGCGTCAAACATGAAAAGATGTGTCGACATGCACGAGGCGAAGTTATTCGGCATGAAAAGTCATGATTGTCATGTTTTCTTCCGAGATTGATGCCTTGGGCCTTCAAAGCACTTCGAAGCATATATGGTCTATTCTGACGGAATTTTCCATGTTCTTTAGAGAAATTTGTGCTTCTGAGCTTAATGTTGAAAAGTTACGGCACCTGGAGGCGAGCATGCCCATAACGCTATGCAAGTTAGAGATGGTGTTTCCTCCTAGCTTGTTTGACTCAATGGAACATTTTCCTGTTCACTTGGCCTACGAAGCAAGGTGGGAGGCCCGCAACAATATAGATGGATGTATCCGTTTGAGAGGTAATATATATATTTCTATCGCTATTGTTAATAATTGACCGACACGGTACTTTAGTTTATAAATACCCTCGATATTCCATTGTAGGTTTTACGCACACTTAAGCAAAAGATCAAAAATCCAAGGTACGTTGAAGGATCTATCGCGAGGCATATCTAGTCGAAGAGGCGCAAAATTTGCGTCATACTATTATCCACCTGAAATGATGTCAAGATGGAGAGGGGTACCTCAACGATGATGCCGGTGATACGAGGGATCAAAAATCAATATTTAATTTTCCAGGGCGAGTCGTGGGAAAACGTTCGAGGTCAACTCTTGACGGAAGAGATAAGCGAGTAGCGGAGTGGTACATTCTAAACAACTGTGAAGAGGCCGCACAGGAACGGGAGAGTATGCGACAGCAGATGGATCAGATGCAAGCGGAGATGATGAGACAGATGCAGAATCAACTCCTGTCTCTAATGACACAAAAGGGTTCGGGGTCGGCTCCTGGTGATGATGACCATGCTGGTGATGATGATGATGATCACAATGCTGCTGTTTAGACTACTTTTTAGTATTTGTTCTTTACAACATTATTATATATATTTTGTTTTCTCTGTTTAAACTCTTTTTATTATATTCATGATACTTTTGCATTCAATTTTCAAGAAAAAAATTTTAAAATTTAAAAATTTAAATTTAAAAAGATTCAAAAATTAAAAAAAAATTAATAATTTTGCTACGGATTTAAAATTCCGTAGCAATTTGCTCTGAATTCTATCCGTAGCAATTTGCTCTGATTGAAATCCGTAGCAATTTGCTACTGATTGATATTCGTAGCAAATTGCTCTGATTTAAAATTCCGTAGCAATTTGCTACGGAATTCTATCCGTAGCAAATTGCTCTGATTTCTTTCCGTAGCAATTTGCTACGGAAAACAATCCGTAGCAAATTGCTACGGATTGGAATTCCGTAGCAATTTGCTACGGATTGGAATTCCGTAGCAATTTGCTACGGAATTGAATTCCGTAGCAATTTGCTACGGATTTTGAAAATCCGTAGCAAATTGCTACGGGGTTTTTTGCTACGGAAAAATCCGTAGCAAATTCCGTAGCAAATCGATTTTGCTACGGAATTTTGGCATTTTTCCGTAGCAAAATCGATTTGCTACGGAATTTGCTACGGATTTTTTCCGTAGCAAAAATCAATTTTTTTTGTAGTGAGCAAGCAAAAACCAGATCCACAGGGAAAAATCGGAAAGAAATGAAGAACAAGGAAACACAGAGAACGGATAGTCATGGGAAGGGTTTGGAATTGCAAAACTTACCCTGTGATTTGACTCTGAAGCGAATGCCGGAGAGACGAGCGGAGATGAGAGATGGCGATGACTGGCGGAGAGACGAGAGATGGAGAGGTGAAGTCGTGTATTAGGGATTTGGCACTGGGTTAATGCGATTTTAATCAGGAGTCCCAAACTTTTGCGGCGGAACAAAATTTCCCTCGCAAAATTAAGCCATTTTGTGAGGGAAAATAGGTTCCCTCGCAAAATTGCTGGATTTGCAAGGGATTTTTAGTTCCGTCGCAAATATACAAATATTTGCGAGGGAAAATTTTTCCCTCGCAAATTCCGCCGCAAATTTGGTATTTTCTAGTAGTGAACTCTATCATGGTGTTTGGATTTTCTTTCATGCATGTAATTGTGGTTGGATTTAAACTCACATGCATGTGATTTTTCAAGCTTGCCTAGAGGATAAGTGTGGTAAAGTTGATCACAAGCTCAATGGCAAGCCATAGTGGTAAGAACATCCTTCATCTTCTCAAGTTCTTGCATTTTCGGGTAAAACGCAGATCTGGAAATTCATGGTAAACACCAAGAAATAATTGGAATTTGGAAACTCTAAGACCACCATTGTGTTCCTTACGAAAACTTGTGTGGGATATGATTTTTGATGATTTTTCAAAGGCGTTTTTAAACATAAAATCACGAGCTCAAAGAAAGAGACAAAGCTGCCAGTTTTTGGTCTCTGGAGTCAGTCAACTTCCAATGCGTGTTTGACTGAGTTAATGACCTTTAAAAATTATGAAATTATTCCAGGAAAGGTCATTATGTTATGGCCATGGGTATGATGCATAAAGCATTGAGCATGCAGATATATCATTATGTTAACATGAGCTTGTGCAAGGCAAGTATATCATACATTAGCATTTATCTTGCATGCGTTGTATGGTATTGTCTGCTACTGGGATTTCTCAGAATCTCACCCTCCACTACCAACCAATAGACAGGTGAGCACAGGAAAAGAAGTGTTGCACAAGGTTCAGGGAGGGAGTGTTGCTTGAAGGCGACCCAACGGAAGGACAACTTGAAGAATCGAGGGGCTACAATGATTAGTGTTTAGTTGGTTTTTACTTATCATTGTGTATAAATGAATGTAAAGTGGTATAAGCCCTGGGATTACCCCTATTATGTAATCAAAGTTAACTTCCGCATTATCAGTATAACGAACTATTTCTGATTTTGCCACACTATTGCGTAAGAATATGGCAAGTATGCCGGCACCCTCGGGGGGTGTTACATCCTGTACGTACAATCCTAGCTTTACTTCTCCTATATTCCTATGGCGATTTTCTAGTTCGGATTATCATTCCTAGTCAAGGTGTATGGCTATGAGCAGTAGACCCATTCCTGTAGCCTACAATGTTAGGTCAAGCCTTGCACCAACCTGCCTAGTAAACACTGTCTATCAGATGTCTAACCCCGACTCCCTTCTAGTAAGCCGAGGCCATTGATCTAGCCCTTAGCTTCTGCTAACCGACAAGAAGTTAAAATGCTGATAAACAAACTGAATTTATTTAATTAAAGAACTAGCAAACTGAGTTCATTCTACACTCAAGAATTCATCCTCGCTCAACCAAAGGAAATTTAGTTCATGACTAACGAAGGAATCACAAAACAAATCACAGCAAAATAGCCCATCGAAAAAGATAAACTAAAAATCAACAAAACAAAAGGGAAAGTTCGCTGGAGGGGTCGACAGCGTAGGAGGTTTAACCTTACTTTTCTAAATGACAAGTTTGTAAACTAATTTCCTCTTTTATTACATCATCAATATTCACTCGATTTCATAAATATTATATATATATATATATATATATATATATATATATATATTTTTTTTTTTTTCTTGTTTATATTCTTTTGTTTTTTAATGCATTTAAAACTTTCCTTAAAAAAAATTTTCGGGGGAACTGCCCCCGAACCCCCAAATCTCCCCACCAATTGTGCCCCCCTTCTGTAATTTCCTAGGTCCGCCCCTGAGTATAAGTAAGTATACGGCATTTTCAGGGCAGTTGGGTATGCCCTGTGTTTTTGAGAAAGACATCAGTGTGTGGCGTCGTTTGTTGGGTCTCGGTATTCGTGTCTTTAATAAAGTAAGTCATGATGATTCATAATGACACTTGTGTGGAAAAGAAATGGCCAACAAGGCAAGAGAATGGGAGGAAAAAAGGGTTGATGTCATCACCTTTTTAACCATACAATTTGGCACCACACGAAGGAGACAAGTAGACCATAATTTTACCACAGAAGCAAAGTGAAAATGATGACTTATCCTTCTTTTAAGCCATGGAAATTTCAAGCCACAAGAAGAGGACACATGACAACTTATGGACCTAAGGTTGACTTTTGGTAAAGCATAGGACAAGAGTAATTATAGGGAAACCAAAAAGTTAAATAATCTTCCTCCATAAGTCACAATTTCGTGTAGCCAAGGAGAGGGAGAAAAAGAGCTGATTTAAACACACATGAAGGGTCCAAATAAGAGGTCCAAGACTTAGGGAAAATTAACCGAAGAAAGGGGACCAACAAAGACCAATTAGAGACTTCTTTTTGGATCAAATGAGACAATTATTTGGGCTGCCAAGGGGATAAAATGGCACCACATATGATCAGCAAAATAAAATCTGAAATGCTTGGAGAAAAAGCAAAGAAGAAACAAGTTATTAACCCCAATACACAATAGGGAAAATTGGATAAAAGGGTGGCTTGGATAATTCACAAAAAAGTAAATAAAATCTGATTTGCATGGATAAAATTGCGCCACATCATCAGCAAAGAAGAACCTAGATTTTCTTGGGAATCAAGCAAGAGAAACATGCAAAAACCTAGCGCACTCTTTTAACTAGTGGATAATAGCGTATATTGGATATTTCACATAAACCTTGGGGTTTATTTCAAGGACCAATCTGCCCATTTTTGGCTGTCCAAGACGTGTTTAGAGAAATGGTCCAGCCAAGTTCAAGCACAAGGAGTAAGAAGCCACACGTATTGAAGCCCAAGATCAAGGTAAGTGCAAGACTAGTTTCTATGACTTGAAATTTGGAATTTCTGTCCAGTTGAGTTAAACTTGGTGTTATGGTGTGTTTTTGATATTTTTAAGGGTTTCAATGAGTTCAAAATGATATTTTACATAAGAATGAGTCAAGGACATAGCCTACAAACTTCGAAAACCCTAAACTACACAAGTTGTGCAATCTGCCAGTTGCTAGAAAATCTGGGTAGTCACGTTTGAAAAATAGTTTTAAAATAGTAAATAAAGTCCTATGCCCATGAAATTTTATATGCTTAAATTAGACATCATGATATTCATTTTTATATAATAATTTGTAACTTTTCAAGTTTTCTACTAAGAGAAATGAATGATTGAAAATAGCCCAGAAACAGGATTTTCTTCTCTGACCAGTGAATGAAGTTGTACATAAAACTATTAAAGTCCTTTTGGACTCTTAATGTATTTTTATTAGAAACTAGACATCTTAAGGGTTCCATGGCCACCAAAAACACGTCAAACAGATTTTTCTTGAATTAGTTATGAATATTTGAAGTTGGAACACTATTTCTGGAAATTCTGAATATAGGGCAAATTTCATGATTTTGGAAGGAGGGTGTATAAAAGCGATTAAAACAAGATGTATTTGATTTATTTAGCGACAATATGTGACCGGAGAGATTTTACAAGCACCAGGGAATTTTACTGATTACTGAACAATTATCAGGTAATAACTGTTAACTCGTATACTCTATGTTACTCTCGCATGTGTGTTGTATCATGATTGAGGAGTCAGGCTGTAGTGCTTGAAGGAATGTGTGTCCTTGGGTCACAACTGAAGTCCGAGGTATATGAGGTAGGTAGTACCTATTGGACTGTGTGTCCTTAGGTTGCTACTGAGGCCTGAGGCATGTAAGGCTGTAGTGCCTGAAGGACTGCGTGTCCTTCGGTCATTGCTGAAGTCTGAAGTATATGAGGTACGTAGTACCTATTGGACTGTGTGTCCTTAGGTTGTTGCTAAAGCTTGAGGTAGGTGGTTAGGGTTTGAAGTCTTGGCTACTGAGGCCTCTTAGCGCTATGGATTTTCGGGGGCTTGTCTTGAATAGGCGGTCCTACGGATATGCGATACATGCCATGGTTATTTTCCTGATTGTGATTTGCATAACATGCATTGCATACATATAGTATATGAGTTTAACAGTTACTCTGGGGTCCAATTTTGAACTCCAGACTGTTTCAAAGAATACATGTATTAGTTGCTGAGCTGTTCAGGAACAAGGAGGTAAGGGCATGGTGTGGCTGAAAAAATACGGGATGCCTTATCATATTTTGTACATCTATTTTTGGGATGACTGTATGATTTATGCTTTCTGTTCAGTATTTATTTTGGATGATTGTACCCTTAACCCTACGGGGACATCTTTATGTTTTTGTTTGTAATTTTACCAGTATGTTGTAAGTTGTCCAAATCAATTATATGCTCTACTGTGCACACTCTGAGGTATGTTAGAAGGAATAATTAATAAAGGAAAGGCAATTAAATGAAAGGATCCCTCTAACCCGCTACCTGAAAGGGTGAGGCCGGTAGGGGTGTAACACCTTTACTTAATGCGTGAATTATGACATATTTGCTCAGTTTAAACACATTTAAGTTCACATCCAACATACAAGACAATCACACATTATAGGGAAAACATGACATAAATAGTTGTAACGTCCCATTTTCAAAAGCGGAATAATTTTATTTTCATCAGAGTAGAGCATCGGAGCAAGTGAGTAACTGATCATATATTTAAAATGCCAACTGTGGTGTGTCTGGCTAATCGCAGTAGCGGTACATTAATTCGAGTGTTATCAAAAGTAGTACATATCAGAAAGAAAATCTTCGGACAGAACGCTAAACGTGCTGCTTGCCATTTTCCTCGGCCTTCGGTCCTCCTGACGCTGAAGCTAAGTTAAGAGCTGAGGTCCAATGCATCCGGACCTTAGGTAACGGTTAACCTCATGCTTATATAAACAATATATGTATAACAGGTATTCATGATATTTCAACAATAATTACTACAATCAATGTAGAAAATACATAATCAGATATGTATGGCAATAACAATACAGTCAGATGTAAAGTTAAGGCACGATGGGGAAATATACATAATCGGATATGTATGGCAATAACAATACAGTCGGATGTAAAGTTAAGGCACGATGGGGAAATATACATAATCGGATATGTATGGCAATAACAATATAGTCAGATGTAAAGTTAAGGCACGATGGGATCAATACAGTCAGATGTATGATCTATTAATAACAATACAATCAGATGTAAAGTTATCATTTATCACATATATGCATACAATAAGCATTAGGGTTAGTGTTACAGTACGCGAACGTACCTTCGTTGACGAATACGGTACGTCTTTCGGTCGGAACACAATCTCAGATATCCTATAAAGGTAATATCGTTTCTATTAATTCATAGACAATATCCTAGATATTTTATCCATAAATGACTATTTTACCCCTGACCTTAGAAAATCGCTAACCGATAAAATTTCGCCAGAGCTTCGCTACTCCGACTCCCAACTTTCAAAAACTTACTTCCTACCATGTTTTTACCTCGTCGGGCATTTTTAAATGCAATGAGGCTTAAAAACAAGATTAGGAATTAAGTTTCCTACTTTCTAGATCTAACTAGCATTTATACTAAGAACTACTAAACAAAAGACTAGAACCTAAAAGATCAGGACCGAAGAACTTACCCAGAACCTTGCTACTCCTTCTCCAGAGCTCCTCCTTCTCACTAACTTCTCTCTAGTTTCGAATTGCTCAAAGCAATTTGGTGTGAAGATTTCAAATGGAATGGAGGGCTATTTATAGAAAAAGTCTATGGCATTTTGGTAGTTCCATTGAACTTTCTCTCCTCCATTTCAAGCCATAGGATCTAGGGTTATTTTGAAACATCATCTCCACCCTCCATTCATTCCCAACATTCTCTCTCCTCTCTCTCCCTTATCTCTTCACTTTTTCAATGAAATCTTATCCTTTAGAGATTTCCTCTTACCGATTAATTCCCCTACTTAGTGTTCTACTTGCATATGCTTATAAATCTCAAATACTTTTAGAGATAAACTTTGAAGTTTATGTAACCTCTTGAGAAGTATTTGGAATAACAAGGATTATGGCCCAATTAGGGGATTTTACCAGCCTTTTAGTCATTTTAGGATTAACCTCGACGGTTACGGAAATGACTTCGGAGATAACCCACTTCGGGATAAAAATATACTTGTTCATAATATGTCCTTATATTTGATACTTAGTTCACATATTTCAGTGTACAATTTAATTTCTATCGGTTCTCATTTATCCCATTGGCTTTTACACTTTCAAAATATCGTTCTACTTTTCTCTCTCTCTCCTACCACTTGATTCAACATTCATATACTCACACACACACAAATATGTCGGCTCCCCCCCCTTATTACTTTTTCTTTTTGTTAATATTAATTTATATTATGTTTTAATTTATTTTATAGTTAATTAAATGAAATTCTCCCATTGGTTGATCCTTCTTCACAAGGATTCTAAATCATGGCCTTAGGATTAACTTTATTACTTTTAATCCAAACCTTTGATTTAGTTTTGACTTGTCAAAGTTGTTTAATAAGATTGTTTAGTATCTTAATCCTATACTTAGTAATCTTTAACATATCCTATGTTGGTTAATTAGGCTTTGGGGATTTTATATAATTCATCTTATATTTTTCTTAATCATGCTTAGTTAATTAGCAATTATTCTTATGCTAATCTTGACCCTTCATTGGTCATCAATCTTTAGTTAGGGGTTTTATATAGTTAGCTTTGGACATTTCCTTTATTCATGCCTAAACAATTAGCAATTAATTATTTATTTAATCATCTACTAATTGTTGACAATTTTCTTAAATTGGATTAATTATTTTCTCACAACTTTTGTGTTTACATTGGCCATTTATGCACCATGCATTATTTTAAAAATCATAGGGCAACTTATGTTCCCCAAAATAAAATTAGATTTTTGCCTCTTTAAATCCAAGGGAAATAATCTAATAAATTACTAAAATTAGAGACAACATACTCTCCTATTTTTAATAGGTATTTAATTGCCTCTTAAGACATATTATAATAATCTCAGGGTATTATATGATCCATAAATGTATTTAGGGATTTTGGCTCTTTGTTCATTCTAATTCCAAGAGAAATTGCCCTAGAAAATAGAATAAACACAACAGATAATTTTGAGACCACAGTATTCACCTATTTAGAATAGGTATTATTTATCAAAATATAATATTTAAGATAAATAATTATCCGGGTATTACATTTCTCCCCCCGTTAAATAAAATTTCGCCCTCGAAATTTAACCGTATAACTTCAGAGAACCAATCCATACGTACGATCTATTCCCTTCCTATGGGTGTTTACTAAACATGCACACTTGCAATTCTAGTTAAACATGCATTAGAAACTAAAGTTTTACGCCAAGTAGGGTAGCTATTATCGAGTCATAGGGAAAGCTATAGGTATGCATTCCTAGATGATTTTCATAATCATATGAATGGCTAGCACCCGAATCATACAATGCCTAGAGGAGATTCCCTAAGAGAGATAGTACCTCGGGTCATTTCCGGAGTTTCTCTATCTTCTGAATTGGTTAGTGCGTATACCCGGCCTGGGTGTTGTAGCCTTAACTCCGTAGTTTTCTCAGGACAGTGCACGCTGATGTGTCCAGGCTTTTGACACTTGAAACATATCAGCTTCCCATCGCAGTTAGTACCTTGATGGTACCTCCTGCATTTTGGACATGATCGGGGTCCCGGCATTCTTGGGTTGTTCTGCTGCCCAGACTGGAATGGCATCTTGCTTCCACTTTGGGAGTTATTCCATGGTACCTCTCTTTTCCGCGAGGAATTTTCGCGGCTCAAATCGCTACGACTTGCACTGCTATTGTTGAAACTCCGGGATCTACGCAGCTCCTTTAAATTACGCTCAATTAACCGGCAAGATTCCATGGCATGAATTATTACCCGGAATCGTTGAGACATGAGTCTTTCCCTTATCTCGTACTTCAGCCCATACATCAGTATGTTTACCATACTGCTCTCATAATCGTTCCTTCGCAGGTGTGATGAGTATCGTGATAGATTGGTGAACGGGCATAGTAGTCATTAAATGTCTCCTCTTGACCTTGTCGGATATGGAGGAATTATGATTCCTTGGTCACTTTGTTAGTTCTCTATTGGTTTTGATGATAACGGACAATTGTAAACACAGTTGAAGTTTGTCTCTGTAAGATGAAAAACTTACTGTCAAAGACAAACTCGAGTTTCGGTTTGGAAACTCGAGTTTTGGCTTGTCAAAGAAATGCTCAGATTTTCATAAAGAAAGACAAACTCGAGTTTGGATTTGAAAACTCGAGTTTTGGTCATACATAGCATTCAAGTTTTTCACAAACAAAGCAAACTCGAGTTTGATTTAGAAAACTCGAGTTTTGACAAGACAGAGAGTAACTAAGTTTTTCGAAGAAACCAAAACTCTAGGTTCCATTTAGAAACTCGAGTTTGGGTTATACAGTAAGTTCTCTAAGTTTCCAATGTTTATGGAAACTCGAGTTACGTTTAGAAAACTCGAGTTTTCACTATCTGAGAACAATGCTCATCTCTGACCTTGAATAAACTTCCATGATTGAATCGATCTAAGCTTTTCAACGTTTTCTCAACTAAAGAGAAAACTCGAGTTTCGATTCAAACTCGAGTTTCGTATTTGAAAAGAAGTTTCCAAAGTTTTCAACAAATGAGAAAACTCGAGTTATGTTTTGTAAACTCGAGTTTTGGCCAGCAGAGCTCTGGTTATTTTGAACCTTTGAAAACTCGAGTTATGTTCTGGAAACTCCAGTTTTAAGCTTTTGGACTAAAACATGATTCTTCATCTAAATGTCCAAAACTCGAGTTAGTCATTAATTGACTCGAGTTTGGCACTATTCTCTTAACATGTCCAAAATGCCAAATCGCGATGTTTTTCTCTGTAAAGAGAAAACTCGAGTTTAGTTTGAAAACTCGAGTTTCACTCTTTTGATAGAAGTTCTCTGAAACGAGAAAACTCGAGTTTCGAAGAACCAACTCGAGTTTGCATCGCAGGATTTAAATTTTGAACTGAATCTATTTGCTATATATTTATGTTTAGTATCAATACTTTGTATCATCACTCACAGCTATTCTTAACTATGTTTAATCAGTGTGTTAGTGAGTTTTAGATGATTTAGACAGGATTAAATGGAGATTTAGCATAAAGCAAAAAGCAAAGTCAGAACATTAAATGCCAAGCCCAGAAAAGTTTTATACTTCTGGTTAATCCGCCTGAACACATTTGGAAAAGCAAAAAGGATGATTTCTACTCCCAGCATTAACTACTCCAACGGATTAATTCGCAGAGAGTCAACTCTGAACATCTATACAGCTGGATTAAGTGAAGATTAGAGAGAGAAAAAGGACAAAGCTTAATGTAATCAGCTCCCAACACCTCCAACGGCTATATGAGGATTTACAACGATCAATTAATGATCTCTAGCTATATATAGAGCTGCAATCAAGTCTTCAAAGTGAGACAACACACAGAAACGAAATACACTTCAGCAGTTCATTATTCTTGAGTTTTCTGTCTGTACAGTATCTTTGATACTTATAACTTCAGTGTTTATCATATATCTACTCCGTGAGGAGTCTAAAAACTATTTGATTATCTGTAAATCTTAAGGTTGTGGAACCTTAAGTAAGGGTATACAATTACAACTTGTAAGGGGGAGTGAGTCCTAGGGAAAGGATCATCTCTAGTATAGAGTGTGTAATTGTTTGTATCTTTGATTACAGCCTGTAAAGAGGAGTAAGTCCTAGTGAGAGGATTACTCAAGAGTTCTGAGTGTGTAGTCAAGAGTGAAAAGTCCTAGAGTGTGTCTAGGCAGTGAAAAGTCCTAGAGTGTGTCTAGGCAGTGAAAAGTCCTAGAGTGTTTCTGGGCAATCGTAAAATCCTAGAGTTTCTAGGTGACTTAGTGAAATCTCGGAGTGTTTCCGGGGACTGGACGTAGGTCAAGATTTGGACCGAACCAGTATAAATCTTTGTGTCCTGCTATTCTTCCCTTACTCTGTTTACTTCTTCTTTATATCCGAAAAACAGAGTATTCGAAAATAATTTTAAGAATCCCCAATTCACCCCCCCTCTTGGTGATTTAAGCTCCATTTACACACTTGTACAGAGGGAGGAAAGTATTGCTCGTTGAACTTTTCCAGAAATTTTTCCCATGTGACGAGACATTAGCTTGTTCGTAATGTTGCCACCATGATTCTCCACCATCGGTCTGCATCTCCTTCTAACTTGTAGATCACCAGTTGAGCTTTGCGATTCTCAGGGCACTCCATCACTTCGAAGATCTTCTCCAACCTCATCAACCAATCTTTAGCCGAGTCCAGTTTACCTTGGAAAAATGGTGGTTTCAGCTTACAGAATTGGGTAACCCAATATTGTGAAGTGTAAGCTTCCCTTGGTGGTCGAGGTAAATTCACCATTGCTCTTTCGAGTATAGGTGGTGACGGGGATCTTTCTGACCCCTCAGCTTCCTCAGTCTGTCTATCATCTTCTTCACTCTCTTCTTCGTTCTCAGTTTGTTGTTCTTCTTCGTGTCTTGCTTGCCTCTCCGCACAGAGTTCTTCTATCATTGCTCGCTGTTCACGTACTACAGCCATTACCTCTTGCCAGGCATGTTGTTGTGGCTGTTTAGGTTCTTGAGCTTGTTGCTCAGGGTCTACTACTGGTATAGGGATCATTCGAGGTTGTCTACCTCGCCCTCTGCCTCGGCCCCTGCCTCGACCTCTGGGAGTTCCAGCTCCTTGTAAGTTTGCCATATCTCATTCTATTTCCTTTATTATGGAAAACGTTAGACATATAGAGGGAAAGCAACGATTAATGAAAACAACGATTAGTACATCACAAAACTCCATCACACTAGTATTTACTCTACAAACGAACAGACTTCTGTAATAACTCTCTCGTTCACGATTTCGTTGGTTCTTTCCACCCGAAGATGGGTACAGGGAAAGTGATAAAGAGTGGATCTGATCCAGTCTCCAGAAGGGTACTGAAGTATATAACGGTTCCTCTGATAGAAGTTCTCAACATGGGTCAAATACCGCATGTATTTATCTTTGTCGGTCTCAGAGTTTCGTCCGACATGGCCAGCTCCACATATAAGCTCTGTGTTAGGATGGTATTACTATCCAGGAAAAACTGGAGATGATCAGAGTTATCAGAGTCTGCGTCAGAGTTGATATCAAGATCTTTGATCTCCGGGTTGTCGAAGTTGTCGCCTACCGATGAGTGATGTGAATTATCAGGGTTATCAGGATTATCAGACTTATCAGGGTTATCAGGGTTATCAGGATTATCAGGGTTATAAGGGTTATCAGGATTATCAGGGATTGGTATCAATATAAGTACAGACGATGGATACACCAGCTCTGGGTTAGAGTGATGCACCGACAGAGGGTGGTACACCGGTTCAGAATGGTATACCGGTTCAGACTGGTATACCGAAGTAAGGTGGTACACCGACCTAGGGTTATATCAGTACTCATTTTCAAAACATACTCTTTAAAAAGGCGTAGAGCCTAACTCCGTTACTTAAACCAATTGGCCAGGTAGGTGTCTATCATGGGAGTCTCACCGAGTTCACGGTGACTGATTGACTTACCCACATAGACTAGCCCTGCCTTCGGCACCAAAAGGTTTGGAATAACTTAGTCAGATCTATGCCAGGACAACTGCTCTGATACCAAAATGTAACATCCCATTTTCAAAAGTGGAATAATTTTATTTTCATTAGAGTAGAGCATCGGAGCAAGTGAGTAACTGATACATATATTTAAAATGCCAACTGTGGTGTGTCTGGCTAATCGCAGTAGCGGTACATTAATCCGAGTGTTATCAAAAGTAGTACATGTCAGAAAGAAATTCTTCGGACGGAATGCTAAACGTGCTGCTTGCCCTTTTCCTCGGCCCTCGGTCCTCCTGACGCTGAAGCTAAGTTAAGAGCTGAGGTCCAATGCATCCGGACCTCAAAGTTAAGGCACGATGGGGAAATATACATAATCGGATATGTATGGCAATAACAATACAGTCGGATGTAAAGTTAAGGCACGATGGGGAAATATACATAATCGGATATGTATGGCAATAACAATACAGTCGGATGTAAAGTTAAGGCACGATGGGGAAATATACATAATCGGATATGTATGGCAATAACAATACAGTCGGATGTAAAGTTAAGGCACGATGGGAAATATACATAATCGGATATGTATGGCAATAACAATACAGTCGGATGTAAAGTTAAGGCACGATGGGGAAATATACATAATCGGATATGTATGGCAATAACAATACAGTCAGATGTAAAGTTAAGGCACGATGGGGAAATATACATAATCAAATATGTATGGCAATAACAATACAATCAAATGTAAAGTTAAGGCACGATGGGGAAATATACATAATCGGATATGTATGGCAATAACAATACAGTCAGATGTAAAGTTAAGGCACGATGGGATCAATACAGTCAGATGTAAATTTATCATTTATCACATATATGCATATAATAAGCATCAGAGTTAGTGTTACAGTATGCGAACGTACCTTCGTTGACGAATACGGTACGTCTGTCGGTCGGAACACAATCTCAGATATCCTATAAAGGTAATATCGTTTCTATTAATTCATAGACAATATCCTAGATATTTTAGCCATAAATGACTATTTTACCCCTGACCTTAGAAAATCGCTAACCGATAAAATTTCGCCAGAGCTTGCTACTCCGACTCCCAACTTTCAAAAACTTACTTACTACCATGTTTTTACCTCGTTAGGTGTAATACCCTAAAAATCACACTTATGATAAGTGTCATAATTTATTAAATTATACCTATTAAAAATAGGTGAATATGCGGTCTCAAATATTGGAAGGGATTTGTCATAATTTTCTAGGGCAATTTCTGTTGAAATTAGAGGAATTAAAGTGCTAAAATTCCCTAGATGAACTAAGAGTCATAAAATACTTTGATAAATCCTAAGAGGCAATAAAATAATTATTAAAAATTAGAGAGTATGTTGTCTCTAATTTTGGTAATTTACTAAATTATAACATTGGAAAAAGTAAAGGGCAAAAATCAAAAAGTATTGTGAGGGCCATAATTGACCCCATGATTTTTAATATTTTACATGGGACATAAAATACCAATGTAAGTCAAATAGTTGTGAGAAAATGATTAATTCTAAATAAGAAAATTGTCAACAATTAGTAAGTGATTAAATAAATAATTATGGGTTAATTATTTAAGCATGATTAAGAGAAAATCTAAGGGTAAATATGTAAAACCCTTTAAGTAAATGTTAATGGCTAAAATTAGCATAAAGTATATTTGCTAATTAATTGGAAAATATTAAGAAAAATGAATGAGGTTAAGTATATGAAAATCCCTAATCGTAGAAAGTTGCTAATCATGTGATTAGGGCACTAATTAAACTTGTAAATCAAATTATAAAAATTAAATAATGGTCAAGGGTTAAGATGTAACCTAATAAAGCAAGATCAAAGGTTTAAAATTATTCTAGTAATTTTTAAAGCCTAAATCCATGTTAATTGGTAAGAACCAATAAGAGAATTTTGGGGAAAATAAATATAAGATAATTAGAATATTATAAATTAATTAAAACAGAAAAATAAAATAAAAATAAATATATATGTATGCTGGCCGAAATTTTGGTCAAGGAAAGGATAAGAATTGAGTAAAAATAAATATCATGATTTGTGAAGCAAGTGGTAATAAAATATTATTATAAAATGTGAAAAGCAAATAGGATAAATGACCACCGATAGAAATTAAATCCTAACTAGAAAACCATGAATTAGGTTCCTAAAGTCAGGACTTATTATAAACAAGTGAATTTTTAGCTCGGAGTAGGTTACCTCAAGTTATTTCCGTAACCGAAAAGGGTTATACTAGGCGCTAAGAAGCTATCGATATTCAAAAGCAAATCAGATAAATGAAAATCTATAGAAACCAAGCCATAACTTGAAATCCAGGGATGAGGTGGTAAACATCTGGGCATATTATGAATCAGTGGATTTTTGTCCCGAAGATGTTGTTACCCGAAGCGATTTCCGTAACTGTGATACTTGTGATATGAATGTCTGTAATGCATATGTTGTATATGTAAACATGAGGTTAACCATTACCTGAGGTCTAATTGCAATGGACCTCAGCTCTTCACATAGCTTCAAGATCGGGAGGACCGAGGATCGAGGAGAGAGGCAAGCAGCCCGAGTAGGGACCCAGTTGAAGATCTTTTATGTTTATGTAGTTACGTTTCAGTTAAACACTCGGATCAATGTACCGTTACTAGCATTTATACTAAGAACTACTAATCAAAAGACTAGAACCTAAAAGCTAAGGACCGAAGAACTTACCCAGAACCTTGCTACTCCTTCTCCAGAGCTCCTCCTTCTCACTAACTTCTCTCTAGTTTCGAATTGCTCAAGGCAATTTGGTGTGAAGATTTCAAATGGAACGGAGGGCTATTTATAGAAAAAGTCTATGGCATTTTGGTAGTTCCATTGAACTTTCTCTCCTCCATTTTAAGCCATAGGATCTAGGGTTATTTTGAAACCTCATCTCCACCCTCCATTCATTCCCAACGTTCTCTCTCCTCTCTCTCCCTTATCTCTTCACTTTTTCAATGAAATCTTATCCTTTAGAGATTTCCTCTTACCGATTAATTCCCCTACTTAGTGTTCTACTTGCATATGCTTATAAATCTCAAATACTTTTAGAGATAAACTTTGAAGTTTATGTAACCTCTTGAGAAGTATTTGGAATAACAAGGATTATGGCCCAATTAGGGGATTTTACCAGCCTTTTAGTCATTTTAGGATTAACCTCGACGGTTACGGAAATGACTTCGGAGATAACCCACTTCGGGATAAAAATATACTTGTTCATAATATGTCCTTAGATTTGATACTTAGTTCACATATTTCAACGTACAATTTAATTTCTATCGGTTCTCATTTATCCCATTGGCTTTTACACTTTCAAAATATCTTTCTACTTTTCTCTCTCTCTCCCACCACTTGATTCAACATTCATATACTCACACACACACAAATATGTCGGCTCCCCCCCTTTATTACTTTTTCTTTTTGTTAATATTAATTTATATTATGTTTTAATTTATTTTATAGTTAATTAAAGGAAATTCTCCCATTGGTTGGTCCTTCTTCACAAGGATTCTAAATCATGGCCTTAGGATTAACTTTATTACTTTTAATCCAAACCTTTGATTTAGTTTTGACTTGTCAAAGTTGTTTAATAAGATTGTTTAGTATCTTAATCCTATACTTAGTAATCTTTAACATATCCTATGTTGGTTAATTAGGCTTTAGGGATTTTATATAATTCATCTTATATTTTTCTTAATCATGCTTAGTTAATTAGCAATTATTCTTATGCTAATCTTGACCCTTCATTGGTCATCAATATTTAATTAGGGGTTTTATATAGTTAACTTTGGACATTTCCTTTATTCATGCCTAAACAATTAGGAATTAATTATTTATTTAATCATCTACTAATTGTTGACAATTTTCTTAAATTTGATTAATTATTTTCTCACAACTTTTGTGTTTACATTGGTCATTTATGCACCATGCATTATTTTAAAAATCATAGGGCAACTTATGTTCCCCAAAATAAAATTAGATTTTTACCTCTTTAAATCCAAGGAAAATAATCTAATAAATTACTAAAATTAGAGACAACATACTCTCCTATTTTTAATAGGTATTTAATTGCCTCTTAAGACATATTATAATAATATCAGGGTATTATATGATCCATAAATGTATTTAGGGATTTTGGCTCTTTGTTCATTCTAATTCCAAGAGAAATTGCCCTAGAAAATAGAATAAACACAACAGATAATTTTGAGACCACATATTCACCTATTTAGAATAGGTATTATTTATCAAAATATAATATTTAAGATAAATAATTATCTGGGTATTACAATAGTACTCATTAGCTGGGTCCTCTATTATCATCCCAACAACATGTTGGAAATTCATTTGGAAGATTGGGATCATCCCACGAGTACAACAGTTTATTTGGTGTCTCCTTAATGCTATTGCTACTAATAGAGTCCTCTTTCAGAGGAAAAGATCCCAGGGAAGACAATGTTCAATGTGTGCAGAAGCTGCGAAGACTATTGAGCATTTATTTTTCCAGTACTCCTAGACTAGATATATTTGGTTTGGTTGTTCACTAGGTGCCAGAATTGATGTATCTAGTATGTCGAACTTTAATGCTTGGTGGATTACTATTTCAGGTACGTCCACTCTAAGTAAGGAAGACATCTCTTTGATTTGCTGGATTCCGTGGTTTATTTGGAAACAAAGAAATGACTTGGTTTTTAACCATAAGACCCAAATCCTGTTGATGTAATTGAATTGGCTATGAAAAGCAACTTTGAATTCTAGGTTAATTTTAATAGATTAAATATGGGCTCTGAGAGATTGCTGGATTATAATAGTCCTCTTATTCATTGGACCCCTCCTGCAGTAGGTTGTCTAAAAATTAACAATTAACAGTGATGGGGCCTTTTCACCTAATAAAGGAGATGCTATGATTGGGGTGATTAGTCATGATACCTTTGGCAAATTTTGCTAGAGTTATGTGGATAAAGTTAAATCTATCTCAACATGCATGACTGAAGCCCTTGCCTTGATGAGGGCATTGATGCTAGCTATAGATTTAGGGCATGATAAAGTGATCTTTGAAACTGATTGACTTTTCTTGCTTACTTGTGTTGAGGCCAAATCACTATATTTGTTTGAATGGAAGAGTAAGAGTATTGTGCAAGATGTCATTTGTCTTCTGTTTTCTAAGGTTGGGTTCTCTATGTCTTTTACCCTAAGGCATGGTAAACATGTAGTTGATTTCCTTGCAGCTGATTCTTATAAAGGGGGTGCCCAATTGGATGGGTCTCCCAACGAATACCTTCTTCTTTGTCATTTCTAGCCTTGGATTCCTAGGAGGCAGATGTTGTTGCTGTTGACTCTTCTCCCCCAATTCACTCATTGGATGGTGACTAGCTTATTTATTTCCCTTGTAGACTTGGTACTGTTTTGTTAGTTAGCTTGTTATTCCTAGACATTTTGTTGAAGTGTGACTTTATCTGTAATAGTTTATCTCTTTGTGGTATTAATACAAGTATCCATTGACCAAAAAAAAGGATCAGCTCATCTTCCATTTTACTATTCATCTAAGCCTTTTCAATCTAAAGATTTTAATAATGTGTCTTGGGCTCCTAACTCGAAGCCAACATGTTCCTTTTCTACATCGGGCTGCATACATGCTCACATGCTCCCTTGTATCAGAGGGCTGCATACATGCTCACATGCTCCCTTTTATCAGAAGGCTGAAAGCTTTAAAAGTTAAGTTTTCCCTCTTATTTCAGAATTCAAATTTCAAAATAACTCTTCTTATATCCCAAAGCCCTAAGGTCATTGAATGCTCTCCCATTTGTATACTCCACCTTTTGTCTAATCTCTCAGCATTGAATCTTCCAGTCTCCTTCTATGGCCGTCCATCAAGCTCTCCATTTTCTTCTTCTTGAGGGATTGAGAGCTAGAGGAGCTCGCCATTTAGGCCATTCTATTAGACAAAGACCATGGAGGCATCAGACTCGTTTGGGATAACAGTGGCAGAAGTGACTTTTTTCCATATGGGCTTTTGCAAACGAAAGGTAGGATAAAAGTGAGATTGTAGATGTGATTTGTGTTTGGGATAACGGTGACAGAAGTGAATTTTTTCTAGATGAGCTCTTGTTTGAAATAGCATTTGAAAAGTCAGTTGAGATGGAAAATGACTGACTAATGGATATATATTGTGATAATTGAAGATAAAAATTTGATAAGAAAATAAATTATTATTAAAAATTTAAAAACCCTAACATATACTTAATTAAATATATTCTAATGGATAACTTATAATGCATACAAATGTATATTTAATAATACATTGCTTATTGGATCACCTATCCCTAACATTTTTCTCAAGAAGCTGAAAAAGTCATGCCAGAAGTTGAAAAAGTTGGCTTTTATTAGAAGTGGCTTTTTTTTTTTTTTTTTTTTACAGAAGTTCATCAACCCTTAATGTTGTCCCAAATGGTATAGATTAACTTTTTTCTTATTTTCTCTTCCCTTTCTTAAATGATTTGTAATTGATTGTTTTTATTTTTCTCCCCATTTTACTTCTCTATCATTTATTTATTATTTGTTACTTTTTATTTATTTACTAATTACAATAATTTTTGGGGTATTTAAATTATTTGAGTCAATGTGATTGTTGTATTTAAAATATTTTATTTAGACGCGCTAGTTTGTTTTTATATATTTATTACCGTCATTTCGAGTTGTTTATGTTACAATATTTAAATGGAGTTCGTTTATCTGGCCGTTTTTGTGTGTGTGTGTGTGGCTTTTTCTTATTTTCTCTTCTCTTTCTTATTTGATTTGTATTTGATTGTTATTATTTTTCTCACCATTTTACTTCTCCTTCATTTATTTATTATTTGTTAATGTTTATTTATTAACTAATATTTAATAGGTTGCTCGTCATGTTTGTGCTGTGTAAATAGTTTGAGTTGATTTGTTTGCGGTACTTAAATTATTTGATCAAGATGAGCTATATTTTCTTGTCATTTTTGACTTATTGTGTATTTGATTGGATAATGTTTTCGTGCTATTTAAATTATTTGATCTGTATATAAAATATTTTATTTAGACGTGCTAGTTTGTTTTCACATATTTATTACCGTCATTTAGAGTGTATTGTGTTAAAATATTTAAAAGGAGTTCGTTTTTGTAACCGTTTTTTGTGTGTGTGGCTTTTTTCTTATTTTCTCTTCCCTTTCTTAAATGATTTGTAATTGATTGTTATTATTTTTCTCCCCATTTTACTTCTCTATCATTTATTTATTATTTGTTACTTTTTATTTATTTACTAATTACAATAATTTTTGTGGTATTTAAATTATTTGAGTCAATGTGATTGTTGTATTTTAAATATTTTATTTAGACGCGCTAGTTTGTTTTCATATATTTATTACCGTCATTTCATTTTACTTCTCTATCATTTATTTATTATTTGTTACTTTTTATTTATTTACTAATTACAATAATTTTTGGGGTATTTAAATTATTTGAGTCAATGTGATTGTTGTATTTAAAATATTTTATTTAGACGCGTTAGTTTGTTTTCATATATTTATTACCGTCATTTCGAGTTGTTTATGTTAAAATATTTAAATGGAGTTCGTTTATCTGACCGTTTTTGTGTGTGTGTGTGTGGCTTTTTCTGATTTTCTCTTCTCTTTCTTATTTGATTTGTATTTGTTTGTTATTATTTTTCTCCCCATTTTACTTCTCCTTCATTTATTTATTATTTGTTAATGTTTATTTATTTACTAATTACAATATTTATTAACTAATATTTAATAGGTTGCTCGTCATGTTTGTGCTGTGTAAATAGTTTGAGTTGATTTGTTTGCGGTACTTAAATTATTTAATCAAGATGAGCTATATTTTCTTGTCATTTTTGACTTATTGTGTATTTGATTGTATAATGTTTTCGTGCTTTTTAAATTATTTGATCTGTATATAAAATATTTTATTTAGACGTGCTAGTTTGTTTTCACATATTTATTACCGTCATTTAGAGTGTATTGTGTTAAAATATTTAAAAGGAGTTCGTTTTTGTAACCGTTTTTTGTGCGTGTGGCTTTTTTCTTATTTTCTCTTCCATTTCTTAAATGATTTGTAATTGATTGTTATTATTTTTCTCCCCATTTTACTTCTCTATCATTTATTTATTATTTGTTACTTTTTATTTATTTACTAATTACAATAATTTTTGTGGTATTTAAATTATTTGAATCAATGTGATTGTTGTATTTTAAATATTTTATTTAGACGCGCTAGTTTGTTTTCATATATTTATTACCGTCATTTCATTTTACTTCTCTATCATTTATTTATTATTTGTTCCTTTTTATTTATTTACTAATTACAATAATTTTTGGGGTATTTAAATTATTTGAGTCAATGTGATTGTTGTATTTAAAATATTTTATTTAGAAAATTAAATTAATTTTTGGGGTATTTAAATTATTTGAGTCAATGTGTTTGTTTTCAAATAATGCTGCCACCGAGCTCATCGATTCGCCACGAGCTTCTTCAATGGCTGTCACTTTAGCTTCCCATTCTTTGCTAAGAATATTCAAGATTTTTCTTACTTGAGCAAGTTGCTCGTATGTCTTGCCCAATGCAGCAAGTTGATTGATAAGATGGATGAATCTCAGCTGGAAGTCAATGATGGATTCACCGGTCTTCATTTGAAGGAGATCATACTCCGTCATTAGTATGTTGACTCTATTCTCCTTGACTCCGGTTGTTCCTTCATGGGCTATCTCTAGAGCATCCCACATAGCTTTTGCAGACGGTAGATTACAGATGCGGAAATACTCTTGTTGACTAAGAGCACTTTGCATGAGAACAGCTTTACTATTGAGAGTGACATTTCGTCGGTCATTCTCATCGTACTCTTCTTCAAGCTTGGGAGTCCGGACGCCATCTTGGACTGAGGATGGCTCATAGTTGCCTCTTTTGAATACTCTCCAAAGACCACATTCGCTGGCCATTACGAAGACTTTGAACTTGACCTTCCAGAAGGAGTAATGTTCTCCACTGAAGCCTGGAGGTCTATTGATCGAAGCTCCATCCGACAGAATTCCGTTCATGGTGATCCTTCTCGAGATGTTAAGCTCTTATGAGAAGACCAGGCTCTGATACCAAATGTAAATGGAGCTTGAATCACCAAGAGGGGGTGAATTGGGGATTCTTAAAAACACTTTTCGGTATGCTCTGTATATCGGGTAGGAAATGAAGGTAAGACAGAGTGTAGAGAAGAGAAGCAAGACACAAGAATTTATCTTGGTTCGGTCCAACAACTTGACCTACATCCAGTCCCCAGACTCTCTGGGATTTCTCACTATATCACTTGATTACACACTCTGCACTCAAGAGTAATTCTCTCTAGAACTTACTCCCCTTACAAGTTGTAATCAATAACCCAATCTCTAAGTCCCCTTGACTTGAGATAACTCACAATAAATGATTTACAATCAATGAACTCTCTTTTAGAGTAGATAAGATAAACACTGAAGTATGAATGTATCAGAAGATACTTTATACAGAAAATCTCAAAGAATAAATGACTCTTGGATGATTTTCATTTTCTGTTGGATTGGTTGTTGAGAAGAATTGAATGCATCTCTATTTATAGGTAAAGATCATTAATTGACCGTTGTAATCCCAATTATAACCGTTGTAGGTGTTGGGAGCTGATTACATTAAGCTTGGGTCTTCTTATCTCTCTAATCTTCACTTAATCCAGCTGTATAGATGATCAGAGTTGACTCTCTATGAATTAATCCGTTGGAGTAGTTAATGCTGGAAGTGGAAAACATCCTTTCTGTTTTTCCAAACGTGTGCAGGCGGATTAACCAGAAATATGCAACTTTTCTGGGTTTTGCATTTAATGTTCTGACTTGCTTTTGCTTTTGCTCAAATCATCATTTAATCTGTCTAAATCATCGCAACTCACTAACAAACCGATTAAACATAGTTAGGAGTAGTAATGAATGATGATATAAGGTATTGAGATCAAACATGAAGGTTTTGCTAAATCATTCTTTTCGAAATTCAAACTTGCGATGGAAACTCGAGTTAGTTCATCCAAACTCGAGTTTTCATGCTCCAACGTTCTTTCGTCAAAGACCGAAACTCGAGTTTTCAACGGAACTCGAGTTTTCTCAACTCAGTGTCGAGCATCGTGATTTGGCATTTTGGACAAGTCTTGTGAACAGTGAAAAACTCGAGTCATTAAGTGACTAACTCGAGTTTTGGACTTTTATCGAGAAATCATGTTTTAGTCCAAAATATCAAAACTGGAGTTTTTAAGCAAAACTGGAGTTTTCAAAACGTTCTAAATTGGCAGTGCTCTCCGCCTGGTCAAAACTCGAGTTTCCATATCTTAACTCGATTTTTCATATTCTTTGAAAACTTTGGAAACTTCCCTGTTAAAGCCAAACTCGAGTTTTCAACCGAAACTCGAGTTTTCTCATTTTATGAGAAAATGTTAAGTTCTTGATTTATTTCACAAATGAGTTTATGCAAGATCAGAGATGAGTATTGTTCTTAGGCGATAGAAACTTGAGTTTTAATACTGAACTCGAGTTTTAATGAACTCTTGAAAATCTTAGAAAATACTTAGAGAAGCCTAAACTCGAGTTTCCCATGGAAACTGGAGTTTTGGTTTTATCGAAAAACTTGGTTGCTCTCTGTCTTGACAAGACTCGACTTTTCAAATGAAACTCGAGTTTGCTTTGTTTAGTGAAAATCTTGAATGCTCTCTGTATGACCAAAACTCGAGTTTTAAAACAAAACTCGAGTTTGTCTTTCTTATAAAAACTTGAGCATTTCACTGTCAGGCCAAAACTCGAGTTTTCAACCAAAACTCGAGTTTGCCTTTGACAGTAAGTTTTCAACTTACAAAGACAAACTTCTCTTGTGTTTACAATTGTCCGTTAACATCAAAACCAATTTGAGAACTAACAGTTGTATTTTAAATATTTTATTTAGACGAATTAGTTTGTTTTCATATATTTATTACCGTTATTTCATTTTACTTCTCTATGATTTATTTATTATTTGTTACTTTTTATTTATTTACTAATTACAATAATTTTTGGGGTATTTAAATTATTTGAGTCAATGTGATTGTTTTATTTAAAATATATTTAAATGGAGTTCGTTTATCTGATCGTTTTTTTTGTGTGTGTGGCTTTTTCTTATTTTCTCTTCTCTTTTGTATTTGATTGTTATTATTTTTCTCCCCATTTTACTTCTCTTTCATTTATTTTTTATTTGTTACTGTTTATTCTCTTACTAATTACAATATTTATTAACTAATATTTAATAGGTTGCTCGTCATGTTTTTTGAGTTGATTTGTTTGCGGTACTTAAATTATTTGATTAAGATGAGCTATATTTTCTTGTCATTTTTGACTTATTGTGTATTTTATTGGATAATGTTTTTGTGATATTTAAATTATTTGATCTGTATATAAAATATTTTATTTAGACGTGCTAGTTTGCTTTCACATATTTATTACCGTCATTTAGAGTGTATTGTGTTAAAATATTTAAAAGGAGTTCGTTTTTGTAACCGTTTTTTGTGTGTGTGGCTTTTTCTTATTTTCTCTTCCCTTTCTTAAATGATTTGTAATTGATTGTTATTATTTTTCTCCCCATTTTACTTCTCTATCATTTATTTATTATTTGTTACTTTTTATTTATTTTACTAATTACAATAATTTTTGTGGTATTTAAATTATTTGAGTCAATGTGATTGTTGTATTTTAAATATTTTATTTAGACGCGCTAGTTTGTTTTCATATATTTATTACCGTCATTTCATTTTACTTCTCTATCATTTATTTATTATTTGTTACTTTTTATTTATTTACTAATTACAATAATTTTTGGGGTATTTAAATTATTTGAGTCAATGTGATTGTTGTATTTAAAATATTTTATTTAGACGCGCTAGTTTGTTTTCATATATTTATTACCGTCATTTCAAGTTGTTTATGTTAAAATATTTAAATGGAGTTCGTTTATCTGACCGTTTTTTTGTGTGTGGCTTTTTCTGATTTTCTCTTCTCTTTCTTATTTGATTTGTAGTTGATTGTTATTATTTTTCTCACCATTTTACTTCTCCTTCATTTATTTATTATTTGTTAATGTTTAGTTATTTACTAATTACAATATTTATTAACTAATATTTAATAGGTTGCTCGTCTTGTTTGTGCTGTATAAATAGTTTGAGTTGATTTGCTTGCGGTACTTAAATTATTTGATTAAGATGAGCTATATTTTCTTTTTATGTTTGACTTATTTTGTACTTGATTAGATAATGTTTTTGTGGTATTTAAATTATTTGATCTGTATATAAAATATTTTATTTAGACCTGCTAGTTTGTTTTCACATATTTATTACTGTCATTTAGAGTTGATTATGTTAAAATATTTAAAAGGAGTTGGTTTTTGTAACCGTTTTTTGTGTGTGTGGTTTTTTCTTATTTTCTCTTCTCTTTCTTAAATGATTTGTATTTGATTGTTATTATTTTTCTCCCCATTTTACTTCTCTATCATTTATTTATTATTTTTTACTTTTTATTTATTTACAAATTACAATATTTATTAATTGATCATTTTAATATTTAATAGGTCGCTCGACATGTTTAATTTGTTTGCGGTACTTAAATTATTTGATTAAGATGAGCATGTTTGACTTATTGTGTATTTGATTAGATAATATTTATAAGGTATTTAAATTATTTGAGCCAATGTGATTCTTGTATTTAAAATATTTTATTTGGACGCGCTGGTTTATTTTCATATATTTATTATCGTCATTTGGATTTGGAGTTGTTTATGTTAAAATATTTAGATGAAGTTTGTTTTTCTGACCTCTTTTTTTTTTTTTTTGGTGAGGTTTTTTCTTATTTTTTCTTCTCTTTCTTATTTGATTTGTATTTCATTGTTATGATTTTTCTCCCCATTTTACTTCTCTTTCATTTTTTTGTTATTTGTTATTGTTTATTTTCTTACTAATTACTATATTTATTAACTAAAATTTAATAGGTTGCTCGTCATGTTTGTGCTGTATAAATAGTTTGAGTTGATTTGTTTGCGGTACTTAAATTATTTGATTAAGATGAGCTATATTTTCTTGTCATGTTTGAATTATTGTGTATTTGATTAGATAATATTTTTGTGGTATTTAAATTATTTGATCTGTATATAAAATATTTTATTTAGAGGTGCTAGTTTGTTTTCACATATTTATTACCGTCATCTAGAGTTGATTATGTTAAAATATTTAAAAGGAGTTCGTTTTTATAACCGTTTTTTGTGTGTGTGGCTTTTTCTTATTTTCTCTTCTCTTTCTTAAATGATTTGTATTTGATTGTTATTATTTTTCTCCCCATTTTACTTCTCTATCATTTATTCATTATTTGTTACTTTTTATTTTTTTACAAATTACAATATTTATTAATTGATCATTTTAATTTTTAATAGGTCGCTCGACATGTTTAATTTGTTTGCGGTACTTAAATTATTTGATTAAGATGAGCATGTTTGACTTATTGTGTATTTGATTAGATAATAGTTTTGAGGTATTTAAATTATTTGAGCCAATGTTATTGTTGTATTTAAAATAGTTTATTTGGACGCGCTAGTTTGTTTTCATATATTTATTACCGTCTTTTGGATTTCGAGTTGTTTATGTTAAAATACTTAAATGGAGTTTGTTTTTCTGACCTCTTTTTTTTTTTTTTTTTTTGTGTGAGGCTTTTTCTTATTTTCTCTTCTCTTTCTTATTTGATTTGTATTTCATTGTTATTATTTTTCTCCCCATTTTACTTCTCTTTCTTTTAGTTGTTATTTGTTACTGTTTATTTTCTTACTAATTACAATATTTATTAACTAATATTTAATAGGTTGCTCGACATGTTTAATTTGTTTGCGGTACTTAAATTATTTGATTAAGATGAGCATGTTTGACTTATTGTGTATTTGATTAGATAATAGTTTTGAGGTATTTAAATTATTTGAGCCAATGTGATTGTTGTATTTAAAATATTTTATTTGGACGCGCTAGTTTGTTTTCATATATTTATTACCGTATTTTTATTTCGAGTTGTTTATGTTAAAATATTTAAATGGAGTTTGTTTTTCTGACCTTTTTTTTTTTGGGTGTGGCTTTTTCTTATTTTCTCTTCTCTTTCTTATTTGATTTGTATTTCATTGTTATTATTTTTCTCCCCATTTTACTTCTCTTTCTTTTGTTTGTTATTTGTTACTGTTTATTTTCTTTCTAATTACTATATTTATTAACTAATATTTAATAGGTTGCTCGTCATGTTTGTGCTGTATAAATAGTTTGAGTTGATTTGTTTGCGGTACTTAAATTATTTGATTAAGATGAGCTATATTTTCTTGTCATTTTTGACTTATTGTGTATTTGATTAGATAATGTTTTTGTGGTATTTAAATTATTTGATTTGTATATAAAATATTTTATTTAGACGTGCTAGTTTGTTTTCACATATTTATTACCGTCATTTAGAGTTGATTATGTTAAAATATTTGAAAGGAGTTCGTTTTTGTAACCGTTTTTGTGTGTGTGGCTTTTTCTTATTTTCTCTTCTCTTTCTTAATCGATTTGTATTTGATTGTTATTATTTTTCTCCCCATTTTACTTCTCTTTCATTTATTTATTATATGTTATTGTTTACTTATTTACTAATTACAATATTTATTAAGTAATCATTTTAATATTTAAGAGGTTACTCGACATGTTTGTGCTGTGTAAATAGTTTGAGTTGATTTGTTTGCGGTACTTAAGTTATTTGATTAAGATGAGCTATTTTCTTGTCATGTTTGACTTATTGTGTATTTGATTAGATAATATTTTTGTGGTATTTAAATTATTTGAGTCAATGTGATTGTTGTATTTAAAATATTTTATTTAGACGCGCTAGTTTGTTTTCAATTTTTAGTTTATTGGACTGTTTGGTGCTTTATAGTTGTAATACCTCAAAAATACGTATCATAGTTTGGTAAAATTATACCTATAGAAAGTAGGTGAATATGAGATATCAAATATCAAGTTATAATTATTTTATTTTTCTAAAGGAAAATCTCTGAGAAATTAGAGAATCTAAGGGCCAAAGTGCCAAATGACCAAAATGCCCCTAAGGGACATAAATGACTTAGGAAAATTATGAAAAATCCTAAAATGTAGTAAAATGGTTAATTGAATTAAGAGAGTATATTATCTCTAATTCTGGTAATTTAATAAATTATGAACTTGGAGAGATTGAATAAGAATGCTCAAAAAGCATTGAAATGACTAAAATACCCTTGTAAATTCTAATATAATAAAGGAGACATGAAAACACAAATGTCAATGCAAATGTTATGAGGTAATGAGTTGTTCTAATTAAGAAAATTAGCAACAAGTGATAATAAAGTAATTAGGTAATTATTGACTAATTACTTAAGCTTAAGCAAAGGAAATTATGAAATAATTATGTAAAACCCTAAAATTAATGGTTATTGGCTTAAAATTAGTAAAAACGTGTTTACTAATTAATTGGAAATTTTGGAGAAAAATAGTTGAGTTTAGGTATTTTTAAGCCTAAATACAAGTTTGGACCAATAGGAAAATTATGTAAGAAATTATATAAAATAATTATTAAATAATTATTTTATATTAAATAAAATATAAAACGAAAATTAATTAAAAAGGACCAGATATGTTTGACCGAATTGGAGCAAGAAAAATGAAGATGGGATTGAAAGAATAATATCATGATATTTTTGAATATTATATATTATAATTAATTAAAGTAAAAAGTGTGAATAGTAATTTAGAAATTAGGAAACGGATCTTATCTAGAGATCTAGGAATGGGATTTCCAAAGTCAGGGAAAAATAATGATCAGTGGAATTTTATCTTCTCGTTAAACTCTTCCTAAGAAAATTAAAGTCGTTTGTGCATTTCCTAATAAAACAAAATAGGGAAAAATGCATATAGGTATATTTTTGGATATAGAGAAAATAAATTCTAACTCAACATCTAGGCATGAGTTTGAATTTATTTTGACATATTTGGAATCAGTGAATTTTTCTGAAGAAGATGATGTTTCCAGAAAAACGTTCTGAAACTGGACGCGTTTGGACACGTTTTTCGAGAAAACTTCAACTGGACAGTTGGAGCCCTATATGGGATCAAAATTTAGGTTAACTTGGACATTTCTAATGAGTGAGGAAATGGTTTCAAAGTTGTAAATCCAGAATTTTGAGATTTCTCCGAAATCACGCGAATCGGGTACCGATCGGGGAAATTCTATCGGTGCGGGCATAAAGTAACTTTGATTAATCACTTTGGACAAATCATTTGCTGCCACCTCAGCCCATGCATGTCGACCAGCTGCTCCCATGGACAAGGATTAAACACCAATTTTGCATTGAATTTCCAAGGTTGAAACAACTTGGAAAATGCCATCCATGTCCTTTGAAATTTCTATAAATAGGTAGCATGCCCTCTTGAAATCTTCACACCAAAAGTTGAGATCCTAGAGAGAGGTTAGAGAGAGAAGCTCGGGGAGGAGTCTGGGAAATTCGCAGCGAAGCTCTGGGTAAGTTTTTCGATGCAGAGCTTTAAGCTTAGTAGTTCTTTCGATAGTTAGAGTAGTAATGTTAGATTAGTATTTAATCTTTCAAGTATGATTGGGTATCATATGGGAGGGCTATTTTAGTCTTTATTTTCGAAAATCAAAATGGCGTCGAAGTTACGCGAAATTTTGGGAAGAAAATTAGTCGAGTAACGAAGTCTTGGCGAAATTCCGCCAATTAGGGGTAGAAGGGCAAAATGGTAATTTTTACCTAAAATGCCGATTATTGTGTCAAATCACTAATGAAAGTGATATTACCCTTATAGGATATCGAAACTCGATTTGCTTCCGTTACTGTTGCCGACGTGCATTGTTTTACGATTTGCCGTAAAAGTACAGTTTTCCGAAAAACGTGCTAGAAATACCGTAATCCGTCAACGAAGGTACGTTCGCGTACTGGTAACCTTAACTCTGATATTTATGGTATGCGTGTATGTGCTATGTGAATTATATGTTATGTATTGTTGTTATGATTGTTGGGTAATGGGATACGCATGTTAGAGGCCTAGGTGCCGCCGGGATACGGTTGTTGGGGGCCTATGTGCTGCTAGGGATCAAGAGGCCTAGGTGCTGCTAGGGTTACACCGCGGGGGCCTATGTGCTGCCGGGATACGCTGTTTGGGAGATGCTTGTACTATGTGCTTTTATACTATTGATTATGATTGTCGTAGTCCATATCTTTGTATATGTAAATATGAGGTTAACTGTTACACGAGGTCCGATTGCAATGGACCTCGGCTCTTAACATAGCATCCGGATCGGGAGGACCAAGGACCGAGGAGAGAGGCAAGCGGCTGAGTAGAAGACCCAGTGAAGACTCTATTTTGTTGTTCGTGAAAGCTTTCCTTTTCTTTGTTGTGTATCACTTTTGAAATACTCGGTTACCATACATTTGTTGTATTCCGCCAGACTTACGGTGTTTTATATATACATATCAGTTACTCAATCGCTCTGTTGCTCTACTCTGATGATTTGAAATGATGTTTTGAAAAAAAAAATTTATACTGCTTGTGAAAAGTCGGGTTGTTACAATAGTGATGTCCTATATATATAAAAAATAAAGTAAATCAACAAAAAATATGTGACTCCTAGGGCATTATTGCCCCCTCAAAAAACTTCCAAATGCATATAGCACTTCCATAGAAACTTCTAGACCAAAAATGTCCTTTAACAAAGATGACATGGATGCCACCTCAACATAGCAAGTCAACTAACAGTTGACCATTTGGATACGTTAGGGTAGACCAACATTGCCTCGTTTTTAAAACTTCTAGGGCAAAATTTCCCCATTGAATGCTTCCTAGTGCCCAATGCCTATTGGCAGAATCTTTAGGGGCATTTTTGACCTTTTACCCTAAAAATAAACCACTCTGTGAGTTTTGATATTCACAATTGATACTTCATAGTATTCAAAATCTTAATGCGCAAGAATTAGAAATTGTAAGGATAAATGCATAAAAGTGCTAAGGGTGGCAATTTGCAGAAAGTAATATAAACTCATAAAGGTGTAGGTGTTACGTATTACTAAGGTAGCTTCATTCCTTGAAGCCTTCCCTGATGTCTCTCTTAGCTTCTAGAACTTTCACCTAAAAAATGTTAAAGATCGATATGGCCAATGAAACCACCGTCTCAGTAACAAGATGTCCTACCTACCACGTACACCAACATGACGTGTTTGTGAGTTGCTAGGTGGGACAATTATGAAACATACCATATACGTACATATAAATATAATTATGAAAATCAAATGATATAATATACAAACACTAATAATTGTACTATAGTCTAAATAATCCTCATAGTAAAGCTCACACCAATCATAGTACCCAAAGCCTCCCATCAATCCAATCGAACTACCTTATTCCTATCGATTGAACTCGTAGACTAAGTTATATCCATGTCACTAGTCACTCAACAGGCTCACTAGTTGTATTACAGGGTCCATCCAAAGACCACAATGCACAATGTCAGACCATGATTTCCCCCTCATAGCACTCATGGGGTGTTGTAGTCCCTCATAGAACAAGTTGGACATAGTCCCTCATAGAACTAGTAGGGCGTCGTAGCCCTCATAGAACAAATGGGCATGACTCAACCTGCAGCCAAAGAGCTCCAAATGGCAAACTAACCAAGTGGTGAAAGTAACATTCTCCAACTAGCCCCCAACTTTTCCACTGTCTACAAATCATGGAACAAAGTTTTACAATATAGCTATGTTAATTATCACTCATACAATTCAAGAGCATGCTTCCAAACCAAAATCATATAATTAATATTTCACAATATAATAATCCATAATCATTCAAGAGTATATTCTCAATGCTAAAATCATGGTACTTGTCGAGTTCAAACATTCTACAGATCCTTTTATAAGGTTCCACAAGATGGTTTTCATAAAAAGTGCATAACAATAACTATGATATAAAACAATAGTAGTTTAATATAATGATATAGTTCAAAAAGACTCAAAAACACATACTAGCATGCACAGTAAATAGGAAAGTCAGTTACCTGCCACCGGAGTTGCTAAAATAAGTCTCCAATACAACATTGTGCTCAAGACAGCTCAATTTAAGGTTCAATCTTAATATGCTCCTCCCAGATGAAGATGACGAAATCACGTTGTCACACTCTCGCAGCACAGATGAAAGGACGCTGGGAATTATTGATTTAATTGCCACACCCATTGTTATATATATAGAGTGTGGCATGGTGGTGAGTTAATGGCCTATGAGCCGCTTAACTCTAATGCCTTGTTATGTTTTGTTTTACTTTATCATCATCATCACCACCACCACCAATCTATTACTAATATTGCGGATTCTCCTTTATTTTCGACTACAATCCATTTTTTCTATTATTTATTTATTTATTCATTTACTCATTTATTTACTCCTCTAATTTATTTCTCTTACAATCTCAAATATCTTAGATACTCTTACTTAATTCCAACCGACTCATTCTCTCTCTCTATATATGTGTGTACATATATGTACCTGTGTGTGTGTTATGCCCTTACTGGCCTCGCTCTCTCGGGTGGCGGGTTAGAGGATCCCTTCTTTTATTGTTACCTTACCATTTATTATTTCATATTAACATACATCAGAGCGTTACACAACATAGCATATGATTGGTTTGAACAAACACAATATACTGGTAAAAGAGTAAGTAAACTTACCGGGCAGTAAATAGTCCCCGATGGGTTAGGGTACAGTAATCCCAAAATGAATACTGGGCAATAAGTAAACTTATACATCAATCCAAAATAATAAGTACAAAATGAGATAGGGCATTCCCTATTTCTTCAATCCTCAACTCCACGCCCTTACCTCCAAATCTCTAGATCAATTCAGCTAGATACACCTGTGTCTCTATAACGACTTGGGATTCAAAATTGAATCCCAGAGTAACTATTAAACTTATATACATTATGTATACAGTGCATGTATGCAATCCACAATCAGGAAAATCAGAAATCAATGATGGCAATACATACCACATGCATTAAGTACACATCACACGCACACTAGTGCAAAAAAGGCTTTAAGACCGCCTCATTTAGACCGGACTATCGACACCCCGGTCTTAAAAGTATGACCTGTGGCAGTTTTATAAATATAAAGAACTTCTTATACCGGATCATTTTTTCATAGGTCTTAAATATATTATCCAGACCCGTTAAAAAACAATCGGTCTTAAAAATGTTATTAAAAAAAATTGAAATATCAATTACTTTATGGAGAAATCTCATACAGCCGGACTTATATTTTCTGCACTCCAAAATAATACGGAAAAATTTAAATATAAATGTATTAAAGTTTTAAGACCGAACATGTATAATAGCTGGTCTTAAAAGTTATTCTTTTAAGACCGGACATAAAATGCGGCTAGCAAAAAATAGAGAAAAAGATTAAATAAAAATTAATTAATTTTAAGACCGGAGTTATACAAAGACTGGTCTTAAAGGTTAACTTTTAAGACCACGTACAAATTTGTCCGGTCTTAAAAATAAAGCGCCAAATATATTTTTCTTCGCGCAGAAGCTTTTGTTACTCTCACTGAAGAACCTCTATTCATGTTGCGAAACCCTTCCTGTTGCATTACCTCTCTTCCTCGCCCAC
Source organism: Acacia pycnantha (assembly GCA_025563575.1). Classification (NCBI taxonomy): domain Eukaryota; kingdom Viridiplantae; phylum Streptophyta; class Magnoliopsida; order Fabales; family Fabaceae; genus Acacia; species Acacia pycnantha. The sequence continues at coordinate 3,605,789 of JAMWYP010000021.1, read as the reverse complement.
GTACCATTAGCCTCTGTTACTTTCTCATTTGCTCAAGCATTCCTCTCTTCCTGTCTTGAAAATGAACAGTGAAAACGATTCTAGTCGTGTTCCTAGAATGCCAGTTACTGGTGTGACTGGTGTGTGTCAGAACGAACCCTCTTCATCTCACAATGAGCCTCGTAACCGCCGTGCACGCCGTGGTAGAAGTGGCACACAAATGATGGATGTATCCCTAAGTCGGACTTCTGGGACAAAGCTCGAGATTCAGTTTGATGAAAATTTGCAACCTGTCTGTCCTAATAAAAGCAAATATAATAGTTTTGTCGGCTGTCTAGCACGCAACAAGGTTAGCATCTTGACATATGAGTGGAAAAATATGGACCTTCGCATAGTAAAGGATCCTATTTGAGACACTATCCAGCTTATATACACTGTCCCTGACTGTCAGAAGTTGAAAGACTCCACATTGTCTTATTGTGCTTATCGGTGGAGGAAGTTTAAGATCTTTCTAGCTAACAAGTTTATTTTAGCCAAGGTTTGGCCTGACCATAATCCTTGGGACAAGTACACATTTATTGATGAACAAACTTGGCAAAAATTTGTTTAGCTGCGGACCACTCCTGAAGCTCTGGTGAGTTTATATTTAGTTTTGTTTGCCCTTTTGTTTGCTTATTAACCTGTGCGGATATGTGAATGTTATTGTGTTCATTTAATCCTGTTAGTTAAATGGTTTGGTGTGTGAATAGAAGTATACATTTCCTGCCTTTGTCCTGCATCAGAGGAGCATGTCCTAGTTCTATGCAAGTCTGATATGTAAACCGTGAAAAGGTAAAATACTAAATAGGTAATTAGGGAAATAATAATGGCATAAGAGTCAATCCATTATTATAGTCTTAGTTCTGTTATAGTAGGTAGTGGTTAGACATTGTTGTTAGTTAGTTAGTATGTTAACTGTGTAATGGTTTCGGTGCAAGCTGTTATTGGGCCTTAAGAGTCAAGCCTCTAGCTATATATAAGAGGTTAGTCTAATATGTGTAGGAACCAGTTATGATGAATGGATGAATGAATTGACTGAGTTGGCAGCAATTCTGCAACTCCCTTTCCTCTGTTTCTCCCAATTTCTTCTACAATTCTACATCTTCCTTAAATAAAATGTTGACACTTGATGAAGTGAATTTGACTAATGTTTGACGTTCATATCAAGCAGAAGTTCTCTAATTTTTGTTAGTGACATGGCTGGAATTCATAATATAATTAATAGTTGTTTTCAATTCTGATTCACAAAAAAGAAGGGAACAAGCACAGAAGATAGGGAGAAAGAATGATTTCCTGCATAGAGCTTCTCGCGGCGGATATGGAAAGGACAAAAAAGAATTGATAGTGGCCAAGTGGAAGAGATTAGAAGATGAAGTTGAATCCAATCCTTCTGCGATAGTTGATCAACCATCTCCAATACGTCGCGAGGAGTTGTGGTTGTATATTCGGCAAAAGCCAAGCGGCACCTACACGAGTGAACAAACTCGTCTAGTTGCTGAAAGAATTGTAAGTATCGATATTGTTATTTTTTAGTTGCTAAACATGTTTCATTACTAAGCTTCTCGTTATCTGTATCTTACAGGAAGATCTTAAAAAGAAAGAAGCAGAGGGATCTTTTGTGTCGGACGGGAGGAATGATGTTTTGACCGTTGCGACCGGAAAACCGGATCACTCGGGGCGTGTAAGGAGTATTGGAGGACGGGTAGGCCTAAAGCAATACTTTGATAAATCCAAACGCCATAAACAAAGTATGGTTACGCGGGAGGAGATGGAACATACACTTGCCAAATTAGGTGAGGAAGCAGCGGCTAAAGAAGCTTCATTGACTACAATGTTTCAATCCGAGATGAGCAAGATGAAGGAGGAGATGGATAAAATGATGCTTCTTTTGCACTCTTGTCCAGAGACCAATGTTCCTTTCACACATTCACCTGCACCTATGCAGCAGAGCACTAGAGGGAGCTGCATTATTGGACAGTCAGAGCAACCTTGTGACCTGTATGTGGAGGATCGTGATAGTCATAGACGATTAGTTGCAAAAGGGACTGTCCACAACTTGGGATCAACCATACACCACCAACAAATGGCTGATGATGAAGTCAGAGTGTCAGTTGAAAAGGTGATCATTGATGCACCTCTCCCTCTCCCAACTGATCAGTTGAAGCTTGTGAGTGATGTTAAGGGAACCTTCATCTCTTGGCCAGTGAAGCTTGTAAATGCCTCTACTCCTCCTCAAGCTCCATCCCCTACTGCTAAGTTGACTGCCAAGGAAAAAATATACGATATGGTATCCAATGGATATTTTAAAGATAAATTGTGGCCTGTCAATGAAGTAGTAGGCCTCCCTCATCCTCAACCAGTTTTCGTTGACCCCGATGATTTAACGTCCCTGCTGCTTCGTAGAAAGGAGCTTACTAATGCAATTGTTCAAATGTTTATGAAGTGAGTATCTTCTTCTATGAGTACATAATTTAAATGCATCGTTTAGACACACATACATATATACTAATTCCCTGATCGATGTCATTCTTGTAGGTTCATGCTTCAAGAATTGGTTCAACAGGGCAGAATCAATGATTTTGGATTCTTGTGTCCAGTTTATGCAAGTACAACATCGTTGGAGGAGAGACAACAGTACATATCAACGAGGTTGTGTGAAGTGAGAAGAAAGGTCTACTTGTTTCCATACTACCAAGGGTACATATCACAATTCTTGTCTGCAATTCACTTAATTCTGCTACATATATCACTGAGTACTTTACTGCTGTGAATTTTCAGGCAACACTGGCAGTTGGTCCTCATGTGCATGGAGGTGCATATAGTTATCTTCTTATGCTTCACTCACAGTGATCCAGGGCCTATGTTGATGCAGACCATCAACGAGTAAGCATGTCATTATGATTCTCTTGTCTGAAATCTCTGATGTGAATTTTCAGTGAACATTACTGATAAATTTGTGATTTTGATGATAGTGCCATGAGGACCTTCCAAACCCAGGTAAACAAAAAGCATACATATGGTGCTAAAGATCCTAAATGGCTCACACCAAAGGTTAGTACATATTTAGACACTGGCACACTGCCTTGTGAACTTGGTCAGTAAGATATATATGCTCTTATATATATTTCTTGTTCTTTTTAAACCCACCGACAACCAAAGGGGTCCAACTTATGTGGCCCGTACGTCATGAAACACATATATGATATTATCATGCAAGGAAGGACTAAATTCACTGCAAATGTAAATGTATTTGATGTTAAATATTATGGCTGAATTCAGTTTCTGGCTTAATGTTACATATGAAATATGCACGTAAGTTAATTTTGTTTCTGTCTTTAATGTTACAGAGGTTTTCCTGTCCTGATCCCTTTTCTGATGATGAAGTGGAGCACATACGCAATGTGTTTTGTGAATATCTGTATAATGACCTCTTAAAGTCAGGATAATAATTAATGTCCTAAATTCATTTGTAAATATATGTTGTAGCAACAATAATCTTTTGTAAATTTGTTTATTTTTTCTGAACAATTCATTCATTTGTAAATATAACGCGATGTATAATTCAATAATAAATTTGTTTATTTTTTCGAACAATTTTTGTGTGTCCATTTTGGGTTTCTGAATGAATTGGATGGTGGATAAAGCTATTTAGTGCTTGAGATTTGAGGTACAGGATATTGTAAATGAGCAGTAAGAGACTCTAAAAAGTATTCGCGACTTTTAGGACCGGATGTTTTTTAAAGATCCAGTCCTAAAAGTCTTCGTCTAATTCTAAAAAATATGGCTAGACTTTTAGGACTGTATATTTGTTAAAAGTCCGGTCGGTCTTCGTTTATTTTAAAAATATGACGAGACTTTTAGGACCATATATTTGTTAATTGTCCTCTCCTAAAAGTCCGGTCTTCAAATTCTTCGTTTATTTTAAAAAAATATGGCTTAACATTTAGGACCGTGTAATTGTTAAATGTCTAGTCTTAATAGTCTTCCTTTAAATAGAAATGGTGACTCGCTTTTCAGACAAATCATTAGGGTTCAAGACAATCGAGGTTCTGGCGTTCTGCTCAAGCTATGTCCTTCGTTGTTGTCGTTTTGACCTCCCTTGTTTTTTAGCAGCATTATCGGACTCCCTTTTCTTTGTCTTTTTTCTTTTTTTTTTTCGGAAAAAGAAGGAAGATAATGAAAATGACACTGAAAATATTCAAAGCAGGGCGAGGTAAAATCGACGACAACAACGGTCCAACCTTGAGAAGAATTTTCACTGTGTTTGTTTTTATTCGAATAAGGTAAACGATGTTTTTTTTTTGTATGGTCCTAACTGTATTCTACGAATTTTTAATGTTGATCACACACGATGAGGACAATGTTTTGTTTGTTTCATTTTTGTCGGAAAAAAAGAAGATAATGAAAAATACAAGGCGATCGAAGATGGGAACTAAAAATTTTATTTATTATTTTTTTTATGCTGCCCGGTGAGGGGCAGCAGTAGTACATACAAAAAAAACAAAACATAAGAATATCTAATCCTCCTATCATTGTCGGAGGGGAGGGAGGGGTCGGAGACGTCGTCATCAGAAGGATGGTACTCAACGTCATTGGCGTCGAGTACCGCGTTAGCTTGTTGTTGACGACGTGATAGACCTAAAACAGTTGGCCCAAGCATCGATCTATATGATCGACGCGGGCCAGGAGGTGCTCCATCATCTGGTAGAATGACAAGTTCGGAGGCAACGGAGGAGGGTACGTTTTTTGACATCATGGTTAATCTAATTGTTCATCTAGTGAGGGAGATAAAGTTGTACGACCCTATCCATTTACGGTGGATGTACCTAATTAAAAGATCTATGAAATTCCTAAAAGGGTATGTGAAGAACGCATACCGACCATAAGCATCAATTGTTCAGAAATATGTTTCGGAAGAAGCCATGAAATTTTGTCAAAATTATTTGGCCAAAGTAAGACATATTGGGCTTCCAAAACATCAGCATGCTGAAGGGGGTAGACGAGGGGCTTCGGTAAAGAGTGTGGATCCTGATGAATTGTCACAAGTCCACTTATACATCTTGAATAATGTTGATGAAGTTCAAGCTAGATAGCTGCACATAAAGAAGCTGTAAGGAAAGAAAATCATCTAATGACCGAACAAAGGTTGATTAGGGAGCATAACAGAACTTTTGCAAACTAGTTCAAACAAAAGGTCGAGGGATTTGAATGTATTTCTGATACAATAAAATGGTTAGCACGTGGTCTTGAGGTTGATGTCATAAGTTGGGATTCGTATGTGATCAATGGTTATACATTTTACACGAAGTCCCTAGATGATAGGAGCACAGTCCAGAACAGTGGTGTTATGTTAGAGGCTTAATCTATGCACTTCTCCAGTTCAAAAGACAAGAGGCCTAAATTGGTAGTCATGCCATATTATGGGGTTATTGAAGAGATTTGGGAGGTGGACTATGTCAAAATTAGATTTCTCATTTTCAAATGCATGTGGGTTAATGTCAATAATGGTGTTCAGATCGATCAGCTAGGATTTACATTAGTTGATGTCAATAGTACAAGTTTTGGAGATGAACCTTTTATTATGGCAGACGAAACAAGTGTTCTATATCACCGATCAAGAAAATAAAATGTGGTCTGTAGCTCTCCAAGGAAAAAGGGTCATTGATATTGATGAGGAAAGTCATTCAAATTATGGTCTTCCTGAGAGTACTCCTTTTTCAAGGGGTCTACCAGACATGAACAAAGAAGATGGAGCGGATAATGAACCCAACATAAGAAATTAAATGATCATCAAGAAGGGATATGGGAGGATATCACTTTATAAAATAGTCAATTCATAAGGTAATATTCATATGCATAATTCTTTGAAAACTTTAAGGTCTTAACTATATTATATTCCTTCTATGTTCTTAAACAATGTCACTGACTATGAAGTTTGTTCTTGTTTTATTTTTGTGGCAGGATCCGATCTAAAGGGGCATGTTATAAAAGAGGATGTTACGTTGTTGGGTGGGAATCAGATGAAGGCATGGTGAATATTATATTGGGCATGTATGTTGATTTACGTCTTTGTATTTGTAACTCATTGTATTTGTAAGTAAGTTATCTTATTGTATAAATTAATTTAGGTGTTGTAGTCATAGTATAATCATTAATTAAGAGGCCACATAACTCAAGGTGAATAATATTTGTATTCTTTTTCCCAATTCAATTTATTCATAATAATTGTTCGTAGCTTGTAGCTTAAAGTATCGAATTTTATGTGCTGGATTGGGTGGTGGATTTGTCTATATGTGATCAGGAAGAACAGAATAGGGAAAACATTCGGGAAAATTTAGACCGAAAATAAATACGCTAGTCTTAAATGTTCAACTGTTAAAACCGGATGTATTTATATGTCCGGTCTTAAAGGTCATGTGCACATATTTGATATTAAGCCGATCTTAAAAGTTGGTCTTCACTACTAGAAAAAGCAATATTTGCGACGGAATTTGCGAGGGACATTTTTTCCCTCGCAAAATTGTGATTTTTGCGAGGGAAACATAGTTCCCTCGCAAAATGGGAGGAAGTTTTCCACCCTCTTCCTCATTTTGCGAGGGAAAATTTTTTCCCCTCACAAAAAAGGTAGATTTTGCGATGGAATCCTTGTTCCCTCGCAAAATTACTTATTTTTGCGAGGGATATGTGTTCCCTCGCAAAAATTAGGATTAAAATTTAAACCCTTGCATAGTTTGGTCCCTAGATGTAGGCATTAACACTAGATGTAGGCATGTTTTTGTGTTAAGCATGGCTCATCCCCTTGAGGTGTCCCTGTTGCTGCTATATGTCTTATCACATTTAGTTCAACACCTGCGATAATCACTTCTCTGTCCATCTTTAGCTTCTGTTTCTGGTTTTGTTCATTTATGACTTAAAAAGGGTACTCCTTTTTTACTTTCAGAAATTACTTTGTCAATAGGCCTCCTCTCTTTCTAGTTAACAATTACCTCCTGTATTAAGTTGCTGTTACTTAGGAACAATACTGTATGATACTGGTGTGATATATTTTATAACTACACTAGCTTTTAAAAAAAAGATGTGATATGCTACCCCTTAATATAAGACCTATTTACCTAATTTGATTAGATTAAGGAAGGTAGTTAAGTTCGTTAATATGATAGGTATTTTCTAAAACACCCTAATCGTCTTCCTTAACTCTCTCCTTCCTTCTCTTCCTTGATTATTGTTGAGGGAGTTAAGGGTAAATTAGAAAAAAATGACAAATATGGAAAATAGGTCTTATATTTAGGACCAAGATTAACTCCCCAAATAGGTTCTACATTAAGGTCCGTAAGTGGTATGTAAATTGTAACTACAGAAATTGTGAAGCTGGATTATGCATCTAACCTGAATCATTTTATACATATTTGCCTATTTGGAAAAAATGGATTTCATTTTATGAGTTTAACGGGTACATTCATGTTTAGAGTAGTTCTGTTAGTATAAAGAATGCATGTGATATTTCAAACAGTTTTTATTTTTAATTCTATATGGACTAGGTTTATGGATTTTACTACTAAAAGCGAAAATAATTTTATTTTACGCTTCCTTTATACTTGTATGTAGAACTGCATTTACTCAACATGTATGTCATGGCTCTTGAACTGAAGTTTTGTTCCATTTTGATATTGTTGTCAAAATAAAGAGGCTGCATTTTGTTGCTCAGGAGTAATTTCCTTTTCTTTTCAAAGTTCTTGCTTTTGCACAACATTATTTTCAATGAGATTTTTTGCAATTTTACCTTGAGACCTGATTATATGTATTTCATGTTCTATATTGTTCCTGCTATTATTTACAGATTGGATTTCTCTATTTGAGATATGTTGGTGATCCAAAGACTCTGTGGAAATGGGTTGAGCCCTATGTCAGAGATGATGAGGTATTTAGACTTGTATATGATCTTTGGAACTCTTGGAATATTTTGTTACTTGCAGATTGTTTCAAATATTGGGCAGTGGTTTATTAGTGCAATACCAGTCAACTCTTGGAATATTGGCTTGGATGCTATATTCTAATTCATTGTGATAGTTGATGTAAAATGACAGAATAATATACAAATTGGGTTGCGTGTATTTTAGTTCTTTCACGTGGGAGCAATTGTTAGATAGTTATTAGTTTTTACAATATGTCTAAGCAAATCTTTTTATGTAATATTTGTATAATTTGTAATATTTTGTTTTTCTTGTTATGTAAACTCTTATGATTGTTATAATTTATTTTTATGATATATTTATAAATCTGTTTATTTCTTAATTTTTAATATATTTTTTTTTGTAATTTTTGTAATTTTTTTATTTTTTAAAAAAATAAATTGAAATTTACGAGGAACAATTTTTTCCCTCGCAAATCCTCGATTTTGCGAGGGAAAATGGAAATTTTCCGTCGCAAAATGATTTGCGAGGCATATTTTTGCGAGGGAACTTTTTCCGCCGCAAACCAATTTTGCGACGGAAAATAGCTTTTTTGCGAGGGAATTTTTCCGCCGCAAAAAACAGTTTTTTTAGTAGTGCTTTTAAGACCGGTGTGTTTATACGTTCGGTCTAAAATTTCAATTTTTAAGACTGGATGTATCTATCATCCAGTCTTGAAAGTCAGTATTTTAAGACCACGTATAATTAGTCGTCTGGTCTTAGAAGCCGCTATTTTTTAGACCAGATTTATCTTTGTCTTGTCTTAAAATTCCGATCTTTTCAAAGCGATCTAGTTTTTGTCCGATCGTAAAAGTTGAGTTTTAGGACCGAACAAAAAATATTTCAGGTCTATTTAGTACGACTTTTAAGACCTAATGTTTTAAATGTTCGGTCTAAAAGAGTTTCTTTAAGACCGGTTCGAGTCCGGTCTTAAAAGTTGGACTTTTAATACTGCCTGGAACAAGACCGGACGCAGGTCCAGTCTTACGATACCTCTTTTGTCCGGTCTTAAAAGCCTTTTTTGTACCCGTGGCAGTAACATAAAACAGCATACCACATATGTATATGTTCACTGCAAAAGGACCCAGTCCTCAACAAGACTGCTTAACAAGACAAGCCCCCAGATCGTCAGCGTTAGGAAAACACAGTAGCTGGGCTTCAAACCCAAACTACATTGAATATATCACAGGCTCGGTAGCGATCCATGGACACACGTACAGTTCACTAGGCCCTACAACCCAAATGCATGTCCCACTCACGAGACATGTTCCTCAATGATGGCACAACAAACATACAAGGTAACATAGAGTATGCGAGTAAACAGTTACTACTTGGCAATTTATCGGTAAACAATAAATTTTCCCAGTGCTTGAAAATTACTCCAGACACTTGCTGACCCTAAACAAAACAAATACACTCATTTTTATTTACTTATGCAAACTTTCCTCTTATTTTAAGGGAATTCAACCATGAATCCAGAAATTCCAGAAATTATCCTTTATCTTCAAAAATTCATAATTAATTCTATAAAAATTTGATTAACGTGTTTCCAATGGCCACTGAACCCTTACGATGTCTAGTTTTTTCATAAAAATACTTCCAGAAGCCACATGGGTTCGTATACGTTTTCTGTACAAAAACTATGCTCACTGATCAGAGGCAAAATTCCCGTTTTTGGGCTGTTTTCAAAAATTCCTTTCTCCCAATAGGCAACTCGAACAATTACAAAATTATACATCCAAATGAATCCCAAGATGTATAATTTACGCCTGTAAGATTTCATGGCCATTGGATTTCATTTACTATTTTAAAAAAAAAAATTTATAAGCATGACTGCCCAAGATTTCCAGAGTTGACAGATTATTTGTTTTCTTATGTTTTAGGGGTTTTTGGGTTCCAAAATCATGTTTCCTACTTGTACCCACACAAAAGTTTGTCTTGAACTCATTGGCATCATCTAAAACATCAAAAACAAACTATAACCTCATGTTTACAGTCCTGGACGAAAATCACCCAAAACCCAGAACACAAAGTCACAAGAAATTAGGAAGAGTGCTTACTTCAATTGTGACTTGCTTTCTCTTGAACTTCTACTTCTTTGTGCCACTAAATAGGGTCTTCCTTAAGCATAAAAGAACCATAAAAATGTCATTCAGAGGTTTTATGAGGATATTCATGAAGATGAAGAAGATAGAAGGCTTGTTTAATCATATCTTACACCAACTTACCTTGAGCTTCAATTGGTGTGCCTTCTTCTTCTTGCTTGTGTTCAGCTCTTCCTTCACTCTCCTCTCCCTCTTGTGCATGAATTAGGGCAGAAAAATAAGGGCAGATGAGTCTTTAATAAACACCCTTGGTCATGCAAATTATCCATGCAAGTTATTACCCAATGGTCCATAACATGTTCTTGGGTTTTGACTTGCTTTTTCTCCAAGTATTTCTGGATTTTTCTTTCCCTTTAATGAGCTGGACGAAATCTGATCGATCACCTTGGGCTGAATTTTTATTTATTTCAAATGTCATCCATGTGTCCTTTGGTTCATTTAATTCCTAGTACAATTTAGTTGGCTTCTTCTTCAAGTTCTTATCTTCAACTACCCACCATTAATGACTTGTCTTTGCTTTAGATTATGTTGTAAGTTTTCCTCTTCCCTCCTTATACTTGACTGATTCAAAATTAATGAGCTGAAGGGAGGTTCAGATTTTGTCTCATTTTGGCTTAAAAATGAAGCCTCTACTTGGTCCTTGTTGGTCCCTTTTCATTGGTCAATGTTTTCCCAAGTCTTTGACCTTGTTATTGGGCTTTTATATGTGTTTGAATCAGCTCCCCCTTTTAATATGGCTGCATGAAATTGTGGCTTATGGAGGAAGATTATTTGACTTTTTGGTTGCCACATAATGACTCTTGTTCTTTGCTTAATCAAAAGTCCAACTTAATTCCTCAAATTGCCATGTGTCCTCCTAAGTATAATTTCCTTTGACTTTTTATTTCTACATGTGAGTCTTGTGCATTACTTTTTCTCTTCTCCTCTTGGCCGGCGCCCTTCTGGCTTGTTGGGGAAACTTTTGTGTCTTTATGATACCTATTTGACTCTTGCATACTTTGTTAGCTTATGTCACCAAGATGATGTAAACTTGGTTCCCTTTTTCCTTAAGTCAAAGTACATCAATTTCATTTATTTCCTTGACTTCCAACTATGCTTTTTGTATGGAAACATTCTTGTCTTATATATGTTTCCCTTATGGTTGGCAAAATTCCTTGTCAAAATAGGACAAGAATGTGCCTTTTAGTTCCTTGCAATTATGTTACATAAAGTGCTAGAAAAATTGACTTTATGTGTCCTACTCTTGCATTGCATTTCCATTCCCTTTTTGGCTTAATATGTCATTTTGGCTATTTAATTGAATCATAAAGTTCTATGGGAAGTAAACAATTTAATTATAGCCAAAACCCTCTCAATATTTCATTAATACATGCTCTGTACATTGTTTGAGAAAAGAGGGATGTTACAATGTATGTGTGTGTGTGTATTATTCTTGTAAAAATTCTACTTGGTAATATAAAATATAAAATATAATATCATGATCGCACAATTAATCAAGTCACCTTCCTAATATGCACATGATTAAAATTCTTTAAATGATATTATAATTTACATATATTTATTTATATCTTTTTGATTTCATCTAATCATTTCTAAAAATCATGACTTGAAATTATATATTTTAAATATAATCTATCTTAGATTTTATTTCTTTATATGATTGTGGAGTTATTATTAAACATTAAATACCTAAATCCAAACTCTATATATTCAAATCTTCGTATTAAGAATATATATTGATCATCTAAATTCTAGAATAAACAATGAGAGAGCTAAAAAGAATGAATATCTCAATTGAAAAGGGTGCAAGGTTATGCAAAAACTTGATCTCCTTTTCAAAAGGGATATTCGTTCCTTTTCGCCCTCTTCATGTTGTCCTGGCTTTAACACTATGAAAACACACAACATCTAGGTAAACAGTTACATTATTATATATATATAGATCAAGAGTGTGATTAATTATAGCCACAAAGCCTAGAAAATCTTGATCCATCGCAAATTACATGGCTACTCAAAGTACTATTATATTAGATAGAGTCGAGTCCAAGTAGCTTAGAAACTCACATTGAAGAGTCTATGACTGATCTTACATTGTCGAATTTCAAAGCAATGGATTATTATTATTATTATTTTTAAAAACATAACTACTTCACAAAAGCAGCTGAATTGGTTGGATTGACAACTACCTCTAACAAGAGATGAACCTTGGATCAGAAGCAATGTGTTTTCGAAGAAAAAAAATGAGCATAACTAATGTCAAACCCTAGCTAGGCAACACGAAGTGAATAATGAAGAATGCATAATGGATAATGTGAAATAGAGAAAGGAAATCATGCCTACAAATAAAGTGAACAAAGCACCATGGGAATGTGAACTAGCTAGGGGTCATGAATGAAAATGCGAGTTAGGGCAAAGAAAAGCAACTCGTGCAGTTGTGGCTGACAAAAGTGTTAAGCATATTCACTGGCGCAGCTGTCACTAACAAGTCCAAAAAATGGCAGACCAAGTACTAAAAATAGATTCACATTCCCCTATCACCATCTACCTCAGGGAGAGGTGGACATTGAATGTTGGGCAGATAGTCCTAGACGCCATAGTTGCAATAGGCCGCATGTACAACCGCCTAGCCATCTAATTTGGTTATGCAAGCAACAACCAAAGGTATATATCAATTGAAACTTTCAAATAATCAAAAATCCATAAACGTTTGTTTGTTATACTGATTGAACATTGCAAAAGAAGCTCGTTCAATCCAAGAAGAGGAAACATTCCACATTGAAAGATTAGCCTAGGCACGAGTCATGCTCACAGAAGAAGCTTGTTGATCAATGTGGTTGCAAGCGCCTAAAGGAACATACATATATATATGTTCTTCGCTAGCGTTTGAATGACGAGTATTCAATGATTCCCTTTGAGCTAGATGTCTTTGACCAGCTAAAGCAAGGGGATGAGTGAGCCAATACATTGTTAAATAGTTAGCTACATAAAACTTTGATTATATTTTGATATGTTGGTTTTGACATTTCTAGAATATTTATGCAAGACGCACTTAGTCCCTCGTGGCCTCTATGAGAAGTTCAAGTTCATCTATTCCAACATTGTTAATAACTAGGGTGAGAACATGAAGGAATAACTTATGCAATCTCATACAAAGCAACTAGAAGATAACTTGATTAAAAGGGAGTCTGGAAGAAAGAACACTTCTTGACGCCCTACATCCAAGGGTGGGTTGACTAACTTTTCTTAAATTTAAATAAACAAGAATATCTTTTTGTTTATTTTGTAACTATCCTTATTGTGATTGTCATCATTGAGGATGCATATTGCAAGGAGGATACCCCGGCTTAAATGGAAGAAGACACTCAAGAGTTGGCGACTACTATGTGCATCGTCAGTGGGTGACGTGTGGATGACTTTCCTAGACTCAAATGGTATATGCCGCATGCTCTGTCAAATTTGTGGTTTGCTAATTGAATTGGTTTAGTTTGTGTAACCAATTCGATGTTGATTTTATATACAATTTAGATAGATTTCAGGGTTAAGGAGCAAAAATGCGCATGTTCTTTACTCCCGGCCGGGAGCGCCTAGCACCATATGTTTTTTTTTAGAGCAACAATACACATGTGGTTATCATTTTAGAGCAAAAGTCACATCCCACCGTTATGTTACTATTCACTTCAGCTCTTTCTCTCTCATCACGGTGAACAGTAACATAATGGTGGGATGTGACTTTTACTCCAAAATGGTAATCACGTGTATATTTTTGCTCCCAAAAAAAGCATATGGTGCTGGGCGCTCCCGGGGTAAAGCACATGTGTATTTTTGCTCCTTTACCCTAGTTTTTAAATAGGTTTTAAGCTTTTGGTATTAATATGCGTGTGTGTATACTTGAATAAATATACACACACACACTAGTGTGTGTATACATTCTGATATTACTGGCCTACTTGTCTTTTTTAATTTCTCTCTGTGCAAATGTATTGTTGTTTTTTTGTGTTTGTATTTATGAAAGCAGAGGGATTCCAAAAGTAGAACCCCCAATTTTTTTTTCAAAAAAACTTAGCATTTACACATAACAGTTATAATGTAAAAACCGTAAATTATTAGAAACTCCACGATTATTATGGGCAACCGTTATGTATATCAACTATACATAATAGTTGTTTACATAAACCTGTTAGCATTACTCTTGATACATAACAGGTTCTGTATTAGAACCGTTATAATTTATAAAGGTTACTAAATATATAATGGTTGTTCATGCAAACACGTTAAGTATTTATGCTAGCATTGCTCACATCATGGCCTCACTAAACCTCAATATATTACAGGTATTATATTAGAATCGTTAAATATTTTATTGAATACATAACAATTCAGAATCGTTAAGTATTTGTTTTAAGAATATATAACATAGCCATACATAACCGTTCAAAATTGTAATGTATTATCGAAAATAACCATTAAGTATGGCCTTTTCTGTAGTAGTGCTACATTTTGGACAAAAATGAGTACATTTAGATTCAGTAAATTGAATGAGGCTCACCAAAGACATTATTGGCTAATAAAAAGAGAGAGGATAATTATTAAATAGGGTCAATGCATGTAAACGAATAACTACGTACTCATTCGTATCATGGATGAATCTTATGTTAGAATAACTTAACGATCTAAACATGTTAAACATAGATTAACATATAGATCAATGCGGAAAACTGAAGTAAGAGATCACAAATACCTCCCGCCATTGATTTGTCTCCAGAAGCAAACAGGACAAACTCTGAGTCTCCAAACAGGAACGAATCCACGCCAGCAAGCAGGTACAGACTCCGAGTCTCAGCCCTTCTGATCCTTCTCTCTGATATTCCAACATTCTCCCACTTGGTCCACATACTTCAATATATACCTCTGAGAAACAAAATGCATGGATCATAGCGATAGGTCCTCTTAAAGCGAGTAATATCTTCCATGTATCACAGTGCATTATGTTTCCCATGCCCAAGTAACTTAATGAATAAAACCTATGTTTATTCTTGGTCCAAACTCAATGATGTTCCTCAAATTTAAACAAATAAATGTATGCGCAACTGAAATGAGAAATACATCACAAATAGAGTTTCATAAATAACATCATTCTTACAACGAAAATCACATAAGGGAACCAAGTCCCATTCTTTCTGCATGATCCTGAAATTTCAATGTAGGCATGCCTTTAGTTAAAGGATCATCAATCATCAATTCAGTGCTCATGTGTTCAATAACCACTGTTTTATTTTTAACACGGTCTTTTATGGCTAGACACTTAATGTCGATATGCTTGATTCGACTACCACCTTTATTGTTCTTAGCCATAAAAACATCAACTGAATTGTCACAATATAATCTTAATGGCTTAGAAATTGGATCCATAATTCTAAGCTTAGAAATGAAACTCTTCATTCACACACCATGTGAGATAATCTCAAAACAAGATACAAACTTAGCTTATATAGTGGAAGTAGCAATTAAAGACTGCTTTTCACTACTCCATGATAAAGCTCCATCGGCTTAGCATGAAAATATATCTGAAGTGGATTTTCTTAAGTCCATGCAACAAGATAATCTGAATCGTAGTAACCAGTCACTTCCAAATTGTCAATTAGTTTGTACTTAAGCACGTAATCTTTAGTTCCTTGATGGTATCTCAACACCTTCTTCACAGCTTTCCAGTGGTCCATACCTGGATTACTCTGATATCTCCCCAGCATTCCAACAGGCACTGGTGAACAATATCTCATCCAAAATCTTTCCAAAACTTTGTTGATATAGGTGTCTTGAGACAAACCTAGAATACTTAATGTCTGTCTCTATGTATCTTAATACCAGTGGCGTAAGATACAACTCCCATATCCTTTATGTCGAAGTTTTTCAGAAAGGAATTGTTTCACCTCATATAGTAAATCACTATCATTGGTTGCAAGCAAAATATCATCCACATATAGAATAAGAAAACAAATCTTGCTCCCACTAACTTTCTGGTATATACATTCATCCATAATGTTCTCTACAAAACCAAATGAAGAGATAACATCATGAAACTTTAAATACCATTGACGGGAAGCTTGTTTCAATCCATATATGGATTTCTTGAGCTTGCACACCAAATGCTCACCATCTCTAGAGGAAAATCCTTCGGTTGTTTCATGTAAACCTCTTCCTCTAGTTCTCCATTGAGAAAGGTCGATTTCACATCCATTTGTTGCAGCTCATAGACAAAATGTGCAACCAATGCTAGAATGATGCGAAGAGAATCTTTCGTAGATACAGGAGAGAATGTCTCCTTGAAGTCTGAAGTTGTTCATCAATAACCTTCAGAAGTGGCCTAATCTTGTTATGTAGTTTGACAGAACCATGAATGCCAACAGAGATTGAGGTCTTTATAAACATAGCTGAGAGGTGATTAGATCTCTCCCACCTTTCATACAGATCAATCTCATCTGGAGTGTTGGTCTCAGTGATAGAAAGTGGTTCATCTTTCCTAATAGCATAACCAATGTCCATCCACCCCAAATAATGATACTTTATAGTTATCACCCATCAATTCGGGAATGTCACATTTCATATCAGAGAAAATTCGTAGGTTGTATGACTGTGTAATATTGAACATACATGCTTATAACAAAAATTTAAGACTAATAAACCATATCATGTTTTACCAATGTAAATCATGCTTTAAAAATATAAATCTACTGACATACAACTTGCCTGTGGGCTAAAGTTATAATTCAATTAGATCCATACATATAACTTTATGATAAAAATATCAAATTATTTCCTTATTCTTAATTCTTGCGGGTACATTAAGAATATAATTTGATATTAATTAATCATATAGTTAAAAAATTCGTATCACTAAAGTCTACCTGTGGGTAAAGACATTAGCATAGCATGAATTTATCTCAAATTGATGAAACTAGAATGCAGGCTACTCCTTGATTCTACATACTCATCACAAGGACATCATACCATTGTGTATATTAATTGTACATATGATATCTATAGGAATTTTGATTAATTAATTTAATCAACATAAGTGACTAAATAAAATCCTCCCACTTTGATGAAATTAATGTTACCAATATTAATCACCAAAATTAATCTTGTGCATTTAGATTCCAAATATGCACAAATCTTTAATGAGAATTTAATTGATCAATCTAATCAAATAAATGTGATTAAATAATCATCTCGTGACAAATTCTCCCACTATTTTGTGCAATAAATCCAATATATATGCACATCTTAATGGAGGGATTATAATCAAATTGAAAGGAAAAATCCTATCAAATAAATGTGATTAAATAATCATCTTTGACAAATTCTCCCACTATTTTGTACAATAAATCCAATATATATGCACATCTTAATGGAGGGATTATAATCAAATTGAAAGGAAAAATCCTATCAAATAAATGTGATTAAATAATCATCTTTGACAAATTTTCCCACTATTTTGTGCAATAAGTCCAATATATATGCACATCTTAATGGAAGGATTATTATCAAATTGAAAGGAAAAATCCTCCCACTGTTTTATGTATTCAAATATTGTTTAAAAATTAATTTTTACAATATTCAACTTAAAGTGGGCTTCAACAATTTGAAAAAGATATTTAATTGTCTGAAATTAATGTTTCCAAAATATGTAGTCAATTAAATAACTCAGAACTATTGTAAAAGTTGCCAAAATTAACTTTTCTCAATTTAAACAATTAAATTTGATATAATCAAATTTATACATAAAACAGAAATCTATGTAGATTATAATATTTATTTAGCAAACAATTTGCAAATTATTTAACCCACAATTCAATTCTGTAGATTATTATTTCAAAGCGCAAATCACAAATTTCTTTCAATCATTCCAGAGCCCAAAACATGATAAAATCAATCCAAAATATTAAATCACAAGGTTTTCAGCCAGATGCTTAATGAATGATAGAAATAATGATTTTGCAACTCTGAAATTTTTGGCCTGACGAAAATGCCAACCATTAAAGCATACACATTATGGAGTCCAATGTGGTTGGCCCCACCCAAAAAATATTCAAATGCCATTTGATATTAATAAATCATTTAAACGTAATAATGATTCATTTTGCACATTAAGAAATTTTCCTAGAAGGAAATAAAAGATTTGAATGCCCAGAATAATTGCTCTCCACATTTGAACAATTGGCCCAGTGGTTTAAGATTCCAAATTAAGATATTAATCGGAAGGGCATTGCCTTGAATATCACTTTTGACATTCGAAAATTTTGCTTATCAATTAATAAATCATTTAAACCAATAATGATTCATCTCCTGCCATATATGTGTGCGTAACCACGCACCCACAGATCTTAGGTTCGAAGCCCAATTATGACATTTACAAAATTTTCTAACTGAATAATAAATCAGGTATATTTATTAACAATTCATATTTAACCAAATATGAAGGCGTGACATACTGGCAGCACCCAGGCACTCAACACGCATGGTCCGCTGTTCGAATCCTCCCAGGACCATTCCAGCGTTTTTTTTTTCTTTTCAAATCATAAATAAAAAAAAAAAAAAAAAACACTGTAGATCATCTTCCTTACCCGGTTCAGGACCCGACCCGACACATCAACCCGAAAAATTCCCAGAAATTTCAGGCGCACAGAATGATCAGGAAAAGGCGTTTTTTACCGTAAAAATCACAGAAAAAACCGATTTAAAGAAGCAAACACAAAACCCAAAAGAAATCTCTGATAAATGGTTTCGTAAGGCTCTCCAAAATCATCCATGAATAAACATTATGAGCATATGAGAAACAAACATACATATATATGAAAAACCCATATGTTTATTCGAAAAGCCATACATCTGATTTCTTGATGAAATAAACATATATACAGATCAAAAATCCAGAAAAGCAAAAACCCAGGAACGAATCCAAGCCAGCAAGCAGGAACAAACTCCGAGTCTCAATCCTTCTGATCCTTCTCTCTGAAACTGCAGATGGTGTGCTTCTTGAAGGTCAGAGCAGGTTCAGGGGACCAGACAGAATTTCACCGTTCGTTTCCCTCTGACCATCGTAGAGCTAAAAAAGGAAACGAATTCAATACGCACTTATTGCGTATTAAATGGGCCGTTACGGTATTAATGGACGGTTACAAAACCGGCAATAATGTGGGCCATAAATAGAAATAACGGAATATTGAATACAGAATTAAATATTCCAACATCTTAGAGTTTTCATTGGCTTGGACACTGATTGTAGATTCATTAATTTCTAGACCACTGAATCTTAGCAACTAAGGAGTGGATTTTTCTTTTTAAGATGATCATGAATGCATATTTATTCTGGTGTGCTACGATCTGCTTTTTTTTTTGGGCAAATGAGACAATTGTCTTTGAAAGCAAAGTCAATCTGTATGACAATTAGTTATTAGGGAGAATGATGAATAAATACTAAATAAAATTTCAAAACCCAAAAATGTCTACCAAAAAGGGAAAAGGACATAGAGGTAAAAGAATTGTGACATTTCATTTCTTACAACATTTTCAAATCGATCATTTTTTATATATCGCAAAGGACGATCAAATCGTTTATAATCGAAAATCATCCTTAAAAAAGGTTTTTCCAATCGAAAGATAAGCATGAATGAATCTGGGTTGAATATTGGGGCAAAAGACCAAACTACCCTTCTTTCTCACCACCGGAAGAGACCACGGAGACCACGGGCTTCTTCTTCTCTTCCTACCGCAGTGCTCGCGAGACCTACATCTTCAACCTCAATTATCATCCCATCGTCTTCAACCTCCCTCTTCAAAGAACTAGATCAAAAACTAGATCTACAAACAACATTCTTCCATCAGTGTCATTTTTGTTCACGCTCTCCTTCTAGATCCGTTGTGCACAACCTTCTTCTTGGTTTGTTGCGCCACTCTCGAACCTACCACAAGCCAACATTGAACCTACCCCTCTTGAGTTGAACAGTAGCTGGGTTTTGAGGAAGAAGAAGCTGAACAGTACATATAGGATATATTTCACAAAATTCATAATGAGATTCACAAATCTAGTAATAGGTTTGACAAGATTCTTAATGGCTATGACTACAACAATAATCTTGAGTTGCATATTTTCATCTTAACGAAAATCGTAATGGGATTAACAAGTTCATCAATGGTTTTAACAAATTTGTAATGGGTTTAACAAAGGCGTTCGCAGGTGAAAACATGTCAGTCTAGGTTCACCAACATCGATCTGAGCACTATTGTAATGCAATTAACAAGTTCATCAATGGTTTTCATAAGACTTGTAATGAGTGATTTTCTCCCACATTTGTGAACTTTGAACATTATTTGTAATGAGATTCACAACATCAATAATGATTTTCATAAGACTTGTAATGATGAACCCCGACTGACATGTTTTCACCTGACAAACGCTTTTGTTAAATCCATTACAAGTCTTGTGAAAAACGTTGATGAATTTGTTAATCCTGTTACAATTTTTGTTAAGAGAAGAAGCTCGTGGTCTCTGCCAACAATGAGGAAGAAGGGTAATTTGGTCTTTTACCTAAATGTTCAAAACTCAGCTTCATACATGCTTACCTCTCTGTCCTTTTCCCTTTTCAATAGACATTTCTAAGTTTTGGAATTTTATTTGGTATTTATCTGTTATTCTCCCTAATTATTATAGGAATTTAATTAATATTTTTCTGTTTTATAGGAATAAAAAAATAGAGATATCTTATAATTTTAAAATCTAGATTTTAATTAAAGATTCTAAGATTCTTTCTCGCTCTTTTTTTTTTTTTTTTTTTGTTAAGTGAGATTCCGTCTATTGATTATAAGTTCTATATGAAAAGAATACAAGTACTAATTAATGATGCAATATACGTTTAACAATGCTTTGATTTGTATTAACTATGTCACTTTTCATTAAAATAAAAATAAATATCAATGTCTTCATACATTCATTAGCTCTGCCTTACATTTTTAATATTTTAACAACTTAAAATAACGAATACAGTTTGTCATGAACATGTTTTTGTTTGGAAAATTTATAGCTAGGTTGCCCGTGGTTAAATAAAAATGCTGAAAATATGATGGTGGGATAGAATTTGATAATTGGAATTTGGTCACTTTTTAATGAATATAAATTAATATACAACAAAAATAATAAGCTTTATCCTATTATGTGATGACATCAACTACTTGAATCGTACGATGTCATTGTAAGTGGAGGGAAGTTCTTCAAGAGGTAAGCAAGTTCTTAAGTTCTAGTCTATACTTTTGTAGTTCTTGAAGTTCTAGGCTAAGTTCAGAGCTATTTTGTTGTTTTGATCTTTAATCTTCCAATATATTGTTGTTATCATGTTTTTATGATTAAATATGGTTTCATTTCGAAAAAATGATGGAGAAAGTGTTATAACAAAATTTTGGAAGATTAGAGTCAAAGTAGCGAAGCTCTGGCGAAATTTCGTCGGTTAGCGAAGTCAAGGGTAAAAGGGTCATTTGTGACTAAAATATCGGTTAGGATATTGACTATGAATTAATAAATACGATATTATCCTTATAGGATATCTGTGATCACGTTCCGACCGTCAGACGTACCGGATTCATCAACGAAGGTACGGACGCGTACTGTAACACTGACTCTAATGCTTATAGTATACTTATATATGATAGATACTTTCATAAAGTCATGAACGGGACTCTGTCTTGGACATGCATCGTGACTAAGTTTATGGGACTTAGATCACTACATACAGCTTTACACGAGTTATGTCATGATAACACCAATAAGTTTTCCTAGCGCTGAGGGCACGACATGCTATCGTGGCACGGGTGGTGCAGACTAAATAACTCTACATCTGATTGTATTGTTATTACCTTACATATCTGATTATGTATTTACTACATCTGTTATGGGCTTTTGTAGTAATTATTGCTGAAATGTCATGAATATTTGTCATATATATATATATATATATATATATATTGTTTATTTAAGCATGAGGTTAACCGTTACCTGAGGTCCGATGGGCATTGGACCTCAGTCTTAACTAATAGTACAGGAAATGATCAAGGATTAGAAAAGGCACCGGTAGATGGAGCCGTAAAGAGGAACCAAGGGGCAAAGTCATAATAATGTACCGGTCGAGGCAAGAGCCGGAAGAAGTTATCAGAGCATATTGTCAGGCACGGATCTAATAAGGTTATTACAAACAGTTTGGTGCCGAAGGCAGGGCTAGTCTATGTGGGTCAGCCAATAAGTCGCCGTGAACTCGGTGAGGCCCCCATGATAGACACTTATCTGGCCATTCTGTTTTGTCAACTGGGTTAAGGCTTGGTCTAGATTGTATAGTTACCATATAAAAGTTGTAATTATACAAAGCTCTGTATATTGTATCACATGAATATTCCTTCGGGATTTTCAATTTAACCAGCATACGCCAGGCATCATCATATGTCAGGGTATTTTATTTCAGTTACTCATTGTCCAATTATTAATACATGCTCTCCGTTTCCGCGTCACTCTGATGTAGCACCTCAAAATCTGTTGAATTTTCTAAAACCAAGTGTCAAATGACACGATTTATGCTACGGAATTTGGGGTATTACAATCAGCAACCAAATCTTTAATTCATTTAAAAAATAAGTCTTTGAATACATTGTTAACTATGAGGTCATACTCAATAACTAATTTGGTGTGAGTTCTTCCTTTCTCTATGGTGTATTCAATAACCTTTTTTTCTATGTCCAAACCACCTTGAATGATCTTCTATCATTTTATCTTAATAGATGTCACTCCAACTTTTTTTTTTTTTTTATATATGTTTCTTACGAATTAACATCCTCATTTCTGCTACTTTTGCTTTATACCTATGTTATCCCTTTAAAGCTTCACATTCATTTACCATAAAGAATTGTTTGTCTTGTAACAATACAGTAAAATTTCCCTTTTTTACTTAAAAATAATAAAAATCATTTTTATATTAAAAAAGGTATTAATTTTTCTTAAACATAAAAAATTAATGTCAGAAAAAAATAAAAATGAAATAGATTTTGATCAGATTTTTTTTATAAAAAAAAAAATTAAACTGACAATTATTTCAATATAAAAATATAAATGAGTATATTAGGTTGAATAAAATAGACACATTTTTTATGCATAGTGCTTAGAGTTTAATGAATTAATTAATGAGTCGTATTATTCAAATAATAAATTTAATTATATACATTAATATTCGCCGTTAGAATTCAAAGTTATTTATGGTAAGCTACATAGAAAAACAAAAAATAAACCAGAGATGGTTGACTTGAAAAAAAAATTTAAATAAGAGCTTTGGATAAATAGAATTATATGAAACTTGGAATTAAATTCTGTTAGGAAGAGGTTATGAATAAAGTCAACTCTTTACTCATATATTTTGCTAAATTTTGTTTTTAAAAGATCAATAATAATATTTTTATCTGGCAAAAAAAGGATCAATATTTTTAATGAAGGATATAAAGTTACATATAATATATAAATAGTGTTGAAATAAGCGAAGTCTTTAATACTCCTTTTAGTCCTAAATATAAGACAAAGTTTGTAGTGCAAATTGCACTACAAACATTGTCCTATATTTAGGACCATAGGTAGTATTATATTCAATTAAGCCTTAATTTGATGCTTATTATACACTTTCACCTAAATCTTGAAATTAATAGGTTTTTTAACTCTTCAAACTTTTTAAGCTCGCTATTGTTGGATTGAGTTTCAATGATCATCACCAAGGTTGTCAAACTTGCGAGTTTAAGTAAACTCGTGATAATAACGTAAACTCGAATCGTAAATTCGTAAGAGTTTACGTTCAATATTAAATAGATATTAATAGTGTATAATAAATAATTAAAATATAAAAAAAAATAACAATCTGATTTAAATATATTTTAAATTCAAATAATTGAAATTAAATCCATCAACATTCAAAATTTACCATATTTAACAAAGAAATTTCTATAAAACTTATATATAAAGGCTGTTGAACATGATCAAATCAAAAAACTTAACACGAATTTAAGTGTGAGTTAACACAGTTTTGTAAGCTAGAAATGTGAAAACGGTAAACTCGGTGTAAAACTCGTGAGTTTAATCGAATTTACAATGGTCACGCGTTTACTAGTGACTCAATTTAATTTAGTAAGTTAGAAACGTAAAAACGGTAAATTCGGAGTCAACTCGCGAGTTTGACAATATTGCTCATCACTCCTTATAAGAGACAAAATATGAACTGGAAAAATCTTAATTGGAAGGTCTAGATTAATCTTTTTTATTTTTTAATTGTCAGGTTTTTTAAAAATAAGTTTTTATTTAAAAATCAAATCTTAAAAATTTCAAATCTAAATCGTTAAACTATATTTGGGCAGCGCAAATCTTACCGCAGTGATGAGCGCCATTGTGTGTTCATCACTAAGATAAGCATCCAATGGGTTTCCCCAAATTGTTACGGTTATCATATCCGCTTGTCTTCTTTATCAAACAAACTTGTCAACTTGTCTTCCTCCACTTCTTCTATAGTTGTAAAAATTTATGAATAATTCCTTAGGAGCTTCACCTGCAATAAGAATCTCACGTGAACTTTCGATTCCTTTTGTTTTATTTTTTTCGTTCAAGCTCTTCCTTATGCTGATTCATCATACAAATGAATAAATCAGAAACAAATCACACAAATCGTTCAGAAACAGGTAGTGCCATAGAACTTATTAGAAAAGCTCATTAAATTAAGAGGTTAATAATATATGTAAATATGTTCACATGAACCACATCTTCAACCTCATCAATCTGAGCATTATTAGATAAATGAAAGATACAGTAGGAGAAGATTATGTAACAGTACTGTCAAATGCTAATTTTCGAACGAGAATAGATCAAAAAAAGCATGCAATATAAAGTAATGATTTTTCTCGTCATTAACACCCAAGTAACAACTCAACAACTCCTCCAAGCTCTCACAGTCCTTCAATCCAAGAAACTCCACCATCTCTTCCATTGATTTCTTAAAGTCCTTGTAAGGATCATTTGAGTCCAAAGACAGAAACACACTACTTTCACATAAACTAACCTCTGTTGCTGCATCACCATCTTCTTCTTCAACCTTCTCTTTTCCTTTCCGTTTTCTCTCTTTCTGATATTCAGTTTCTTCCGAATCTTCTGCCACTGAGATACCTCTATCATCAGGCATCACTTTCAGTGAGCCCGTGTCGCCGTTAGGCTCGAAAAACAGCCTCTCCGATGAGTTCACAACCCCACGAACCAACTTCTCATAACCGTGGTCGCCGTCACCATTGTCACAATAGTCAAGAAGATCCGGTGTCTCAACCGATGATGAGAAGCTCGGGGAGGTTGTGAACCGGTTGGACCCAAAAGTTGGAGTCGTCGGGTCACTAGATACTGGATCGGCTTTTCGAAAAGAGAGGGTGTTAGCTTGTGCACAATAGGGCCAGAACTGACATGGACGGGGCAGTTTTGGAGCTCCTC
Organism: Acacia pycnantha; assembly: GCA_025563575.1. Taxonomy (NCBI): domain Eukaryota; kingdom Viridiplantae; phylum Streptophyta; class Magnoliopsida; order Fabales; family Fabaceae; genus Acacia; species Acacia pycnantha. Next base: position 3,580,179 of record JAMWYP010000021.1, on the reverse strand, counting down.
GCTTGGTTTTGAACAAAGAACTCAGCTTCATCGATTGTCTCACCATTAGAACATAACTCAGAAACCCTAAAATCTTGCTTGAGGAGAGGACTGGGGGGTGAGTTCTTTTAAAACTGCTGTGTGCATTAATTTTGGTCTCCGCAATAATGGTTTTTCAAAGACCATTCAATGAACCTTATAATTTTGAAGTTAAAATTATATTTTAGTTATTTAACTCTCATAAATCATATTCCTTAAATTAGATTCCTTAAAACAATATAAAAATACATTAAAATTAACGAAATTTCATATCACAGTATACTAAATTACCAAATATTCACTTAACCTAATGAATCCTACTGCCCGTTAATCAGAATATGATTCCATTCATCTCCCCTACAGCCACAAACTATAGGGTCCACTAGCATCTTGGTCTAGAAAGAACTTGGCTTTGAGTGTTTTGATGAATTTATTTTCAGTAACTTTGTGATGTACAAAAGTAATTATGTGAGACCAGTTTTGTCTTGTGTTAATTGAAAAATTAATTATTTTAAAAGTTGCCAAACATCCCACACCAAGATGCATGTCTCATTGCCAAAACTTTTTTTTTTTTTTTTTTTTTGTATTTTAAGTTATTATTTTGTTTTACAATTTGATAGCTGGGATATTGCTTAGTTTTCATTGTATCTCATTTAAGATATACGGAGTATAAATATGTATTTCAAAAAAGTAATTTATAGATTATCCAAATTAAATCTTATATAGATAATTGCAGGTTAATAATTAGATGTTTGAAAAGTTTAGTGTATGCATATATGTAGAAACGCGCAATTGAAGCTTATCACTAGTATCACTTACCACAATGCAAATTATCAAGTACGTAGAATTTAATAATGCAATTGGCATTAGGGGAAGGGAAATTTCCATAAAATTAGAATTTAAACAAAACTAGAAATCTCCAGACGAAAAAGAAAAAAACAAATCCAGGAATCAATAATAGTAAAAATCATATAGAAGGAGTCAAAATGAATTTTAAGAGTCTCACAACTCAAGGAAAAAACACAATTTAGTGGCTTCGAAATGGTAAGTAATGGTAAGTATATACGAGAGAGAAGCAGCATCATCTATGGATTTACTTCCAAGAAAAATTCAATATCTTATACAATCATACGAATTTTTATATATTTTTCATATACATACATATATTTCCTCGGGTGTATAATATATACTATCACCATCTATTCCATTAATAAATATTGTCTAAAAATTGTTCCTACGAAGAAAATTGTGTAAAAAATATCCTAAAATTTACATTTTACCTTTAATAACATAAATAACAAAATGGAATGGGCTAATTGAGGTACGATTTTAACAATAAAGTTTTTCGTTAAGGGCGCCTAACACAAATAAATTTTTCAGGGAGCAAAAATACACATAAAGGTTTTAAAACACAGCAATTTTACCAACTTGGTTGGGGTCTTAAACAGCTGTTTCTTTTGTTTGCGTAGGTCCTGCCAATTATCCAAGTGTGTGCCAACTCATCAATACTCTGACTAGTAAAAGAATGACAAGCATGTCCCACCGCTTTCTTAACTTTTCAAAATTCCACCATTACCCTCTTCCCCCTTATTCCTTATTCTTCCTCTCTCTTGCACACGCCCACCCTCTGACGTGCCTACTGCCTACCACTCCGGCTCCTCACTCAGCAGCAAATGTCATCTGCTTCCTTCCTCCAAAGCTCCTCACACACCACCATATCTGATCTCATTTCTGTTGGTTAATTTTACCTATTACATGACTTTCATGCAAAAATTTATGAGGTTGAAAACAAAAATTTTGTTTAATCATTGCGGAAACCCGTAACTCCTTACGGTCTTCATAAATTATTAACCTTAACTCATTACATTAATTAGTTATTAATTATTAATCCGTAAATCTTTACTGTGCTCATGAGAATTCATAACAATTTATAATATTCATGAACTTCAGGATTACTCGTTAAAACAACTATTGGGAATTAGTATAACTTGATAACACGACTATTGAAGATTAAGATTACCTTAGATCACTTGAAGAACTCAATGTTGTTGATGTCCTCTAACGTTGATCTACACGGCTATCCCTCGATTGCAACGAGAACTCCTTCTCTTGAAACCTCCCCTTCCTTGTATTGTTGCTAGGCGAAGACAATGTTGAGGTTTGGTTTTCTTGGGTTTTTATCTTTTCAAGAAGGTGATGGTTTCTTGGAATTAGGTTATGGATAGGACGAACAAGGTTGGAACTTTACCCTTTTATGGATGATGTTTTTTCCTCTCTAAACCTTTGGTAAATATCGAAATTTAGAGAGCATAAAGATGTCTAAAAAAGGGTCCAACCTACCCCTTTTTTATAGCCTTGGTGGGCCAAAAATTCCTAGTCCTAATTGCCTTAAGAATTTTCAACTTATGCACTAAGAAAGGAGTTTTAGGTAATAAGTTCACTACTTGTCAACCAAGTCATATTAAATTCACATCTTGATTGATTGATTGAATTTAATATGATGAATCATATTCATATCTTGATTGTTGGATTGCATTTAAGATGATGGATTACATTTATTTCCTTTTCTTTCTTTCTTTTTTTTTCAAAAAACGTCCATAAAAAGGGTACATAAAAAATCAGCACTTTATAAGAGTCTAACCCTAATTTAATTTAAGTGCTCACAAGAAAAGCCCAATCCAAACTTGAATTGGAAAATCCAAATCATAATGAATTAAATTCATATCTTGAATATTGAATAAGAATTTAAGATGATGAATCACATTCATCTCTTAAACTAAAATTCAAAATTATTTTAAATCAATCCTCATTTATTATTTCTCCTATCTTTATTCAATCATTATTGGATCTTTATATATATATATATATATATATATATATATATATATATCAGAATTATCTTTTATAACCTAACCTTTTGAATTAAAATTTAAATCTCCTCATTGGGCTTGGAGTCCCACTCCAACCCAATTACACATTTACTCTTGATAAAGCCCAATAACAATTATTGGTCCAAGTTTTCTAATTTTAAACAATTAGGAATAACCTTTTTGTGTGATCCATTAGGCTCAATTAGTCACCGACATAAATAAACTTGGACTAATTAAAAACCCCTTTAACGAGTCCAATTTATTTAATGACCTCATAAGACCATAGCAATGCTCTGCGGCCCCAGAACTAATTGAGTTAATCAAGTGATCTACCTTTCATATTTGGATATCGTGCAGGCATGGATCATCCCTCACATCGTCATTCACGTTTAGTCGAGAGCAAAGATAGAGTATCATCTCTCTTAATTGACTAAATGTAGCTAATTCACAGAACTAGGAATCTTCTTATATTAGCTCTATAACGGATCATGACTCTTCATGATCATTTGCTGTGCTCACAGACTTCCGAGTTAATTAGAAGCTATCCAAGCTCTACCGGTCTTGTGAATGACTAATTCCTTGTAGGGAACTGCGAGTCCTCTCAGCATGTCCATCTATACTCATGTATTCGAGTTATACCCAAGAGTACACTGTTCTCCCCTTTTTCAGGTGGATAGAGTTGTACGGTCAAAGTATAACCCTAAGACATAGTGTTCGATGACATCTTTACATATCCAATGATACTCTCTACAATATGAATCTTTGTGGAGTCTCTCGACGGGTCTGTTCGGTGCTATCTCTTCTCCAACAGATCCACCCATGATATCAACTAAGACATCTCCATGCCTATATTCCATGAGGTCTTTACCTTGTATCTCTATACAAGTAAATGATATCATACTAGTCTTATTGAGATCATCAATGCCCTTTCTTGATGATTCAAGACTAGGAACAAGTTTTAGGAAATAGATATACAGTGTTCTCAAGTCCTCATGATCATGATCTCTATCATTGATCCTCAAGATTAACACATATTCTATTCCTAGGGCTTTTATCTTCAAATACATATTTACTTTAAAATAAAAACGAGACATAAATATGATAAAGATAAAATATGCTCATTTATTAATAATGAAATATTACAAAGTAGAAAAATGTACTTATCTGTCCTTACAGATTGTCTCTAAGACACCTAAATACTAACACTTCCTTCCTTCATGGCTCCTCATTCACCAGCAAATGAAATTTCCTTTCATCCTCCACGCCTTACTGACAACCAAAGCATAAGCTCAAGTCATCGTCTCCCTGCGATCTTGTGCTAATGTCATCTTCTCCCTTCACTCTCGATCGTTCTCATCATCCTTCTCTTCTACTCTAGCCATGAGAGGCTCCCTGTTCTCTTTTGATGAAATCAAACTCAGATCCATCTGTGTCATTTGCATTTGTGCTCCGTCTATATTTGTCGCTCAGTCCTTATTAGATTCTTTGATTAGTTTGCTGGTATTTGAAGGTTAGGGTTCTATAGTGTCTGAACGTTTTCAATTTGATTGTTGTATTGTCATGTGATTACTGCTGAGGTTGATTTTGTCGGAGCAAAGGATTTTTCCCTTGGCACGGGTGTATGAAGATGGTGCTGATTGTGTTTGTTCTATGGTTGTAAGTTTTTCCGGTGGCGTGGGTGAGTGATAACCGTCGTTCAGCGGATGTAACGGAGGTGGTAAAATTCCTCTTTTTTTTAAACATTTATTTGTACATTCGCACCCTGAAAAACTTATTTATGCTAGATGCCTAAGTGAAAAACTTCAATGTTAAAATTACACCTTAACCAAAAAGAAACTAATGTTACATTGACTCTTTCAAAGTGACATATTTAGGACTAACAAATTCTTCTAGAAGCAATTTCTATAATACACTGGTGTGAGTACATAGCTAATATAAACATAAGTTGCTGCTTATGAATGTCTCTCTATGTATAACACTAGAGGAGTCCGTACATGCACATATATGCATACATACATGGTTAACATAAACGTGAGTAGCTCGTTAAATTGAACAGATGCGCAAGACTTTTTTTTTTTTTGGGAACCATCTGTTACGGATTTATATAAGGCCCATATTCCGCTGTATGGCCCAACAAGGGGCAATCCACATGGGACAGATATGACGCCACATCACTTGGGCTTTGAGGCATAGAAGCCCACAGTTCAAACCCTAAACCTAAGGTAGCCTCTATATATAGCAGGTTAACCCTAAAGGTTCATCATCTCTTCTACACGGTCTACGCTCCGGCTAATCACAGACAGCCGTCACAGAGCATACGACTACCCCCTTGGCTAAACGCCTCCATTAATCCTCGAACTACGTGGACTTTGATCCCTCTTCAGGGTACGTAGGCCCTAGGAATCACTCCTAGGTCAAGTCTCAATCAACATCAACATCCTAACCCCTCAGGGCTAGACAATCTGTGTTCTACACCAGAACACCATCAATGTTGGACAACACTCCTTGCTTTCCCAACATCAATGTCTCTCCAAGTGCGTGTTTGGTATGAGGTGATTGAAGGGGACCGGAAATTTTTATGAGTTGAGTTTAAAAAAATTGGAGAAATAAGGTTATAAAGTTTTGATAAAAGGAAAATGTAAGATAAAAGAGTAATAAAAATTAATTAATAAATTTTAACCCCACTTATTTAATTTTTCAAAATCCGATTTGAAAGAATTTTCCCTCCCCCTCTCCCCCTCCCCGTATCAAACAGCCCCTTAGAGCTCTCCCGTTTCTGCCTCTTGTTCAACGGCGTTCCTCAACGAAGATTCATGTGCACTTGCCAACAACGGCGGAGAGAGGCAGATATGAAATGGTCTTGGTCTTCCACTGCTACCGGCTCCACGTCCACCTTCGACTTTGCTTTTTTCCCGCGTACATCCTCTTCACTCCATCATATTTTTTGGATGTAAATATAAATATGACTTTAATTTAATATGCGTTAGATTGTGTATCTATTTAGGAATATTTAATAGTTGCCAAAAAAAATTTAGGAATATTTAATGAGGATATATAATAAATTAAATAAGGGATTTAATTTATTATCCAAATAATCTAGATATGTTAAATACATGTGAACGATTTTGCAGCGTATCTAGAATCCGATGACATGATTGAATCGCCCAAACAAAATCAAAGCACCATAGTAAATAACACTAAATTTGACTAGAGAATAAGAAGGGTCACTTCTCCTAAGGGAATTCATGTCTCACACATATAACAAACTTCTCCCAACCTATACCTTATTATATGTATGATATGATCATGTTTCCATATGATCCGTTTGGTACCATGGAAGTGAGGCCTTGTAACTAGAATTTGTGTGGGAATTGAAGTAGGAAAATGGGTTGTTTAGTATGAGGGAGTCCGATTCTTGGGGAATCTAGCTTCATAAAAAATGATGGAACCTAGTTCCTTGCTTTACCCCCATGGAACCCAAGTTTCTTGGACAATCATATTGTTTAAGATTGAACTTATTGACAACTTTGTCTTGTTCATTTTCCCATCTCATCTTCTTCAACCTCCATTGCCATCTCCCTTCACCCCCTCTGGCATCTCCCTTCATCTTTTTCTTTCCTCTCTTCCCATTTCTTCAACCTCCGCTGTCTTCTTTTTCAAAAACCTTGTGGCACCATCTCACTTTCTTTAAAGGCGCTGATTTCTCCTCGCCATTTCGACGATCTTCTTCGTCTATCATATGCATCCGTGCTCTCCTTCCAGATCTGTCCTCATCGTCCCTGTTCATGCACTCCTTCAAGATCCATTGTCATCGTCTTCGTTCGTGCTCTCCATGCTCGCCTTCTTCCAACCCTTGTTATCGCCATCATTTATGTTTGTCCCCTCCGTTGCCTCTCTCTAATGGATCTGGTTGTTATTTTTATTTTTCTTAATTTGGTTGTTGATTTTACTTAAACTTCAATTTTTGTTTTTGATTATATATTGTTGATTGTTTGCTTATGTTGATAATGATCTATTTCTCTTTGCCAATCCTTTGATTTGTATGCTCCATCTTTGCGTCTTCAACTGATTGGGGTCTAAAGAGGATTTTCTTTATTTTGAATCTTTGTTCTGATTTTGATTTTAATGAGATTGATTGTTTCTGGGTCTGAATACGTTATATTCTATTTTCTTATGTTTTCTAGTTTTTTCAGCAATGTTTTTCATTTCCGATGAAAATGCCATGACTTCTGATGTTGGTGGAGAATAGGTCTAATGTCTGGGTTAGAACTGATATTTTGTTTTTGGACAAGGATATACTTCCTCTAGTCTTTATTATAAGACACCAACTAATAATTGTATTTGGTCCTTTTTACAAGACGCTTGCTTATTTCCAAAGCGAATTAATTATTATTTTTCCATATATGCCCATAATTAAGGGTGGTGTGTAAGAGTAATAATTAATATAATATTAGAGTTTAGTGCAATTAATAGGGATAATATTGAAAGTTACTTAAATTGTATGACAACTTTATTGACTTTAACTGTTTTTATTGGTTTGTGAGAATTGTTAGTTGGTACTTTATAATAAGGACCAGAGGGAGTACTAGTCTTTTTATTATAAAAAAAAAATATTAAATTAAAATAATATCCTAATTCCATCTGCATATCAAAATTCAAACATTCTCTTAACCCCACTTTCACCATTTTAATTTCACTGCTATCGATATCTCTTCTCTACATACCAAACAGGGCATTTACTCAATAACTGGTGTCTCAGATATCAATTATATAAAATATTTTGTGGTGTAATTTTACTCCTAATAAATTAAAAATGGATCAGTCTCACCTTTGGCTAACACCTCCACAAATTCCTCTCTCCTCCCTTCCATCGACCTCCCTCCATAGCCAACATGATTGTCAGGGTTGCCGTTGTTGGTGTTGGTATCTATGGCCTCATTGCAACTCAGGAGCTTTATTCCACCCACTTCCTGGCTTATTCAAGAAGGCAATTGAATCAAGTACCACTAAAAAAAATGAACTTTTTGTAGCAGCTAAAATTGCATATTTGTAGCAGTTAACAAAACTGCTATAAAATGCATAATTGTAAGATATTTTGTAGCGGTTTACAAAACCCGCTACTTATGTAAATAAACTACTACTTCTACTATAGCAGTTTCATATCACTGCTACAAGATGACATTAGGATGCCATATTTTGTTAACATTTTGTAGTAGTTGATAAATTGCTACAAGATGAAATTGGCCAATTTTGTAGCCATTAATAAACCACTACTAACTACATTCAAGAATTTCTAAAATTGGTGGCAAAAGTTATTGGATGAAATTTCAAAAATGGTGGTAATATTTTGTAGTGGTTTTAAAACCACTACTGTATTGGATGAAAATTAAAAAATGACGCCAAAAATGTGAAATAAAATTTGTAGCGGTTAGAGAACCGCTACAGAATATAAATACTTTTATAGCAGTTGGGAAACCACTACAAATTTTAGGTGAAATTTTAAAAAATATGCCAAAAATTTTTTTATCCCAATTTGCAGTGCTTTTAAAACAACTACAAAAATATTACCATTTTAAAAAAATCCGTAATTTGAGTTGTTTTTAGATTATTTTATTATTCAAGTGACAATTTAAATGATAAAATTTAATATTTTAAAAAAATGGTACTGGTAAGATGATATTTGATTATACATATTATATAGGTATAATACTAAGAATGTGTAGATAACATGAACTTATTATGTTGTTCACTAGATGATATTTGATTATGAAATTAAGTGTAATGATTATAGAAGGAATGTTGAGGGAATGTCCTTTCTGGATAAAAGATAATAATTAGTATCAAAGATACATAGAAAAAAAAAATCAGATTTTTAAGAAAATATTTACCATACCTGATCAGCTTGTTTAGCACTTAACCTCTCCATAAAACATTGACGAGTGAGAGAAAACTAAAGAGAAGGTGGGCGAGACGAAATGAAGGAGTATATGAAATGAGGTATAGTGAGGGTATTTATAGGGATTTCTGAGTACCACTTGTAGTAGTTTATGTGACAGTTTTTGTAGCGGTTGATGTGACAGTGTTTGTAGCGGTTATTATTTTTGTAGCGGTGAGGTTTTACTTTGTAGCGGTTTTGAAACTGCTACAAACAATCCTTTGGTATTTTTTTAAAAAAAAAATATAGAGGACTAAAATAAGATAAGCATAATTTTGTAAATCAATCTTCGTTGCCATCTCTAGAAAAAATCCGTGGAGAATGTAACATCTCGTTTTCACAAGCAGTATAAATTTTTTTTTCATCAAACATCATTTCAAATCATCAGAGTAGAGCACCGGAGCGATTGAGTAATTGATATATATTAAAATACCCACGGTAGCATGTCTTGCTGTTTAAACAGCGGTACAAAAGTGTTTTAAAAGTAATTCATGAAAGAAGTCTTCAGCCGGGTCTTCTATGTGGCCTGCTTGCCTTTATCGGTTCTCGGTCCTTCCAATCCTGAAGCTAAGTTAAGAGCTGAGGTCCATGCATCGAACCCCAGGTAACAGTTAACCTCATGATTACATACATCATACATGTACGACAGACATTCATAGACTTTAGGCAACATTTACTACGGTCAGACATAAGGTATACATATTAGATATGTATGGCAATAACAATACAAGTCGGATGTAAGGTTAAGGCACAATGAGAAATGTACATGATCAGATATGCACGGCAATAACAATACAGTCAGAGTAAAGTTAAGGCACAACAGACAATAATACAGTCGGATGACAGACAATAATACAGTCGGATGACAGACAATAGTACATTCGGAGTACAGACAATAAGTACAACGTCAGTACAAACAATAGTACGGTTGGAGTACAGACAATAGTACAGTCGAGTACAGTGCATGACAGACAATAGTACAGTCGTAGTACGTGCATGACAGACAATAGTACAGTCAGAGTACGAGCAATATACATATATGCATACAATAAACATCGAGTTAGTGTTACAAGACGCGAACGTACCTTCGTTGACGGAATTTCGGTACGACGGTTGGTCAGAACGTAATCAGGGATATCCTATCAATATAACAAAGTATTTGTTAATGATCTATCATTACGACGGACATTTCACTTCGTTACTTTGACTCTAATCTTCCAAAATTTTGCCATAACTCCGACCCCATCATGAATTTTGAAATTAATGACTAAAATACCCCTAACATATGATATCTAATCATACTTGGAAGATTAAAGATCAAAACAACATCTACCCCAGAACTTCAAGAACTAACGAAGTAAAGACTAGAACTGAAGAACTTACCCGTTGAAGAACTTCACTACAACTTCTCCAGAGCTCCTCTCTATCTTCTCTCTAGGATTTCGAAACTTGCTCAAAGAAATGGTGTGAGGATTTTGCAAAGACTTGCATGCCTATTTATAGAGTTTTTCCATGAATTTCAACCCTTGGATCAACTTTATGAGATCAAATCCTAGCCATTCATTTGGAAACTTAGCAAACAAGTTCTATTCTTCATTCTCCACCACAAATGCGTCCCCTATGTCATATTTCCCACCAATGAAGTCATCCTAATGATGTCATGTGGTGCCACCTTGCCTTGTTCTAGAAGGTTTTACACCGATAAAGTCCCAGTTCGGTGTTCGAAACGCGTAATCTTGTAAAATCTTAGAAATCAAGAATCATAACTTTGAAGTTATTTTCTTACTCATTAAAAATGTCTGGGTTAACTAAATTTTTGATCCCTTTCAAGTCTTCTCCGGTCCTGCCGAAGATTTACGGAAAAACGCGTCGGTTACGGAAGTAACTTCCGGAATCACCAACTTCAGGACAAAAATTCACTGATTCGAATATGTCCAGATATTTTCCAACTAGTTCAAGGATTTTGAGTTAGAATTTATTTTCTATAGACTCACTTTTCCAATATCTGGCCTTTTTCTCTTTGCCGGATCCCCTAATTACTCTGTCGGTCACGAAAACGACTTTGGAGACAGTCTATTCCAAGATAAAATTATACTTGTCTATAAAATACTCTGACCTTAGAAACCTTATTCATGGTTTTCTAGATAGGATTTAATCTTTATCGGTGGTCATTTATCCTATTTGTTTTTTCACAGAATATTCCATAGAATATTCCTTTATATTATTATTATAATACTAAATATCTAGATATTGTTTTTGCTCAATTCTTATCCATCTTTATCCAAAAATTCGGTCAACAACAGCTGGTCCATTTTATTATTAATTTTTCGTTTTAATTAATTATTTAATTAATTAATATTATATAAAATAATTATTTAATAATTATTTTTATATAATTTTTTACAAAATTTCCCTATTGGTCCATACTTGTTTTTAGGCTTAAAATTACTTAATCTCATATATTTTTCTTAATATTTTTCCAATAATTAGCAAATATACTTTATGTTAATTTTAGCCATAAACCACTAATTATAGGGTTTTCCATAATTATCTTTGGATTTTCCTTTGTTTAAGCTTAAGTAATTAGCCAATAATTACTTAATTAATCCCCCACTAATTTTTGATAATTTTATTATTTAGAAATAATTATTTCCTCACAACAATTGGACTTACATTGTTATTTTATGCTTTACATAAAATATTAAAAATCACAGGGTCAATAATGATCCCGGAATACTTTTTAATTTTTCCCTCACTATTTTTCAAGGAAATAAATCCCAAAAATTGTCTAAATTAGAGACAACATACTCTCTAATTTTTAATAATTATTTTATTGCCTCTAAGGATTTTTCATAATTCCCTTAGGTCATTATATGCTCCACAAGGGCATTTTGGTCATTTCTGACACATTATTTATTTTTTCCTAATTTCCAAGAAATTCTCCTTTAGAACATAAGATAATCATGTTATTTTCCCTAATTCAAATTTTAGGGTATTACAGAGAAAATGTTAGTTATGAGTTTAAAAAGTTTGAACACAAATTAAACTTAAATTACGTGATAATAAAGCGTAACTTAAAAAAAGGTTCTGAAGTATAGGTATATTGTCGTCTGAAAGTGGAGCTGAATCACCAAGAAGGGGGGTGAATTGGGGATTCTCAAAATCTTTTCGGATTGCTCTGTTTTTGCGTTGTAAAACAGAGGTAAAGCAAAGTATAGAGAAGAGAAGCAAGACACAAGGATTTATACTGGTTCGGTCCAATCTCTTGACCTACGTCCAGTCCCCAGACTCTCTGGGATTTCTCACTATCAAGATTGATTACACACTCTGCACTCAAGAGTAATTCTCTCTCTAGAACTTACTCCCCCTTACAAGTTGTAATCAATAACCCAATCTCCAAGTTCCCTTGACTTGAGATACTTTACAATGAATGATTTACAATCAAGAAAACTCTCTCTAAGAGTAGATAAGATAAACAATGAAGAATGAATGTATCAAAAGATACTTTACACAAGAAAACTAAAAGAGTAGTTGAAACTTTAATAATTTTCGTTCTTGCACAGATTGGTTGTTGAGAAGTATTGAATGCATCTCTATTTATAGCTAGAGATCATTAAATGACCGTTATAAATCCTAATGTGACCGTTGCCAACATTGGAGGATGATTAGTGAAGGTTTTGGTCTTCTTCTCTCTCTACTCTTTGGTTAATCCAGCTTTTCAGAAGATCAGGGTTGACTTCCTGACAATTAATCTGTTGGAAAAGCAGATGCTGGATGAGGAAAGGAAACATTAATTCCTACAAAACGTATGGAGAATGATTGTCCAGAAGCATGCAAGATTTCTACATTTTGCATTTAATGTTCTGACTTTTACTTTATGCGTTTTCCTAATTCTCCATTTAATCCTGTCTAAATCATCTGAAACTCACTAACAAACTGATTAAACATAGTTAGGAATAGTAATGAGTGATGATATAAAGTATCAGGATCAAACACAAACATTTCTCAAATTCGTGTAACTTGAAATTTGAATTAAGCGATGTAAACTCGAGTCAGTTCTTCCAAACTCGAGTTTTCATGTTTCAGTAGGTTTTCAGTAAAAAGCCGAAACTTGAGTTTCCAAATATTAACTCGAGTTTTCTCATTTCAGAGACAAACATCGCAATTTGGCATTTGGACATGTTTTGTGAACAGTGCAAAACTCGAGTCATTAAGTGACTAACTCGAGTTTTGGACTTTAGATGAGAAATCATGTTTTAGTCCAAAAGCTCAAAACTGGAGTTTCCAAATGTTGAAAATTAGCAAAGCTCTCTGCCTGACTAAAACTCGAGTTTCTAAAAGTTAACTCGAGTTTTCTCATTCTTTAAAAACAATGGAAACTTATCTGTAAGGCCGAAACTCGAGTTTCCAAAAGTAAACTTGAGTTTCCTCGTTTATGAGAAAACATTGAAAAGATTTGTCAAAATCAACAATGGAGTTTTCACAAGATGAGAATCGAGCATTGTTCTCTGTAGGATGAAAACTCGAGTTTCCAAAGTAAACTCGAGTTTCCAACAAAGTGTGGAAACTTAGAGAACTCTCTGTGTAGCCAAAACTCGAGTTTCTAAAAGTGAACTGGAGTTTTGCTAACTTTGAAAAGGTTGATAGCTCTCTGTCTTTTCAAAACTCGAGTTTGTTAATTTTAACTCGAGTTTGCTTTGTCTGTGGAAAAACTCAAAAGCTCTCTGTATGGTCAAAACTCGAGTTTTCATTTGTTAACTCGAGTTTGCCTTTCATTGCAAAAACTTGAGCTTTTCTCTGTCAAAGTCAAAACTCGAGTTTCCAAAGTGAAACTCGAGTTTGCCTTTGACAGTAAGTTTTTCAACTTACAAAGACAAACTTCATCTGTGTTTACAATTGTTCGTTATCATCAAAACTAATTATGGAACTAACATTCTCCCCCTTTTTGATGATAACAACACTTGTAAACCAGAGGCACTACTTGTTTTGAAAGATTTTAGATTTAAACGAAAATTTTCGCAATTTATTTTGAAATGCATCATGACAGATATATGCTTGGATAATTTGAGCACACATTCAATATCACAGAGTTAAGGCATAGCAGAAGCAATTGAAACATAAGATGAACATTGCATTTCAATTTAAAAATTGTTCATAGAAACATCATACACATAACAAGAAATGCTAAAACCGGAAAATACAATTGGAACAGAAAAATAGAACTAAGCCAAACGCCTTCAAACTCATAGTTGCTCTTGTGGTTTTTCTTTATCTGGTTCTTCTCCCCCTTTGTCATCAACAAAAGAGGATGGAGCGGAGATTGAGGGGTCAACGGAAGGGGTAGAGAGCTTGATAGTTGAGGCAGGGGATGGAATGGGGATTGGAGAGGCAAGTGGGGTTTGGAGAATCTCAGTGTGTGGAGAAGAGGGAATGGGTCCAGTGGTAGCCATAGGAGTGGTGAAAGTGAATGAGGGTGAAAGGGGAGGAGATTCAGTCTTCAACCCTGACCCAGAAGTGCCACAACCAAAAGTAGAGCCGATGTTGATCTTCTTGATGAGTGCATTAACTCTATCATCCAACCTTTCGTGGGAAATAATTAAGTTAGCCAGCTGAGCATCTTGATCAATCATGTGGCTAGAACGGTTGTTCAAATCAACCTTCATTGCTTCCTGAGTATCCACCACATCTCAATTTCCCTTCATCACTTCAGTGACTAGGCGAGAAACTTCCACTTGGATCCAAGTAGCCATGTCATCGAAGGCCTTATCCACAATGGCTTGGACTCGAGGATCAAAATCAAGAGGAAGAGATGACTGAGGAGGGGCAGATTGAGCTTCCTGAGCTCGTGCAGCTGAAGCTCTAGATCAAGTAGGGGCCCAAGATTCATCTAAGTCTTCAGCTTCAAAGCTAATCCCCAGTAAATTGAGCTGTGCTTTTCCCAAGATAGTGGGAGACTTCATAGAATTAGGAGCACCCACATACCAGATTTTGAGGTAAAATAAAATGACAGACACAAGGGAAGGAAAAGGAATGTGAGACGGGTGCCTAGAAGTAAATCTGAACTTAATCATTTCTTGAAATATCCAATACCCAAGATTAAGAGGAACTTTATTGGCCAGGGCAGCAAAACGAGGGTAATCCTTTTTGTTGGGATCCGTACACGCAGCGGAATAAAATTTTTTTAACGAATCCCTTAGGCGGATCGCTCAATAGCGTTTAAATCTGATTTAGGGTTTCCGAATCATACCTATGCGGAGGGTTCAACGTTCCGTTGGCGTTTGCGCCTGGAACCTCGAGTGTCGCAGACGTCGTGCGCGTCGAATAAGGAGGCATCCTTTTTGTGCTTTTTGATCACGTGGGCTAACGCCTTCTTGTTCGATCAGATAGGAGCAGACTACGCGTGTCCTCTCCCTCTACCGATATCCACACGAATGGCCTCCAACACTGACAGCAGCGTGCTAGCGCCTTCTTGTTCTTGCGTCTCTCTCTTTTTCGCTCTAGGGTTTTTGTGTTTCGCGGCCGTCTAATTCATCTGTAGTTTAATACGACTAGATCAGCATCTGTTATAGGGTTTCTAAAACCCTAATAGGTCGTATTAAAATATTCAAAGATTAATCTAATTAATTTCAAATTTGGATTAAATAATATTAATTAAATATGTCCAACAGATCTAATCTAACTACTTGATCTGAATTAATAGGCTTTCAGATTTAATTTATATTCATAAATTAAATCAAGATATGATATGCTTATATTTAATTTAAAATGAGATCCGATATCTCAGTTCAAATTAAATTTGATATGCAATATCTTTATTTGAAAATTAAATCTGAAATACAATATCTCAATTTATTATAGTTATTTAATTTATCAAATAAATTAAATACTATATATAATAATATTATTATCAATAAATAATATCATTATTATTTTCTAATTTATTAGTACACACACACACACACACACATCCTAGATTAAATAAGTATTCATTAAATCTTAAACACATTTAAGATTCAATGAATCTGGACACCTTTGCTCGTGTTGGGCCATTCTTGTGTGCGACCCTGTAGGCCCACATGAGATTGGCAATGACCAATACTGTATCAGCCCACAAGTCGCAAGCGGCCTCTAGCAAGACATTGTGACTACCCAATTCATATGGGGATCGTTGATGCGATATAACCTATCGTACAACCATGTCACGTCCCTTTTGTCACGCGATAATTTGGTCAAGGATGAGGCATGGAGAAAGTCAACTTCATGTTCTTGACCATCACTTTCTCGATTCTTGAGTAGTCTAACAATTGAAATGGAAACTCCTTTCCATCGTAGTATGGCCATACATTTCTTAGACTCACTCAACGAGGGGCCCAGTATTATCTCTCTACAAATGTGAGGGACAAATTCCATATTGACCATTCACATTCCTCCGCATGAAAATCACTGATCCCGATCATAGCATTTATCATCACCCGGTCAAATGTGACTTTTGACTAGGTCAAAGACCAGCGACTCATCATGTAGGAATCCATGATGATCTCAGGTCAAAGGGCGTTGTGACGCGGTTATACATGAGAAAAACTTATGACTTATTCCATGCAGCTTTCTCATAGTGGGTCGGTCCAACACCTTGTACTCTTACAAGTGCCTATGACTTTGATTCGTATCTCCATACCTCATCAAAGTCACACTGGTCTTATCTGATCTTCGCTCCCGCGTAGATGATCGACCAGGGACATTTAGGATAATCTATTAGATATATCTAGGGATACAGTTATCAATGTAAACATGCAAACAAAATGATAACAAAAAGAGCATACTTTAAATAACATAAATATCTAAAGTACAATGTCTTGCCCCTAGGGCACAATTTCCAACACTTTTTAGCAAAGTGAGTGAAATTGCCCCCTTTTTGAATCATATTCCTAGAATAGATATACCATAGCACTCTATGAAGAGGAGGCATAAAAACTAGAGTGAAAGATAAGTGAGCCAGTTGACTTGGAGGAACAGGTTCATTTGGCCTCAAAATTTCGAAAATTTCCTTGTTTGAATACTCAATGGTGGGAGGAGGAGGAGGA